>JAREIK010003612.1:0-98038 GCA_029783825.1 Sapria himalayana | reverse complement strand
ATGTTGTCGTAAAGAGAATACTCTTGTTTGGCATGAAATTCATCAACGTTACAAAGATACTCAAACTCTTCATAATCAACAGTTGTTAATGGTATAAATTATAGTTAATATAAATTTGGTAGAATTTGAATTGTTAGAGTAATAATAAACTACATTGTTATAGCAAAAATCATAAATCAAAGTTGATAAAACATTATTTGGTAGAAAAAAATCTATTGTGTTGCATAACATTGTGGGGATTATAAACATTAAAAATTTCTAAATAATTTTAATAGTTTTATATCATCTATCTAAATCAAAAATGTTATAGATTTAAAATATTATACTTTTTTTATCTACCGACCCTTCTCCCAAACTTAACCCAAAACAATCAATCCCTTGCTATTCCCTGCTAATTCCTTGCAATTTAGCTAATGTTTAATCCCTAGCTAAATTCCCTCGCTAAAATTCCCTAGCTAAAATTCCCTGCTAATAATTTCTAAATAATTTAGCTAATGTTATTTACTATTTTTACATGTGCACTTCTATCATGTTGTCAAGTGTAATATAAGTCTGACTAGTGCAAACTCTAAAAACACATTCATCAATATAGCCACTAGTAATGATTGACTCTTGGCAATGTTATATATTACCTACTCTTCCTTATGTTTCATTAGAAAGTTACATGTCCAATGATGATGTTCAACACAAAGTTAAGAATTGAAGGACTCAACCAAATATTTTTTGTTTTATCTCATATATTTTTTGGTAACTCAGACATTGCTCAATATTTTGGCTCATGTGATTTAACCCATGTTATTAGATTTTCCTTAAATTTTATTAGTTCTTCCAATGACAAATTATAACCATTATTCAACCTAATAAATACAATACTATCAATGCATTGGTATTCTAGTTCATGGGTATTATATTTAACATAAATACTAATAAAATGTTAATTTAAGTAACAATAGTAATAAACAAGATTTTCTAGGCCAATTAGTTGAGGAATGATATGAATAAGTGGTTGGGTGCCTATTGATATAATGATGATATGTGTCAATTAGATATAATGTTGATATCTTTTTCACCGACAAACCTTTTCATATTTTCTAAAAACAAAGTCAATCATTATAATTTTTTTGAGCTTTTCACACATAATAATAAAGGAAAACATATAATTATTAGCTTCATATGAGATTCTAGATAAAATGGTCTTACCATAAAAGTCAATCATATGCAACATTTTGATAGTTATATTTGGCCAACAACCCTTAGATAGATATAGAATATACATTAAAAAGTTCCTCGAAATGACCAATAAATGAATGGGGCAACTCAAAAATAGTTGTTATGTATGTTTTAACAACTCAACCGGTAGTAATTTATAATAATTACATTGAAGTTCAAATATACACTTCGTCAACTTCTCTTTAGCATGTCATAATTAATTATAGGATAAGCATAATTATAAGCAGAACACAAAATTTGACAAAATTTGACCAATTCTATACATATTTGTTCAGGTTGATACTCAAGAATTATCTAATGAAATTATTAAAGTGAATGGATGCAATATTAGGTTTGACTCTAGACTCGGATTAAACTAGAACCTCCCAACTAAAGACATTGGGTATTCAATATAATGAAAAAAATAGAATATAAATGCTTACACTTCGATTAAAAAATCCAAGATAATCGATGAAAAATAAATGTATAAACTTACCGAAAATAAATATAAAATTAAAACTTAAACCTCGAATTAATTTTAGTTGTATCGGCATGGAGAGATAGATGGAATGCGGAGGACTTCGGTTCACGTGTTAAAGATGCGTCGAGAGATAGATGGAATAGGGAGGACTTTGGTTCACGTGTTAAAGATGCGTCGATAGATAGATGGAATGTAGAGGCCTTCGGTTCACGTGTTAGAGTCTTAGAGATGTGTCGAATTGATAGAGTGAATGTATATTTTATGAAAATATGTTTATTTTTAAATATTATAACATAAAATAAATAATATATATATATATATATAATACAAAAATACTCATTAATTTTATTTACTATCAAAAATTTTTCAACAAAATTAATGTGCGTGTAGCAATGAACAAATGAAAAATAAATACCTTACAATTTTTTATTATAATATTAATTAAACAATAAATATATAAACAATAAAAAAATATGTTTTGCCTTAAAAAAATTCAAATAGGTACGAAATTAACAAACTTCATATAAAAAGTCATAAATGAAAAGATGATTTATCTTCTAGCCACTCGCCTAAAAGGTATAAAATACTCATAATGTTAAAAAATCTATAAAATTCTTATTTTATAGTTATAAATTTTAAGAATTCATATTTATTTTTATAAAGATAATATGAAATAATTTTAAACACATAAAATTTAATATTATTAAATATAATTAATAATTTTTATAATTCAAAAAATTACTTAAAGTGAAAAGATAATTAAAAAATTAATATTTACTATTTTAATAAAAACTTAATGTTTAAAGCTAATTGTAAAAATATTACTCAATTCTTTAATTTTTATAAATTTTAGTTGGATTAAACATCTATATATTTATTTATAATTATTATTTTATTTTCTTTTAACTTTATTGAAAAAATTATATTTTTATTATATTTCAAGATTATCAAGATTTGTATTATTTATTTTTTTAAAGTTTTCTATAATCATAAAATTTTTTTATACTTATAATAATATTAATATATACTAGTTTATTTATAATTTCAGATATTTTGAAAATATTTAATATTTTATCATACATTGAATTAATTTACATTTAAATTAGTAGAAATTTTAATGTATGTTATTTTAATTTTTAAATTATTGAAAAAATTATTATACTTATTGAATTAATTATTTAATGTTATTTTAATTTAAATTAGTTAGTTTCTTAAATAAAAATTTTAGAAATTTTTTTTGTATAATTTTTAAAAAAATTAATACATCATTAAAAATTAAAAATAGTTTTTTAGTCCTTATTAATATAATTTTTTTTGTATTTTTATATATTTTAAATTAATAATTTATAAAATCAAATTTTTTACGAGGAGAATGTGTGTTTCAAGCATTACTCATCTATGGACCAATAACATAAATTTAATAAACAAAATTAAATAAAATATTAATCCAAATAATAAATAAAAAAAATTATATAATTAAATAATACCTAGTGAAATACCGTCGCTAAATCCGTAGCTAAATTATATATTTTATAAGCTAGGGAAAATTCATCGCTATATTACGGATTTTATTAGTTCGAGAAAATCCATCGCTAAATTACAAATTTTATTAGCTAGAGAAATTTCATCCTTAAATCCGTCGCAAAATTATGGATTTTATTTTCTACTGAAATTTTGTCACTAAATCTGTTACTAATTTATGAATTTTGATTAACTAGGGATATTCGCTTAGTAAATCCATAGCTAAAATATAGATTTTATTACTAAGGGAAAATCGGTCTCTAAATCCATCACTAAATCATGGATTTTATTAATAAGGGAATATCCATCGCAAAATCATTCGCTAGATCATCGATTTTATTATTAAGGGAAAAACCATCGCTAATTCCGTCGCTAAATCAGGGATTTTATTAGCAAGAGAAAATCCGTCGCTAAATCAGGGATTTTATTAGCAAGAGAAAATCTGTTGCTAATTTCATAGCTAAATCATAGATTTTATTAGCAAGAGAAAATTCGTCGCTAAATTCGTCACTAAATCATGGATTTTATTAGCAAGAGAAAATCTGTCGCTAATTTCGTCGCTAAATCATGGATTTTATTAGTAAGTAAAAATATACCGCAAAATCCATTGCTAAATCAAAGATTTTATTAGCTATGAAAAATCCATCACTAAATGTGTCGCTAAATCATGAATTTTATTAGTAAGGGAAATCCGTCGCTAAATCCATTACTAATTTCAGGTTTTTATTAGCTAGAGATATTCCATCACAATACCCGTCACTAAAATCCCCACTTTTCTTGAGCAAAATTTACGAAAATTTTCCGTCGCTAATCCGCCGCAAAATCCATCGCTAAAATTCCTACTTTTTTTGTGCGAAATTTACAAAAATTTTCCGTCGATAATCCGTCGTTAAGTTCCTCGCAATTTTTGAGCTGAATTTTCAAAAAATTTTCCCTTGCTAATCCATCGCTATTCCGTTCCTATTTTAATTTTCAAAAAAAATCATAAATCTCGTACTATTCCCTAGCTAATCCCTTTCAATTTAGCTAGGGATTGATCCATAGCTAAAATTTCCTAGCTAAATTGATATTTTATTGTAGTATTAGCCATATAGAAAGATAGAAAGATATATAAATAGTTTGATAGTCAAATATAATGAGGGGTAGATAGATAGATAGATTGATAGATTGATAGATAGAAAGATATACATATAGAAAGATAGATAAACAGATAGACGAATAGATAGATAGACAAATATAAAAATAGACAGATATATAAATATACAGATAGATAAATAAAAAAATAGATACACACACACACACACACACAAAGATATGTAGATAAATTGAT
Source organism: Sapria himalayana (assembly GCA_029783825.1). NCBI lineage: Eukaryota > Viridiplantae > Streptophyta > Magnoliopsida > Malpighiales > Rafflesiaceae > Sapria > Sapria himalayana. The sequence goes on along the minus strand of JAREIK010003612.1, from coordinate 93,497 downwards.
AGATAGATTGATATAATGGAAAATAGACTGATAAACATTTAGAGAAATAGATAGATAGATAAACAAATTGTTAGATAAAAAGATATACAAATAGATATACCGATAGATAGATATATAGATTGGCAGAAAGATATGCTGATAGATAGATATATAGCTAGAATTCTAGACATACAAATGGATAGATAGATAGATAGACATACAGATAGATATATAGATAGATAGATAGTTAAATAGATAGACAGATTGAAAGATATACTAATAGATAGATAAATAGATATATAAATAGATAGATAGATATATTGACAAATTGATAAAAAGACAAATATATAGATAAGTAGATAGATATATTTATGGGTAGATAGATAGATATACAGATTGACAAATAAACTAATAGGAAAGGACATTTAAATAGATAAACATATAGATAGTTAAATAGGTAGATAGACATACAGATTGATAGATAGAAGGATAGATAGATACATAAATAATTAGAGAGATAGATAAAAAATATAGATAAATATACCAAAATAAAAAGTATAGATTGACAGATATATAAATATATAGATATATAGATAAATATATAAACAAATTGACGAAAAGACAAATAGATATATAGATATATAGATATATAGATATCTAGATAGATAGATAGATACATAGATCAAAAGATAGATAGATAGACTATTAGACATATAGATAGATAGATAGATAGACTATTAGACATATAGATAGATAGATATATAGATAGATAGTGTCAGCCCAGAACTATTCAATGGCCCAAAAACTATTGGGTTTGGCTCAGTTTGGGTTGAACAAACATTAATTTTTTTAAAAAATTAGGGTTTCATCGCCACACCGCCATGCCACATTGCATCTTTGCCCTTTTAGGTCTCGGTGGGCCATGCTTGTTGGGTGTCAGCTATTATTGACAATGTTCGATGCTTGGTCAAGCATGCCATGCCCACGTGCCTGGCACAGAGTGATGGGCCAGGGCACAACACGATGGGCTCAGACATGGCACTATAGCATGCCATGCTGAGCACGGGCATGGCTAAATCATGCCGAGCCCAGGCTCATCGTGATAGAAAGACATATATATAGATATACAAATAAATAAATATATAGAAAAATAGATAAACAAATTGAAAATTAAACATATAAAAAGATAGATATGTACACAAAAAGACAAAAAGACATATCGACAAATAGATCAATAGATAGATAAACAAATAGACAAAATGACAGATAGCCATATAAATAGATAGATGGGTAGATAGAAAGATAGATGGATAAATAGATAGATAAAAATAAAATTAGATAGATAGATACATAGAAATATGAATAGATAGAAAGGGAAATCAACAAATACACAAATAAATATATAAACAGATAGTCTAATTGATAGATTGACAAATTGATATATATATATATATATATTGGCAGATTTATAGATATATATATATATATATATAGATTGATAGACAAACACATAAATATATAGATAGACAAATATACATATAGATAGATACTCATAAACACAACTATATACAGAGATAGTTATATATTTAGATATACAGATATACAAATATATAGATAGACAGATAAAAATATAAACAGATACGCATAATGATAGATATATAGATATATATAAAGATAAGCATATATATAGATAGATAGAAAGATAGATAGTCAGACCGATAGATAGATTTATTGATAAACAAATAAATTGATATACAAATTGACTGGTACATAAATAGATATATAGATAAACAAGTAGATAGAAAGATAGATAGACATTTAGACATATAGATAGATTGATCGATAAATAGACATATAACTAGATAGACACATAGACTAAAAGACTTATATACTAAAAGATAGAGAATGTGATATAGACATAGAGATAGATAGACAAATTTAAAGATAGATATATTGATTGATAGAGAGATAAATATAAAGACATATAAACATATAGATAGGTAAGAAAATTGATAGATACACTGATAATCTAATAGATGAATATAGAGATAGTGAAAAAATAGATATATAGACATATTGATAGATAGACAAATAGATAGATAGATACAAAGATAGATAGGTAGACAAATAGAAACATAGACAGATAGACAAATAAATAGATAAATAGAAAGATTTACAGATGGAAAGATATATTGATATATATATATATATATATATATATATATATATATATATATACACACACATAAAGATGGATGGATTGATGGATAGATAAATAAAGAAATAGATAGACAGATAGAAAGTCAGATAGAAAGTTAGATAGGTAGACAAATAGATTGATAGAATTATGGAAATATATGTAGATAGACACATAGATTGATTGATTGATAGACTAATAGATGGAAAGATAGTTGGATAGTTAGATACATAAATATATAGAAATATATATAATTAACAAGTTACTCAAATATATAAATAGACATCAATACATTTAGATAAAATATATTGATATATAGAAAAAAGATAGATAAATAGATAAATAAATAGATAGTTAAATAGACAGATATAGATATAGACATATAGACAAATAGATAAATAGATGGATACAAAAATTGACAAAAATATAGATAGACAATTAGATAAATAGATAGATAGATAGATAGACAAATAGACAAATAGATAGATAAAAAGATAGAAAGATAGTTAGATAGATAAATAATTAGACTGATAGATAGTTACATAGATTAATAGACAGATAAATAGATATATAGATAGATAGGTAGATAGATAGAAATATTTATATACCAATAGATAGATTGATTGATAGAAAGATTGATATATAGATAAATAGTTAAATATATATATATAGAAAAATATATAGATTGTCAAATAGTTAGATAGATAGATAGAAATAGAGCTTATAAGATAGATAAATAGATAGATAGATAGTTTATTATATAGAATGATAGACAAATTAAATAGATAGATTAATAGATAGATTAATAGATAGAATGATAGACAGATTGATAAATATTAGATAGAATGATTGATAGAAAGATTGATAGATGGATCAATATAAAGATTAATAACATATTTATAGACAAATTGATTCATATATTGATACATAGATAGATAAACAAATAGATAGGAAGATAGATAGATAGATAGGTATAAACATATAAAGATAGATAGACAAAGAGAGACAGATTAATAGACATATATTTAGTTAGATAGGTAGATAGAAAAATAGATACATAGATGGATAGATAGACTGACTGATAGATACACATAGAGATAGAAAAATATATAGTCAGATTGATAGATAAATAAATAGAAAATATATATACAAATAGATAGAAAGATAGATATATAAATAGATAGAGAGATAAATAAATAGATAGATAGACAAGTAGTTAGATAGATAGATAAATATACATATATATTGATAGATAGACATATATATAGATAGATAGATAAATAGTTGGATATTTAGACAGATAGATAGAAATATAAATAGATAGAAATATAGATAGTTCAAAATTTATGCACTTAGATAGATATATAGATAGATAGATAAATAGATTGATATTTAGACAGACAGTTAGAAACATAAATAGATAGAAATATAGATTTTTCAAAATTTACTTACTTAGATAGATATATAGACATAAACACACTTCGACAAATTTATTGAAATATTGAAAAAAATAGATAGATGAATAGATACATAAAAAGACATATATAAATATAGACATATAAATAGGTACACAACTAGATAGAAATATAAATTGAAAAATAAATAGATAGATAGATAGATAGACAAATAGACAAATAGACAAATAGACAAATAAACAGATATAAATATTTTAAGATTGATAGATATATAAATAGATAGGTATATAGAGTGTTAGATAGATTGATATAAAGACATATAGATATACAGAAAGATATATAGATAGATAGACATATAGATAGCCATATAAATCGATAGATAGATTGATAGACTGACATATAGATAGATAGATAAATGTATAGACTGATAGGTAGATAGATTAATAGAGATATTGATAACAGATAAATAGATAATTAGAAAAATATACACATAATTAAATAGATAGATAGATAGATCGACAAATAGATAATCAGATATATAAATAAATAGAAAATAATTTGATAGACAAATTGGTTGACAAATTAATAGATAGATTTATTGTTTCATTGATAGACTGATTAAAGATAGATTGATAGACAGATTGATAGTCAGATTGTTAGATATATTGATAGACAGATAAAAAGATAGATGGATAATAGATTTATAGACAAATAGATAGATTGATTGATACACAAATAGATAAATAGATAATTATGATGATAGATAGATAGATATAAAGATAGACAGATAGATTGAGAGAGAGATTGACAGATTATTTAATAAATAGATAGATAGATAGATAGAAAAATAGATAGATAAACTAATATGTATATAGACATAGAGATAGAGAAAAAGATAGCTAGAGAAAGATTAAAAGATAGATAGATAAATATACAAATAGATAGACAAATAGATTGGCAAATAGAATGCCAGATAAATAAATATATAGATAGATAGATAGATATACAGATAGATAGATGTACATATAGTTAGATAGATAGATAGATATAAAGATAGATAAAATATAGACAGACAGACAAATAGATAGATAGATATATTGATAGATAAAGAAACAATTCTATAGACAAATAGAAAGACAGACAAAAAAATATACAAATAGCCAGATATCCAAATACATAGAAAGACACACTGATAGATAGATAGATTTATAGAAATATAGACAGATCGAACTATAGATAGATAGATTGATTGATATATAGATTGATATAAAGATAGATACACAAAAAGATAGATAGATATATAGATAGACAAATAGATAATAGGATATATAATTAAAAAGATAGAAGATAGATTCTAGATAGATAGAGATATAGAAAGAGAGATAGATAGATATATATATATATATATATAGATAAATACACATATAGATAGATAGATAGACAAACAAATAGATAGGTACCCAGACAGATAGACAAAAAGATAGAGATAAAAATAGATATATAGACAAAAAGATAAATAGATAGATAGATATATATATAAATAAAGAGATAAATATATAGATAGATAAACAGATAGATTCATTGATAGATTCATGGATTGATTGAGAGATTGATAAACACATATATACATAGATAGAAAATAGATACACAGATAGAATTAAAAAAAATTTATACAAATAGATATATAGATAGATAGAAAGATAGGCAGACATATCGATAGATAGATTAAAAGTTAGATAGATAAATAGACAGATAAATAGACAGATAGATCAACATATAAATAGATAGATAGATAGGCTAATATATAAACATACAGATAGAGAGATAATAAACAAATAGATATACAGATATATAGAAAGATAGATAGATATATAAATAGATAGATAGATAATTATATATAAGGATAGATATACAAATAGATAGATAGATAGATAGACATAATTATAGGAAAGTAGATAGAAAGATATATATACAAATAGGTAGACAGATAAATAGATAGAAAGATAGACTGGTAGAATGTCATATAGATTGACAAATTATTAGACATATAGATAGATAAATATATAGAGAGTTATATAAATAAAAAGATAGAAAGATAGATACACATAGAAATAGATAGAGATATAGATAAATAGATATATAAACATATAGATTGATAAATAGATAGATAAACAGATAGATAGACATATAGATCGCCATTTAGATAATGAGATAGATAGACAGATAGATAAATTAATAGATAGATATATAAACATATAGAATTAAAGATTTATAGCCATATAGATAGACATATAATTATATAGATAGACATATTGATAGATTAATAGATAGATAGATCGACATATAAAAAGACAAATTGATAGGTAGATAGATAGACATATAGATAGACAATTAGATAGATAGATAGATACATAGATAGATAGGGAGATATACTTATAGATAGATAGATAAATAGATAGATAGATAGATAGACAGACAAAAAGATATATAAACAAATAGATAGACATATAAATAGACAGAAATATAGACAGATAATAAATAGGTAGAGAGATAGATTGATAGCGAAATAGATAGACAGGTAGATAGATAGATAAATAGATACACATAGAGATAAAAAGATAGATAGATAAAAAAATATATAGATATATAGACAGATAGAAAGATAAAGAAATAGATAGATAGATATGTAGATAGATATTTAGATAGAGAGTTGATAAAAGTTAGATATACAAATAGATAGACAAATAGATATAAAATTAGATAGAATAATATATAAATAGATAGATAGACACATAGAAAGATAGAAAGATAGACATATAAATAGATAGATAGATATACAAATAGATAGATAGATGGATGGATAGATAAATAAATATAAATATATAGATAAATAGATAGATAGACAGACAGATAGATATAAAGATAGATAGTTAGAAAGAAATAAAGATAGATAGATAGGTAGACAGATAGATAGACATAAATATATATAGATAGATTGATAGACAGATAGATAGATAGAGATGTAGATTGACAGAAAGATAACTAGAAAGATAAATAGATAGATACATAAATAAATTGAAATATAGAAAGATAGATAGTTAGACTAATAGACACAGATAAATAGAGACACTGACAGACAGATAGATAGATATAAAGATAGGCAGATACACAAATAGATAACTAATGATCTATCTCTCTATGTATCTATATGTCTATTTATATGTCTGTGTATATGTCGATCTAACTTATATCGATGTGTCTACCTAATTATTTATCTATCAATCTATATTTATTTCTTTTTATCAATCTATATGTCTATATTTCTATCTATCTTTCTTTTTCTAAATCTATCTATCTATATGTCTATCTAATTTTCTATCCATTTATCTTTCTATCTATCAATGTTTCTATCTATCTGATCTTTCTGTCTATCAATTTATCTATCTAATAATCTATCGATTTAACTTTTTATCTATCTGTCAATATATCTATTTTTCTATCTATCTATCTAATAATCTATTTATCAATTTGTTTATCAATTTTTTTTATCAATTTATCATTTACTATGTTTATATTCTTTCTAACAATCAATCAATCAATCTGTCTATTAATCTATCTGTCTATCTATCTGTCTATTGAACTATCTATCTATCTATCTATCTTTCTTTCTTTCTATTTTACTAGCAGTCTATCTATCTATCTTTCTTTCTATTTTACTAGCAGTCTATCTATCTTTCTGTCTATTTGTCTATCTATCTATATGTTTGTCTAGCTATTAGTTTTTCTATTTGTCTATATGTCTGGTAGTCTAAATTTCTATCTCATTATCTATTAATCTTGCTATCTATCTATATATCTAATTATACATCTATTTATCTATCTGCCTATCTATTTGTCTATCTATCTATCTCTCTATCTGTCAGTCTGTCTGTCTATCAATATATTTATCACTTTGTCTATCTTTCTAACTATCTATCTCTATATCTATCTATCTATCAATCTATCTATATACTTTTTATCATTCAATCAATTTATATATCTATCTTTTTGTCTATCTTTCTATTTATCTGTCTGTCTATCCATCTGTCTAGCTATCTAACTAACTATCTGTCTATCTATATTTTTATCTTTTAGTATATCTATATGTCTATCTATATATTTATCTATTTATCTACCTATCTGTATATATATATATATATATATCAGTCAATCTATTTGACTTTCTATTAATCTATCTATCTATCTGCCTATGCATCTATCTAATAATCTATCTATATTTAAATCTATCAAATTATCTATCTATTTATCTTTAATCATGTCTATCTATTTTTCAATCTATCTATCTTAACTATCTACTAACTTTTTATCTATCAATGTGTCTATTTATCTTTATAGCTACCTTTCTATCAAACAATCTATCCATCTATCAAAGTTTCTTCATATCTATCTATTTATTTGTCTAGCTATTCATCTATCTAATTATCTATATATCTACCTGTCTGTCTATCTATCTATATAATTGTCTAAAAATATATCTATCTTTCTATCTATCTGTGTATATATTTATCTTTATGTATATCTTATTGTCTATCTATCTATCTATCTATCTATATGTCTATCTATCTGTATGTCTGTCTGTCGATCTTTTTGTCTATGTATATGTCTATCTATTTTTATATCTATATGCCTATTAATCTATCTGCCTATCTATCTATCAATCTATCTATTTATTTGCATATCTTTCATACTATATGTCTTTCTATCTTTTTATTAATCTATCTATATAGCTATCTATCTATCTATCTATCTCTCTCTTTATCTTTTTGTCTATCTATCTATCTATCTATATAACTAGCTGTCTATTTTTCTGTATATCTATTTTTCATTATTTTTTTCTATCTATCTGTCAATATTTCTATCAATCTATCGGTCTATCTATTTGTCATTCTATCTATCTATTTATCTATCTATCTTTCTTTCTATCTATCTATTTATCTAACTATCTATCTGTCTATCTATCAATCTATTTGTAAAAATGTATATCTATATGTGTATCTATTTATCTCTCTATTTGTATTTCCATGTGTCTATCTATATTCTTTTATATCTATCTTTCTATCTATCTATGAATCTATCTATCTATATATTTGTCGATCTATCTATCATTCTGTCTATCAATGTGCCTATCAATCTATTTATCATTCAGTCTCTCAATTTATTTTTTAATTTGTTTATCAATCTATCAATCATATTGTCTATCTATCTTTCTATAAATTTTCTATCAATCTTCCTAGCTATCAATCAATCAATCTATCTATCTATCTATATTTATTTCTTTCTATCTGTTTGTCTATATTTTTATTAATCAATCAATCTAGCTATTTGCCAAACTATCTCTCCCTCTATGTTTTTGACTCTATGTCTATCTATTTATTTATCTATTTTTCTATTTAGCTATCTTCCTATATATCTATGTGGCATTATTTTATTTATCTATCTATTTATCTTGCTATCTATATATCAATCAATCAATCTATCTTTTTATCTGTCTATCTATCAATCTATCTCTTAATCTGTCTATCTATTTATCTATCTTTCTATCTATTTATATATTTATCAATCAATCATCTATCTATCTATCTATCTATCTGTGTATCTATCTGTTTCTCTATATAATTTTCTATCTGTTTATCTATCTATCTTATCTATCTTTTTATTTTTAATTATTTTTATCTATCTATTTGTCTATATATCTTTCTATCTATATGTCTATCTATCTGTCTATCTATCTATCTGTCTATCTATATGTATTTCTATATATCTATCTATCATTCTATCTATCTATCATTCTATCTATCTATCTTTTTTTCAATCTATCTCTCTATCTCTGTATCTATCTATCTCTCTATCAATCTGTCTATTAATCTTTTTATCAATCTTTCTATTAATCTGTCTATCCATCTATCGTTCTAGCTGGCTATATATCTAACTTTCTATTTCTCTATCTATCAATCTATCAATCAATCAATCTATTTGTATATCTATCTATCTATTTATCTTTTTTTTGTCTATTTATATGTTTATCTGTCTTTTTATCTATCTATGAGTCTTTTATATACATCTATTTGTCCATCTATCAATTTTTCTGTCTGTCTATCTATTTGTCTATATATTTGTTTATCTATCAATCTTTCTAATTATCTATCTATCTATTTATCTATCTTTCTGTCTATCTATCTGTATATCTATCTGTCCATCTATCTGTATATCTATCTGTCTGTCTATCTGTATATCTATCTATCTATCTTTCTATGAATCTATCCATATGTATATCTTTTTTCTATGTATCTATCTATATATCTATATATCTATCTATCTATCTATATATCTTTTTATCTATCTATCTATCTATCTATCTATTTGTCGATCTATTTATCTATCTATCTATCTATTTGTTTGTCTATGTATTAGTCTATCTATTTTTGCTAATTGATCTATCAAATAATTTATTGATTTATTGATCTATTTGTCTATATATCTATCTATTTGTCTATCTGTCTATCAATCAATCAATTAATCAGACTGTAATTTTGTCTATTAATCTATCTATCAATTTGTAAATAAATCTTTCTAACAATTCATTTATCTATATGTCTATCTATTTGTCAATCTATCTATCATTTTATATATCTATCTATGTATCTTACTTTTATCTTTCTATATGTCTGTCTATCTTTATGCCTATCTATCTATCTTCTAGTTTTTCTATATGCTTGTCTACCTAGTAATCTTTATATTTATTTATCTGTCTCTTTAACTATTTATCTGCCTTTTTAACTATTTATCTATCAATATTTATGTTTATATATCTGTCTATCTATCTGTCTAACTATCTATATATCTATTTTTCTATCTATGTGTCTATCTATTTGTCTATCTTTCTATTATCTATTAGTACATCAATCGTTATATCTATTTTTCTATCAATTAGTCTACACACACACACACACACACACACATATATATATATATATAATCTATCCGTCTAATTCTTTATCTATCTATACACTACAAAAAAATATTCATCTATCTAGGGAATTTTAGCCAGGGATCAATCCCTTGCTAAATTGTGAGGGATTAGCTAGGGAATAACAAGAGATTTATGATTTTTCAAAGAAATAAAAATTTGCAATAGATTAGCGATGAAATATTTTCATAAATTTCGCTCAAGAAAAGTGAAGCTTTTAGCTATGAATTTAGCAACGGAATTTCCCTAGCTAATAAAATATGGAATATAACAACATATTTAGCGACAGAATTTCCCTAGCTAATAAAATCTGGAATATAGCGACGAATTTAGCGATGGATTTCTCTAGCTAAAATAACATCGAATATTGTGATATTTTTACCGATGGAATTTCCCTAGATAATAAAATCCCAATTATAGCGCCAAATATAGCGACACAATTTCCCTAGCAAATAAAATCTAGAAAATAGCAACAGATTCAGTGATAGAATTTCACTAGCTAATTACATTTGGATTATAATGATGGATTTTAGTGATGGATTTTAGCGATAGATTTTAGCGACGTAATTTCCCAAGCTAATTACATCCGGAATATAGCGATTGATTTAACGATACAATTTTACTTGTTAATTACATCTGGAATATCGCGATGGTTTTATCGATGAAATTTCTCGAGCCAATCTTTAATTATTTAATTTTTTTTAAAATGTATTATTAGTTTTAATATTTTATTTAATTTTGTTTATTTAATGTATGTTAATTGTCTATAGATGAGCAATCCTTGAGGGGTACATTCTCCTTGTAAAATTAAAAAAATGGATATTATAAATAAATAATTTAAAATATAAAAAAAAATTATATTAATAAGGACTAAAATATCTGAATTGAAGTAAAAATATCTGAATTAAACTAAACTGTATGTTAATGGACTAAAATATCTATTTTGATGATGTATAAATTTTTAAAAAAATTATAGAAAGTATTTTTCTAAAATTTTTAATTAAGAAACTTAAAATGTTGTATTAAAGTAACATTAAATAATTAATACTATAAGTATAATAATTTTTATGATATTTTAAAAATTAAATAAACATACTATAAAATTTCTTTTAATATAAATATAAAATAATTCATTGTATGATTATATAGAAAATATTTTCAAAAATATCTGTATTGATAAATAAACTAGTAAATATTAATATTATTATAATTATAAAAAAAATTATGATTATAGGAAACTTTTAAAAAAATAATTAATACAAAATTTAAAAATCTTGAAAAATAATAAAAAATAAATTTTTTTTTCATTAAATTCATAAGAAAGTAAATTACTATTTAAAAATAAAATCACAGATATTTGCCCCTACTAAAATTCATAAGAATTAAATAATTTAGTAATATTTTTACTATTAGCTTTTAACATTCAATCTTTATTAAAATAATAAATATAACTTTTTTTAATTTTCTTCTCACTTTAAGTAATTTTTTGAATTTTAAAAATTATTAATGATATCAAATAATATGAAATTTTATGCCTTTAAAATTATTTCATATTATCTTCTTAAAAATTAATATGAATTATTAAAAATTTATAACCATATAATATCTATATTTATATATTTTTTAACATTAATAGTATTTTATAACTTTTAGGAGAGTGGCTATAAGACAAATCATCTTTTCATGTATGTCTAATTATATGATGTTTGTAAATTTTGTAGCTTTTTGATATTTTTTTTATAAGGCTAAACATATAATTTTTTAAATTGTTTATATATTTATTGTTTAATTAATTTTATAATAAAAAATTGAAAGGTGTTTGTTTTTCATGTGTACCTTGCTACACGCATATGAATTTTGTTGAAAAAATTTTGATAATAAATAAAAAAAAATTAGTCTTTTTGTATTATATATATATATTGTTTATTTAATGTTTTTATAATTAAAATTTTAAATATTTTGGTAATATATATAATCACTTGTTGTCGAGATGGGAGTGATAACTCTAACTAGTGAAGCACCTAAGTCCTCCATAGTCTACCTCTATCTCTCGACGCTGACACATCAAAACCTAATCGAAGAGTAATATAAGCAAGATTTCTTATTGATTTGAGATACATTTACTACCCTAATTTTTAATTGATTATCTTAATGCAAGAGTATGCGTTTTGATTCTGTTATTTTATTATTCCAAAATTCTTCTTCACTAATCACCATGGTATGCTTGGATTGCTTATATAAACTTATTCGTATACATACTTCATGTATTTGTTATTTAATACATTCTCATTGTGTGGATGTTAATGGTGCACAGTAGGTATGCCGACTTGATATTTACATCAATGTACATAACTATATATAAATAGTATGCATAAACGGTATACATAAACATAAGTGTATTTTATATAAGTGAATTAAACATCACTATACATCAATATGCATGTGTGATATAATTTAAATTTTTTATATGTGTATTTTACTATATCTATATCTATAAAAATAGTATGCATAAACATAACTATAAATAAATATAACAACGTATATTTAATATACATACATACATATATATACACACACACATATATATATACATATATATAGATATATAACTATATGTAAATGTATTTAAGAATATGTATATCAGCATATTACTATATATAAAAGTATTTATCTACATTAAAATAACTATATGTAAACAGTATACATAAACAGTATAAGGTATGCCGACTTGATATTTACATTAATATATATAACTATATATAAATAGTATACATAAACAGTATACATAAACATAAGTGTATTTTATATAAGTGTATTTAAACATAACTATATATCAATATGCATGTGTTATAATTCAAATTTCTTATATAAGTGTATTTACTATATCTATAACTATAAAAATAGTATACATAAACATAACTATATATAAATATAAGAACATATATTTAATATACATATACATATACATATACATACATATATATATATATATATATGTATGTATATATAAAACTAAATATAAATATATTTAACAATATGTATATCAACATATTAATATATATAATTGTATTTATCTACATCAATACCTATACATAGCCATATGTTTAAATATATATAATTACATAAAAAACTATATATAACTACATCTACAATATGTATAACTAGATGCTTCCGAAACTTAATATCCATTCATATCATTCTTACAAGTTTTTTTGGATATTGTATACATCTTTATTATTTTCCCATATATTTTAAAAACTTAAATTTAATTTTTTTCAACCTTAAATGTATTTATATTGTATTTTTAAATGTTTGTATAAATCATTATGATTTAATATGTTTAGGGTTTGTATTTTTGTTTCACTTAAAATCATTTAAATAAATATGATTTTTAATAAAATATTCTGTGTTAAAATTCATGTTTATAAATTTCAAAACAAATAACAATATGTTTGTGTAATAAATATTATAAAAAAATTTTATAATATATATGTGATGCAGTTTCAATTTACAAAGATAAAAATTTAAAATTAAAATTTAATTACAAAATAAAAATTGCACCTCATAATATGCAATATGTTATATTTATTATAAATAAACAATGTTTGAAATGTATCTATTAATTACAAAAAAAACATTTGAAATGTATTAAATTTTAAAAAAAAATTAAAATTAATTATTTATAAAAACAAATTCATATATTTATATGGTCATTTATATATTTTGAATAAATTAAAAAAAAATAATTACTTTTAGAAAAATTTACTCATGTAGCTTTATGGTAATCTATTTTGTTTAACATAATTAAAGATATAATTGATTTTTTACAAAACATTAAAGGCATGTATTTATATGCACTACATTATATTTGTTTGAATTTTAAAGTTTCTAAAAATTTATTAATAACAATAAATACTAGGTAGAAATTTATCATAGACATTAATATTTTAATAAAAAAATTATATAGATTATCAAAATCAATATTATATATTTATGAACTATATTTTCATTTTTAACATAATTGTAAAAACTAAATAATTTACAAATATGCTAACTTCATTTATTTATAAAAGTATAATGATAGTTATTTTAATATAAATATTAAAAAAATAACTATTTGAATAAAATAGAAGCTCATATATTCAATTCATAATTTCTTTTTACGCATTAATATGCTACACACATACACACATACACACATGCATACACACATACACACACAAATATTTATTTTAAATATAAAGAATTTACAATATTTTATAAATTGTATCCAATATATAATATTTTATTTTAATTAAATTTTCAAAATCAAAAAAATCTAAATACATTTACACACACACACACACACAAACATATAATACTTTCATGTGTAACTTTAAAAATACATTACGTATATATGTATATGTGTGTGTTTGTGTGGGTGTACAATAGTATATGCATGCATACAAGTATATACACACTACTTTGAAAATGTAGATACATGTGTGAATATATACAAAGGTACAAAAATGTGTAAGCTGATATATAATGTATAGTAATGTATATGGATGTATAAATGTGTGTGTGTGTAGGACAGTGTAAATGAACATATATATTTATGCATATATATGTAAATATCAACATTAATTTTGAGAAGAAAAATACTTGAGCACATAAATATTAACATGTTCCACAAATTGATGAGAGCAAGAGCAAAAAGTGACATTATTCCAAGATACTACTAATCTCCCATCTACAACACTTTGCCTCAAAATTTGATCAGAATACTACTTGTAATGATAAGGTTTATTCAATACAACATATCATGGAGTTACATTTTTATTCAATACTATAATTTGTACAAATAAAAAAATCTATCTAATATCTTCTTCAATAACCATTCTATCTTTTTTTTTCTAGTTTTGATAAGTTATTTTCAATTTTGATTATACATTTCTTATCTAATATCTCTAGTTTAAAGTATATTAATAGTAAAATCCATCAAATGAATCTAGGCCTAACATCTTTCTTTTCTATGAGATATTTGATTATAGAATATTTTGTATATACTATGACTTTTGTTCCCACTAAATATGAAATTAATTTGCCAAAAGAAAAGATTGGTAATACAAGTTCTTTCTCTATAGTGGCAAATTTAATTGGGCATTTAAATGTGTGTTGTTATCATAGTATATGATAACTATTTATAAATATTTGTATAACTATATAAAACTCTTCATGATTTATATTTAACTATATTTATAACTATGTAAACAATTTTTATAACTATATTAATACCTATATATAACTATTTTTTTAATTATATAATATTTCATAACTATATAAGTAATTCTATATACTTATATTTTTCACAAAATATATCATATGTATAATAATATATAACTATATATAATTATATTTTACTAAATGTATAACTATAAAAATGTTATATATAACTATATCTTTAACTACATACATATTTATAATAATATGTGTATAACTATATATAAATATTTTTATAACTATCTAAAACTCTATATAATTAAATATAACTATATTTGTATCTATGTATACATATATGTATTCATATAATTAAATCTATATATTTATTTATAACTTTGTATATATTTATGTATAACTACTTATAACTACTTGTATGAATATATCTATATATAATTATATGTTTAACTATATATAACTCTATTTTTAATTTTATATACTATAGGTATAAGAACATATAGAGGTTGACCTCCCTCTCTGGTGACCATCTCTTGAGGCTTATTGATTCTGTTTATTTCTCTCATCAGATCTATTTACTGCCACACGACAAAGGGATTGAGATTTAGTGGAAGAAATGGGGTTAACGTTCACAAAGCTGTTCAGCAGCTAATTGTCATAAAAGAGATGAGGATTTTGATGCTAGGCTTTAATACTGGTGGTAAGACAACCATTCAATATAAGTTGAAGCTTGGTGAAATTGTCACCACAATTTCTACTATTGTCTTCAATGTAGAGACTATTGAATACAAAATTATCAATTTCACTGGGTGGAATGTTGGTGGTCAAGACAAGATTCACCCTTTCTAGAGGGATTACTTCTAAAATACCCAAGGTCTCATATTTATGGTGGAGAGCAATGACATAGATCATGTTGTTGAAGCCAAAGATGAGATGCATAGGATGCTAAATGAGGAAAAGCTTCGAGATGCAGTTTTGATGGTGTTTGCCAATAAGCAAGATCTTCCCAATGCTTGAAAGCAGCTGAAATTTCTGACAAATTAGGACTTCACTCTTTTCACCAATGCCATTGGCACATTCAGAGCACCTGTCCTACCTCTGACGAGGGCCTCTACGAGGGTCTTGATTAGCTTTCCAATTACATTGCCAGCAAGTCATAAACAATAATAGCAGGATGAGACAAACTCTGTTGACATATCTGGATGTGGATATAATCTTTGTCTATTTTGCTTGAGTTTTGTTCTGTTATGTGGATGAAATCATCTATTTC
Organism: Sapria himalayana; assembly: GCA_029783825.1. Classification (NCBI taxonomy): domain Eukaryota; kingdom Viridiplantae; phylum Streptophyta; class Magnoliopsida; order Malpighiales; family Rafflesiaceae; genus Sapria; species Sapria himalayana. The sequence continues at coordinate 76,392 of JAREIK010003612.1, read as the reverse complement.
TAGGGGATTCAAATTGTATTTATATTTATTTATTGCACTCCTAAAATATAGGACTTCATTTACTTTGTTCTGATCTGTTGTAAGCCAAACTTGTTTGTTTTCTGTTGTGTCTTTTTGCCTTTGGATCCCAAATGTATAAGAACATATAACTATAAATAATTATCTTTGACTAAATATATAACTATAAAATATTATACATAACTATATTTAAAAATATAATTAACAACATATATTTAATATACATTTTTATATATTAGTATATAAAAATGTATTTTACCATATATATACCTATAGATATCTATATGTATACATATATAAAATTATAAAAAAATATATATATACCTACATGATAAATATAAGTATAACTATATGTATAGCTATATGTATAACCACTTGTAATTATATTTATAATTATATGTATAATAACATACAACATTATGTTTAACTATATGTGTATAATTATATATAAATATTTGTATAACTATATATAAATATTTGTATAACTATATGACACTGTATATAATCAAATATAACTATTTATATATATGACTAAATGTTTAATGATATATAATTCTTTATAACTATATATATTATATGTATAATAACATTTAACTATAAATAATTTTATGTTACTATATGTATAACTATAAAAACTGTATACATAACTATATTTAAATATATAATTAACAAAGTATATTTAATATACATTTTTATATATTTATATAAAAATGTATTTTAGTATATCCGTAACTATACATAACTATATGTATAAATGTATGAAATTATATGATAAAATATATATACATACATGCATAAATATAAGTTTAACTATATGTGTAGCTATATGTATAACCACATGTAACTATATTTATAATTATATGTATAACAACATACAACATAATGTTTAACTTTATGTGTATAACTATATATAAATATTAGTATAACTATAAAAAACTTTATATATATAAATATAACTTTTATTTTAATTATGTATACATAGATGTAAATCTACATAATTATTTATAACTTTGTATACATTTATGTATATCTACTTATAACTATTAGTATGCATATATCTATATATAACTATTTGTTTAACTATATGTAACTATTTATAACTACATGTACTATATGTATACTAACATATAATTATATATGGGATAATACTAATTTTTTGCACTAACTTGAAATTAAACGACAAAAAATAAAATATCAACAATATGTAAGCACATTGCATGAGAGTGTCTGTTTGTAGGGCTCATATATGGTATAATACAAATAAGGGTCGTACTATTAACTAATCCCATCTCTAGGGCCTCAGGCTCATATATGAACATATGTATGATAGAAGATATAATATTTGATAGGTTTGCACAAGAATTTTTTTTTTCTTTTATGTAATTCCTCATTCTAACATTGCATTCTCTTTGTGTCTCTCTCTCCCTCTCTAATTCTTTCTATGTCACTCTCTTCCTCTTTTTCTTTCTGTGTCACACACACTCTCTATTGTTATTTTGTTTCTCACTCTCTTTTCTTGCTTGTTCTCTCTCTCTCTCTCTCTCCCTCTCTCTCCCTCCCTCTCTCTCCCTCTCCCTCTCTCACCCTTTTGCCATTTCTTTTTCCCCCTCTCTCCCCCTTTCTTTCTCTCTTCCTCTCCCCTTTCTCTCTCTCTCTCTCCTCATCTATCCATTTCTCTGCACCTCTATCTCTCCCCCCACCTTCTCTCTCTCTCTCTCCCCCACCTTCTCTCTCTCTCCCCCCACCTTCTCTCTCTCTCTCTCACTCTCTCTCTCCCTCTCCCCCTTCAAACTTTAAATGTCAATCTTTTTTACTTTCCTTTCTTGTGCATTATCATATTTTGCTCCCTTTATCTTGTATTACCATGATATCTAGTAATCTTTATCATGCTAAAAATTACTTTATCTATTCATGTAGATTTTACAAATGCATTGCCTCGATATTCATGATATTTAATTTTTAAATATTCATCTGTAAGTAAATTTATTTAATTATTAGTATATTTTGAAGTAATAGAATGTTTAAATCAAAATAATGATTAATCATTATTTTTTTTGTAAATAAAACTGGGAAAAATGAGTCCAGATCATAAGTGGATGTACTGATGGTTTATGAATGGAATTTTGAATAAGGATTTTTAGAGTGGGCTTGAAACTTTCATTAAATTTGCATGCAGTCAATTGAGATGGATGGATGGATAAAAAATTAAGTATCCATGTAATCATTGCAAGTGTAAAAATATCTCTTTTCGTGAGGCAAATATTATAATATACCATTTGACAAAATATGGCTTTGTGTCAAATTATTTTGTTTGTTTATCATGGGAAAAACACAATGGCTCTGAACATTGACCAAAATGAGGGTTCTAAATCATTTTCTTGTAGTGAAGATTCATCAAACACATACCATAGAATGATCACGAAAGCAACTAGTCCTAAATTCAATATGGATTACATGGATGAACCACCTAATCCTAAATCTTATAAATTTTTTGAAAAGCTTAAAGCAGATAAAGAGTTGTGACCTAGTTGTAAAATACATTCGTAATTATCACTCGTGGCTCAACTTATGAGCATTAAGTTAGAACATCATATTTCTAAAAAATTATTTGATCAGGTGACAAAACTAATGAAAGAGATTATTCTAGATAATAATTTGATCACTACCAACTTTACAACACTAAAAGTTACTTCAATGAATGGGTCTACAAGTGGAAAAAATTGATTGTTGTAAGTTTTGTGATCATACTTGATTAAAGAAGGCACCTTGTGCTGTAGATATGTGACAAAAATTGAAAGTTGAATTTAAAAAGATTTATTATTTTCCATTAATTCCTCGATTACAGAGACTATATGCATCAAATATTACAGAACATGTTATGAGGTGACTTCTGAGCATGAGATTGAAGAATGGGTAATGCGTCATCCATTAAATTCACTTGCTTAGAAGCATTTTAATTATATACAATAAAGATTTTGCAGCTGAAAGTCAAAATGTGAGATTGGGTCTCTACATAGATGGATTTCAGCAATTTGGGCAATCTCGAAAATAGTATTCAACATGGCAAGTGATAGTGAATCCTTATAACTTGCCTCTGTGGTTCTGTATGAAGGAGAAATATATATATTTGTCAATATTAGTTCCAAGGACAAAAAATTCAAAAGACATGCTAGATGATTTCTTACCGCTTCTTATTGCAAAGTTAAATCATTTGTGAGATATTGGCATAAATACATATGATATCTCAAAGAAGCAAAATTTCATTATGCGGGTGGCCCGTAAGTGGACGGTAAGTGACTTTCCCGCATATTCAATGTGTCTAGCTGGAGTACTGTAGGATGATTCGCATGCCAATATTACATGACAAATTCTGATGCATTTACCTCAAATTTAGTGGTAAACAGTCATGGTTTGATAACTATCGTAAGTTTCTACCTACAAATCATCGATTTCAAAGAAATAGAACTGCATTTCGAAAAAAATAAAATTGTGATGACAATTGCACCAGTAGTTCGTTTAGGAGATGATATTATGACAGAGAATCCAAGTTTGGGTTTGAAGAAGGTAGCTGAAAAGGATGCTACTGAGAGTAATAGACCAATAGGAAAAATATTTGGCTGGAGGAAACGTAGTATAGTTTGGGACTTACCCTATTAGAAGTCCAATTTAATTCGGCATAACTTAGATGTAATGCATATTGAAAAAAAATATGTTTGACAATGTTTTAAAAACTATCCTTAATGTATACGAAAAAACAAAAGACACTTTAAAATCAAGACAATAGCTGAATGATTACTTGTTGGTGTCCTGAATTGAAACTGAATGAGACAACAAGTATATTCCCTAAAGCTTGCTACACACTTGATAAGAGGCAAGACATATATTATGTGAATGGGTTAAAAATTTGAAATTCCTTGATGGATATGTGTCAAATATAGGTAGATACATGGATATGAAGAATCTTAAGTTATTAGGAATGAAAAGTCATGACTGTCATGTATTTATGCAGGGATAAATACTAATTGCATTACATGAATTACTTTTCCTAAGTGTTTAAAAGGTCATTACATAACTTATGTTATTTTTCAAACAGCTAACTGCAGCCACAATCAAAATAGATGACATGGAGAGGCTGGAGAATGACATTCCACTTATTATTTGTAAGCTTGAACGGATATTCCCACTGAGTTTTTTTGACTAAATAGAGCATTTGCCGGTCCAATTGGCATATGATGCAAGGATAGCAAGGCCAGTGCAATATAGGTGGATGTATCCTTTTGAGAGATAAATACATATAATTTGCTGTGTTTTATTATTTCATACATAAAGTAATATTATAATTTAATAAAATGGAAACCTAAAATTTGTGGTTGTAGGTATCTTCGTAAGTTGGAATTGAATGTTAGAAACAAGACAAAAGTTGAAGGTTCAATTTGCAATGTATATTTAGTAGAAGAAGCATCATCATTTTGTTCTTATTATTTTGTGGATAATGTCAATACAAATAATAGAAATGTGCCTCGGAATGATGAAGGTCATGTGATGGTAGAAGATGATTCTATGGACAAACTATCTATCTTCAAGCACCCTGGAAGAGTAATGAAAAGATGTATGACAAATGAAGAGTGATTCTTGAAAGACACATTCTTCTTATAAAATTATAAAAATAGGATATTATAAATAAATAATTTATAAAATTATAAAAATACAAAAGATAATTTATCTTAATAAGGAATAAAATAACTATTTTTATGATTATAAAATTTTAAAAAAAAGTATACAAAAAATTTTTCTAAAATTTTTAATTAAGAAACTTAAAATTTTCTATTAAAGTAACATAAAATAAGTAATTCTATATTTATAATAATTTTTAAGTTATTTTAAAAAATAGATGAACATACATTAAAATTTTTACAAATATAAAGGTAAAATAATTCATTGTATGATTAAATAGAATATATTTACAAAAATATCTGAATTAACGAATAAACTAGTAAATATTAATATTATTATAAGTATAAAAAAAATTTTATGATTATAGAAAAATTTTAAAAAAATAATTACTACAAATTTTGAAAATCTTTAATTATAATAAAAATTTAAATTTTTTTATTAATTTTTAAAAGAAAATAAATTGATATTTAAAAATAAATACATAGATGTTTGCCCTTACTAAACTTTATAAGAATTAAATAATTGAGTAATATTTTTACTATTAGCTTTTAATAGTCACTCTTTATTAAAATAATAAATATAATATTTTATGATTATCTCTCACTTTAAGTAATTTTTAGAATTTTAAAAATTATATATGATATCAAAAAATATACAATTTTATGCCTTTAAAATTATTTCATATTATCTTTATAAAAATTAATATGTATTCTTAAAAATTGATTACCATAAAATATATATATTTATATATTTTTTTAACATAAAGAGTAGTTATAATTTTAAGGAGAGTGGCTTAAAGACCAATAATCTTTTCATGTGTGCCTTGCAATAGGAAGTTTATAAATTTTGTCGCCAAGATTTTTTTTTTCTAGTTGGTAAGCTCTACATCTATTTTTTGAAATTATTTATATATTTATTGTTTAATTAATTTGATAATTAAAATTGCAAGAGGTCTGTTTTAAATGTGTGCTATGCTACACGCATAATAACTTGTTGAAAATAAATTATTAAGTAAAAAAAAAGATGAGTATTTATGTTTTATATATATTTATTGTTTAATACATTTTTTGATAATCAAAAAATAAAACATTTACAGAATTATAATACTTATAAAATTGTCATGTTGTCCACAGACAACTCTAAATATCTAACTAGGACCATTTGCCTCTCTCTCTTGACACGAATATATCAAAAAACTATATATAAATGCATTTAACAATATGTATATCAAAATATTACTATATATAAATGTATTTATTTGCATCAATACCTATATATAGCCATATGTCTAAATATATATAATTAAATGAAAAACTATATATAACTACATCTACAACATGTATAACTACATTTATAACTATATGGATAACTTTGTGTGCAATAACACATGTAACGATAATTATAATTAAAACATATAACATTTATATATAACTATATGTTTAACTATATATGTATAATTATTTATAAATATTTGTATAACTATATAAATTTCTTTATAACTATATTTAATTATATTTGTAACTATGTAAACTAATTTTATAACTATATATAACTATTTTTAACTATATTATAATTTATAGCTATATGTATAATTTAAATATAACTATATTTCTAACAAAATATACTATTTGTATAATAATCTATAACTATAAATAATTGTATCTTACTATATGTATAACTATAAAAACTATATAAGTAACTATATTTAAATATATAATAAAGAATATATATTTAATATACATTTTTATATATTAATATATACAAAAGTATTTTACTATATATATATTAAAACATAACTATATGTATAAATATATAAAATTATATGAAAAAATATATTTATCGAGGTGTATAAATATAAGTTTAACTATATGTGTAACTATATATATAACCATATGTAACTATATTTATAATTATATGTATAACAACCTACAACATTATGTTTAGCTATATGTGTATAACTATATATAAATATTTGTATAACTATATAAAACATTATATAATTAAAAATAACTATAATTGTAACTATGTATACATATATGTAAATCTATATATTTGTTTTTAACTTTGTATACTTTTATGTATAAATACTTATAACTACTTGTATGAAAACACAAACACACACACATAATTATATGTTTAACTATATATAACTTTTTATAACTAAATATACGATATGAATAATAATATATAACTATAAATAATTATATCTTACTATATGCATAACTATAAAACCTTTATACGTAATGATATTTAAATAAATAATTTGCAATATATATTTAATATACATTTTTATATATTAATATATACAAATGCATTTTAATATATTTATAGCTATACATTACTAAATGTATAAATATATATAATTATATGAAAAAATATATATACCTACATGTATAAATATAAGTTTAACTATATGTGTAACTATATGTATAACCACATGTAACTATTTATAATTATATGTATAAAAACCTACAACATTATGTTTAGCTATATGTGTATAACTATATATAAATATTTGTATAACTATATAAAACACTAATAGATTAAAAATAACTATAATTGTAACTATGTATACATATATGTAAATCTATATATTTGTTTATAACTTTGTATACTTTTATGTATAAATACTTATAACTACTTGTATGAATACACACACACACACACACACACATAATTATATGTTTAACTATATATAACTTTTTATAACTAAATATACTATATGTATAATAATATATAACTATATATAATTATATCTTACTATATGCATAACTATAAAACCTTTATACGTAATGATATTTAAATAAATAATTTGCAACATATATTTAATATACATTTTTATATATTAATATATACAAATGTATTTTAATATATCTATACATATACATTACTATATGTATAAATATATATAAATATATGTAAAAATATATATACCTACATGTATAAATATATGTTTAACTATATATGTAACTATATGTATAACCACATTGTAACTATATTTATAATTACATGTATAACAACATTCAACATTATGTTTAACTATATGTGTATAACTATATATATATATATATATATATATATATTTGTATAACTATATAAAACTCTATAATTAATATAACTATATTTGTAACTATGTATACATATATGTATACATATATCTAAATCAATATATTTGTTTATAACTTTGATACATTTATGTATAACTACATATAACTACTTGTATGAATATATATATATATATAACAATATGTTTGACTATGTATAACTATTTATAACTACAGTTACTATATTTATAATAATATAAAACAATAAATAATTATTACTTACTATATGTATAACTATAAAAACTTTATACATAACTATATTTAAATATATAATTTTCAACATATATTTAATATACATTTTTATATATTATTATATAAAAATGTATTTTACTATATCTATACATATACATAACTATATCTATAAATACATATAATTATATACAAAAATATATATACCTACATGTATAAATATAAGTTTTACTATGTTTGACTACATGTATAACCACATGTAACTATATTTATAATTACATGTATAACAACAAACAACATTATGTTTAACTATATGTGCATAACTATATATACATATTTGTATAACTATATAAAACTTTATATAAATATATATAACTATATTTTTAACTATGTATACATATATGCAAATCTATATATTTGTTAATAACTTTGTATACATTTATGTATAACTACATATAACTACTTGTATGAATATATATATATATATATATGCATGTGTGTGTGTGTGTGTCTATATATAACTATATGTTTAACTATATATAACTATTTATAACTATATATACTATATGTATAATAAAATATAATTATAATTGGGATAATTCTAATTTTTTGTACTAACTTGAAATTAAATGCCAAAAGATATAATATCATTAATATGTAAGCACATAGAATGAGAGTGTCCATTGGTAAGATATAGCATGCTATTGAAATGAGGGTCATACTCTTACCTAATCTCACCCCCTGGGCCTCATGCTCATATATGAACTTATATTTAACAAAAGATGTAATATTTGATAGCTTTGTATAGAAGAAAATGTTTTATTCTTTTATATAATTCCTCATTCTAACATTGCATTCTTTGTGTGTCTCTCTCTCCCTATCTCATTCTTTATTTGTCACTCTCTTTCTCTTTTTATTTCTGTGTCACACACACACACACACACACACTCTCTCTTGCTATTTTCTTTCTCACTCTCCTTCTTTCTTGCTTGCCCTCTCTCTCTCTCTCCCTCCCTCTCGCTCTCTCTCCCTCTATTTATTTTTCTCTCCTTCTCTCCATTTCTCTCCCTCTCTCTCTCTCACTCCCCCCCTTTTTCTCTCACTCTCCCCCTTTCTCTTTCACTCACTCTCTTTCTCTCTCACTCCCTCTAACTCTCTCTTTCTCTCTCACTCTCTCTCCCTCTCCCCCTTCAACGTTTAAATTTCTTTCTTTTTTGCTTTCCTTTCTTGTCCATTATAATATCTTGTCCTCTTTATCTAGTAATAGCATGATATCTATTAATCTTTCCCATCCTAAAAATTACTTTATCTATTCATGTAGATTCTTGCAATGCATTATCTCGATATTCATGATATTTAATTTTTAAATATTCATCTATAAGTAATTTTATTTAATTATTAGTATATTTTGATGTAATTGAATGTTTAATTCAAAATAATGATTGAGCATTATTATTTGTAAATAAAACAAGACAAAATGAGTTTAGATTGTCAGTGGATGTATAAAAGGTTTATGAATGGAATTTTGAATAAAGATTTTTTGAGTGGGCTTGAAACTTTCATTAATTTGCATGTAGTCAATCGAGATGGATGGATAGAGAAAAAAAGTAAGTGTCCATGTAATCATAAAAATTGTCAGAATATCACTTTTCATTATCTAAACACTATAAGATACCATTTGGCTAAATATGGCTTTGTACAAAATTATTTTGTTTTGATTTATCATGTAGAAAGTACAATGGTCTGAACATTGATAGAAATGAGGGTATTGAATCATTTTCTTGTGGTGAAGAAGAATCAAATACATACCATAGAATGGTCATGGAAGGTGCTGGTGCTACCTTCAATATGGATTACATGGATGAACAACCTAATCATGAAGATTAGAAATTTTATGAAATGTTTAAAGCTACAGATAATGAGTTGTGGCCTGGTTTTAAAACACATTCCCAATTGTTACTTGTGACTCAACTTATGAGCATTAAGATGGAAAATCATATATTTGAAAAATTATTTGATCAGGTGACAGAACTGTTAAAAGAGATTATTCCAGATAATAATTTGGTCACTAACAACTTTTACAATACTAAGAAGTTACTACGAGGAATGAGTCTACCAGTAGAAAAAATTGATTGTTGTTTTAATTGATGTATGTTATATTAGGGTGGGATAGTGATTTAATTAGCTATAAGTTTTGTGATCATCCTTGGTTTAAGAAAGCACCTCGTGTTGCATATATGCGAAAAAAATTAAAATTTACATTTAAGAAAAATATTATTTTCATTAATTCTTCGATTGCAGAGACTATATGCATCAAATGCTATAGCAAATGATATGAAGTGGCATTCTGAGCATGAGAGTAAAGAAGGGGTAATGTGTCATCAATCAGATTCACTTTCTCGGAAGTATTTCAATCATTTACATCAAGATTTTGTAGCTGAAAGTTGAAATGTGAGATTTGGTTTCAGCACTGATGGATTTCAGCAATTTGAGCAATCTGGACAATAGTATCCAATATGGCCAGTTATAGTGACACCTTATAATTTGTCTCCGTGGTTGTGTATGAAGGACCAATATATATTTTTGTTAATTTTGGTTCCAGGGCCAAAAAAATCGAAAGAAATGCTAGATGTTTTCTTACAGCCTTTTATAGCAGAGTTAAATCATTTGTGGTATATTGGCATGAATACATATGTTTTTTCAGAGAAGCAAAATTTCTTTATGCAGGCGGCCCTTATGTTGACGGTAAGTGATATTTCTACATATTCAAAGTTGTGTTGCTGGAGTACTATTGAATGATTCACATGCTCATATTGCATGAAAAAGTTTGATGCATTTACCCTCAAATTTAGTAGTAAATAGTCTTGGTTTGATAACCATCATAATTTTATACCTACGAATCATTCATTCCAAGGAAATAGAACTATATTTCAAAAAATTAAAACTATAATGACAGTTGCACCAATAACTCATTCAGGAGATGATATTATGATAGACCAATATGCAAAATATTTGGCTAGAGGAAACATAGTATTTTTTTTGGGACTTGCCCTATTGGAAGTCCAACTTAAATCATCATAAATTGGATGTAATGCATATTGAAAAAAATATGTTTGAAATTATTTTCAACACCATCCTTAATGTAGATGGAAAAACAAAAGACAATTTAAAATCAAGACAAGAGTTGAATGATTATTGTCAGTATCCTAAATTGAAACTAAACGAGGCAACGAGAACATTTTCTAAAGCATGTTAGACACTTGATTAGAAGGCAAGACAGATATTGTGTGAATGAGTAAAATATTTGAATTTTTCTGATGGATATGTGGCAAATATGTGTAGATTCATGGTTATGAAGGATCTTATGTTATTTGGAATGAAAAGTCATGACTATCATGTATTTATGTAAAGATTAATACCAATTGTATACATGAATTATTTTCCCTAAGTGTTTGAAAGATCCTTACAGAACTTAGTTTGTTTTTCAAACAGCTAACTACAACTACAATCAAAATAGATGACATGGTGAGACTGGAGTATGACATACCACTTATTCTTTGTAAGCTTGAATGGAGACTCCCACCGAGCTCTTTTGACTCAATAGAGTATTTGCCGGTCCATTTGGCATATGAAGCAAAGATAGTAGGGCTAGTGCAATATAGGTGGATGTATCCAATTGAGATGTAAATACATATAATTAGTTGGGTTTTATTATTTCATATATAAAGTAATATTATAATTTAATATAATTGAAACCTAACATTATGGTTGTAGGTATCATCGTAAGTTGAAATTGAATGTTAGAAAGAATGCAAAAGTTGAAGGTTCAATTTGCAATGCAAATTTAGTAGAAGAAGCATCATCATTTTGTTCTTATTATTTTGAGGATCATGTCGATACAAAGAATAGAAATAGCCTCTTAATGATGAAGGTCATGTGATAGCAGAAGATGATTCCGAGGACAAACTATCTATCTTCAAGCACCTTGGAAGAGCATATGGAAGAACAAAGCAAAGATGTATGATAGATGAAGAGTACAAAGAAACCAAGAGCTATGTTTTACTTAATTGTGAGGAGGTTGCACCATATTTTGAGTATGTATAGACAAAATGATTGCAAGAAAATGATCCTTCAAATAGATATTCAGATATTTTTATTTAGAATCTAAGTAAAGGCCCATATAGATATGTGACAACCAATCCAAGGTATTTTGTCAATGGATATAAATTTTACACAATTGGGAATGGTTCTTCTAAAATAATAATGAAAAGTGATGTATGCTTTAAAGGCTCGGGTTATAACGTAGATGAGAATGATTATTATGGTCAACTAATAGAAGTTATTGAGTTGGAGTATCCTGGACTCGAAAATAATAGAATTGTATTATTAAAGTGTGAATAGTTTGATCCCACATGAAATGTGGGTACAAATATTCATTCAGATTATAAGCTAGTGGACGTTAACCACAAACATAGATATAATCTATATGAGCCATTTATTATGGTAGTTAAAGCTACTCAAGTATATTATTATGCATATCCAAGTTTATCTCGTGATAAGAGTAATTGGTGAGTGATTTTCAAAATAAAAGCTCGATCAAATTTTGAAGTGCTAATATCTCAAGAAAGAAGTGCAGACTTAGCTATTGCACTAAAATTCAAAAAGGATGACATAAATAATATTGAGCCTGTGCATGTAGATGAAGATCTAGAATATTTATGTGACTCAAATGGTGGCCTGATAGAAATTGAAGATGATCGATTTCTATCTGAAGATGAGTTGGAACTTCCATCGGAATAGACGAAATGTTAGAAGATCCATTGGAGGATGATAGTGATGCATATAATTAAACTATTATAATTGTATTATAATATTAAACTATTAAAGACTTTCTATATTTTGTTGAAATTTATTGGTGTGTTTTATTCTAAAATGTATGGGTGTTCATCATAAAGGTCGTGGCCGTGGTGGTGGAAGTGGATGGAGTAATAGACCAAATTCATCTAGTATTTTACACCATGTTGCAAATTCAATACCATCTCATACCTATCATATTTAGACTTGAACATCACAATTACTATCTTTATTTTCATCACCATCACCATCATTGACACCTTTACTATCACATTTATCAGATATAAGCCCACCACCAATTGTCATTCCTACACGCACTTTTGATCCGGACCATATTTTACACCAAATTTTACAATGATATTTCCCCCATTTACAAAACCATCGACATTAGCAAATGGGTTGTCTTCCTTTGGATTCTGTACTAAGTTAGTAATTGAGATTGAAGTTGGGAGGAATAAAAATATGCAAATATCACTTGAATAAAAAATCATGATGTTCCTATTAGTGGTTTTTTAATATTTAGTTTTTATTTGCTTTTTTTCATTGTTATTTATTTATTTGTATAGTTTTATTCCATCTCACGAGTGTTCCTATAATTACAAAGTTTTTCAAGAAAATGGTTGATTCTAAAGCATTCATGTGGAAGAAAGTTTCTGAATCGACAAAAGAGTCTTATTTCAATGACTTTCAAATAAAAATAATGAAACAAAAACATAGAAAATTAATTATCTAATTAGTTAACTATTATGTTGGTTATTTTTCAAGTAGTAAATAATTATGTCCTTGTTATTAATATAAATTCATTTGTGATTTTTTTTATATATAGAATCAATGCACATGGGCACACAAATTTGATGGAAAAAGTCATTGTGGGAGAGCTAAGCTGATGAATATTATTCTAATTTTGTCCATAAATTGAAGAATATAAAAGAAATGCTTGATTTTATGTCCAAGGATGACTTGCCAGAGTAGCTTAGGTATTGGCAGGAGCCAGATGTGAAGAGAAAATTATTGATTGATAGCAAAAATCAATGAAATGAGGTAGCTGGACAAGGTACATGAACGTCTCACCACACAAGAGGGTCAAAGTCGAGCATTGAGCATGCTCAAGATTTGGTACAATTTTAAAATCTTAAACATTTATATATTTAGTTTTTGTCCTAATAGTCCAAATAAATCAAATCTATGCATGGTTTTATTAATTTTGTTAAAATTTTTTATCATTTGTTATTTTATGACTTAATAAACACATATTCTAAGCTAAAGAAGTGAGTCCGGATCCTAATTTTTATGAGATATTCAAGAAGATGCATGTGAAGAAAGTGGATGGTCAGTTTGTTGACAACAAGTCTCAGATGATTACTATAAGAATCTGGTATTTTAATAGAATTTCATAATACTACAATACATTGTTAATGTTGTTTAGAATGCAAAATATTTAATTTATTTTATGTATATTTAGATTAGTATTTTTCTTTATTTTATCTCAGGAACTCATGGAAGAATGTGTGATAGCTACTTCTTAACAAATTGAGGTTCTATGCATCTTCAACCAATTGACTCTGATCTTATCTATTTGAAGACCTTAAGAGGTCATAAAAAGCAGTGAGTGTACAGTATTGGATCAAAGGGAGTAGTATTTTATTGTAGTAGTCATGCTTCTAGTTCATCTATCATAGCAATGGTGGATGAGGCTGTCGAACAATAAGTAATGGAAACAAATGAATATTTTAAAGTTATGGAGACCGAAATGAAAAGAAGGATGAGCAAATATCTCATTTGATGGAAAAAATGAATGAGATAAAAGAAAAGAAGGATGAGGAGATTACTAATTTGAAGGAAAAAATGTAGGAAATGAAAGAAGTGAAGGATGAACAGATTAATCATTTGAAGGAAGACATGCAAGAAATTAAAAAAATGAATTATGAGATGAATGAAATTAAGAATGTAATGCAATAGTAGATGTTTTATATGGAATCACAGTTAGTGAAATTGACGTGATAGATAGCAGTTCAAGATCCAGCTGTGAAACCTCACCATAGAGGCTAGCACAAAATTACCAACTAATTATGAGGATGATTTCGTATCATTATTATTTCTTAACTATTTTTGATTTGTGTCTATGAATAGCAAAACATGATGAGATTATTTTGAAGGTTTCAATTTTTTATATTCTAGTTTTATTCGTTGCTTTGCTGATTAACCTAATAATTAATCTTTGCAAGACATATGATGTGAGACGCACGAAAAAAATATGATTCAAAGCATTCAGACATTGCCAAGGTCTTTCCGATGCATGGGTCCCATATTTACAGATTTAAGTTGTATCAAAAAGAGGCTGAGCTTTTATTATCTTAATTATTTCTAAAATATTTTATTTTTACACTCTCTTTCTCTCTAAACTTCATTGCTTGACATCTTTTTAATATTTTTTGAAATTTATGACTATCAACTTAGATTTGTGTCTGTTCATATCTATAATTACTATTTTTATATATCTATGATATGTTTGTGTGTCCCCGAATATTTTGGGCAGATTTTTAGCCTAATATAGGTATGTAAAAGGTTTGGCTGGTCCTCCTAGTGCTGGGAACAGCACCGTAGCTTATGAAGCTATGTGATGAATACAAAAATTCTGGTCCCACACAAATGCAGGTTTGGTCTTGACACTCTGATTTTGTGCACATCTTTGTTATCATAGTTCAGAACTATTCTTGCTTTTTATCAATCATCGATGGAATTAAACTGTTTAAATGTTAATAGCCAATACGATTCCTAAATGAACATAAATGTGGGGAAAAATTCATTACCGTGTAGTTTGTTGTCATTTCAACTAATATTTCCCTTTTGTTTGGTACTTTCTAACTTTCTTATAATTAACCATGGATTAATGCGTGAAGTTGGGAAACATAGAAGAATTTTTTGATGGGCAGTTGACTGGAAATCTTGGAGTAATGTTGATTCAGTAATTTTAAAATAAGCTCATGATTATCTTGTTATGTGAAATTTCCAGCAAATGACAGTTGGTGTTGCATGCACTAGTCTATCTAGTTAACAGTGACATAGTGTTGAATTCTTTATTGGTTTGTAAATGTTCTATGTTATGCAAGATTCGAAGGTGTACCAATGTTCTCTATCTGCGTGGAGTACCAGAGGACAAAGAACAAGATGATGCTGACCATGCCTGAGAGACTTATATGTGTGTTTTTTAAGCCCTAGATTTTATCCTTATGTTGTATTTGATGGTATGTGTATTTGCATGAAAGTATGTGTGTGTGTGTCATTTGAGGCTATATAATTATATATACGTACATATAATACTATAGTATATACGTACATATATACTATAGTATATATGTACGTATAACAGAGTATATGTGAATATATACTGAGTATATATGTGAATATATACTGAGTATATATGTACATATAAACCAAGTTTATATTATTGTATATACTAAGTATATATGTATATGTATATACTCAATATATACATATATATACTATAGTATATACGTACGTATATACATGGTATATACATACTTATATAGTGTAGTATATACGTACATTATACTTTGTATATACATACATACATACTGAGTATATACATACATATATACTGGGTATATATGTACGTATATACCGAGTATATATTTACACATATATTGAGCATATATGTACGTATATATCGAGTATATAAGTACGTATATACTGAGCATATACGTACGAATATATCGAGTAAATAAGTGCGTGTATACTGAGCATATACGTACGTATATACCGAGTATATATGTGCTTATATACAAGCATATACATAAGTGGGTGCATATATTTATTCATAGACATGTATATATTGTCATACATACACACCCATTTACACACACTCACGCACACACACGTTTGAATATATAATTGTTCGGGCTGATATGGTCATCATAGTGCATTACTTACCGATACATGTCATAAAATCAATGGATATTAGAACTTCACCAAAGCTGTGGCATGAAGATGATTCTAGTCCAACCCATGCATGGAGATAGAGGTTAGTCTTAAATCTTTTAGTAATTGTGTAGATATGCAATTATCACTTGGTACAAAGCATATGTATGAGAAAATAAGTTTTCTTGTTGTAGGTTTTGTAATGATTGGTTCTAATTGTAAAAGGTCTTAGGATGATGATGATGATGATGATGATGATGAAGCTCGTGTAGCATCGTAAAATTATATTAGATTTCACAAAACTGTATTCAATTGGAAAGAAAAATCTAACATTACCTAATCTTTATAGGCCGCAAATGTTAGAGGAATATCAGGTCCTATTTTGGGTGAAGTAGCTCGCCGCCTCGTATAGACGTACGTATATATTCGTTATAGACGTTTGTATATACTCAGTATAGACATACATATATACTCGGTATAGACATACGTATATACTCGGTATAAACATACGTATAAACTCAATATAGGCATACGCATATACTCAGTATTGATGTACGTATATACTCGGTATAGACATATGCATATACTTGATAAAGACGTGCACATATACTCGGTATATACTTGCACATATACTCGATATAAACATATGCATATACTCGGTATATATGTAAGTATATACTTGGTATATACATACGCATAAACTCGGTATATAAGTATGTTAAACTTGGTATATACCGACGTATATACTCATTATATACATACGTATAAACTCGGTATATACGTACTTATATACTTAGTACATGTACATATAATACTATAGTTTATATGTACATATACTACAGTGATATATGTAGCTAGTGAAATACTAGTATATATGTACATATATACTACAATATATATGTACATATACTACAATATTATATATCTATCAAAACATAAATTTTTTATTTATTTATTTTGATTTTATTGATTGGATTAAATTTTATACAGATATGGTATTGCATTATTCCCCATGCGAAGCTTGTATAAGTGAAGGGATTTTTTACTAAACATAAAGCACTGTGATTCAGACAACATTGCCACAACAGAAAGATGGTGATTAGAGGAGCTGAGGAAGGTAAAGCAACGTCAATGCACGAATAGAATATACTGTATGCACTACTGGCAGATACATTGATGAATAAGATGTAATAAAATTTTGTTATGTTTTTGCTTTAATTATATAAAATAGTTTATCATATTAATTTATTAAATGATTTTATTTTTTGATAAATA
The DNA here is from genome assembly GCA_029783825.1 of Sapria himalayana. Classification (NCBI taxonomy): domain Eukaryota; kingdom Viridiplantae; phylum Streptophyta; class Magnoliopsida; order Malpighiales; family Rafflesiaceae; genus Sapria; species Sapria himalayana. The sequence goes on along the minus strand of JAREIK010003612.1, from coordinate 58,339 downwards.
TAAATTTTTTATAGTTTTTATTTTTATTCAATTTAATCTAAAAATATTAAATGATTTAATTAAATTTTTTGAAAAAAAAATAAAATTCTGATAATAGTTTTATAATGAAAATAACTAGGGATTTTTCCCTTGCTAATTAACTAGGAATTTTTCCCTTTCTAATTTAGTTAGGGATTTTAACTTGTTAATTTAACTAGAGAAATCATTATTTTAGCTAGGGAATTTTTCGTTACTAAAAATTTTTAGTTAGGGAGTCTTTCCCTCATTAATTTTTAGCAATGAGCATTTTAAAGGGGAAAGCTTTCATTGTTAATCTATCGTTATATCTCATTTAGCGATGGAAACCCCCCATTTAGCTAGGGAATTTTCTTTAGCTATTTGGGATTTTTTTTTGTAGTGTATATTGCAGTATATATATACAAATTTACTTAGTATATCTACATATATACTATAGTATACATACATACATATATATACTCAATATATCTACATATATACTACAATATATATGTACAAATATAGTTAGTATATCTACAAATATATTGTAGTATATGTACATATAATATTACAGTATTATATGTACATATATACTGAGTATATATGTCCTCAGTTTATATGTACATATTACACTGGAGTATATATGTACATATACTATAGTAATATGTGTAACTAGTGAAATGCTAGTATATATGTGCATATACACTATAGTATATATGTACATATATAAAATAGTATTATATATTTATCAAAACATAACATTTTTTAATTATTACTTTTGAGGTGATAGACTGGTTTAATTTTTATACAAATATGGTACCACAATGTTCTCCAAACAAAGCTTGTAGAAGTGAAGGGATTTTTCACTAGACATGATGCCCCATGACTAGGATTGCTTTGTCTCGACATAAAGATGGTGATCAGAAGAGCCAGGGTAGAGAAAGCAATGTTAATTTCACGGATAGATTATACTTTATGCACTATCATTAGATACATTGATGGAAAAGATGTATTAATATTTTGTTATGTTTTTGTATTAACAATGTAAAACAAGGGTTGCATAGATTACAATTATTCAAAATTATTATTCAAAGAATATTTTCATCATCCTGTGTTGCACATGAGCATGGTGGAGTGCTCCATTTTTCTATGTTCAAATTTCTTATTGATTTGTTGATGGTTATTATTGCTGACTGATCTATCTCTATTTCATCTGCCAGTTCTTTTGTTAGCTTGCCAGCTTGGTCATGGTGAGGCAGAGCAACACCCATATGAGCCTTGGGACTAGGAGAGAGTTTTGGTTGTGGAGAAACAAGATGCAAACTTTGATGTGCCAAGCCTAACTCGTGGCTTGTCTTCCAGGTTTTCCTTGAAGACTTTTTAGAGGTATTTTCCTAAATTTAAAAAATCTTCTCATTTATTATTTATGTTGATAGTGAAGTTTTGTACCATCTTTGTGTAGTATAAATGGAATAATACTAATTTGTAATAGTTTTGTGTCATCTAAGGCTATGTGATTATATATATGTACTTATAATACTAAAGCATATACGTACATATATATTACAGTAAATATGTATGTATATACTGAGTATATATGTATGTATATACCAAGCATATAAGTACGTATATATTGAGTATATATGTATGTGTATACTAAGTATATATGCACATATAATACTATAGTATATATGTACTTATATACTCAATATATCTACATATATACTATAGTATATGTACATATATGCTCAGTTTATAAGTACATATAATTCTATAGTATTATATGTACAAATATACTGAGTTTATATGTAGATATAATACTACAGTATATATGTAGATATACTACATTAATATATGTAACTAGTGAAATGATAGTATATATGTATATATACACTAAAGAATATATGTACATATATACTATAGTATTATATATTTATCTAAACATAACTTTTGTAATTTATTTATTTTGATTTGATTGACTATTTTGAATTTTATACAGATATAGTACCATAATGTTCCACATCAGATGCTTGTAAAAGTGAAGTGATTTTTCACTAGACATGAAACGCCTTACCTAGGACACCTTTGTCGCAACAGAAAGATGGTGACCATAAAAGTTGGGGGAGAGAAAGCAATATAAATTTCACGGATAAATTATACTTTATGCACTATCATTAGATACATTGATGAATCAGATGTAATAAAATTTTTTATGTTTTTGTTTTAATTATGTAAATATTATATCAGAATAATTTATTAATTGATTTTGATTTTTGTTAATTATAAATTATCATTTATAGTGTCTGGTTTTATTCAATTTAAATATAAAAACATAAGATTATTTAAATAAATTTTTTGATAAAAATAAAATAATAAAAATAGTTTTGGAATGAAAATAGGTAAGATTTTTTCTTACTAATTTAGCTAGACTTATATATATCTAACTGTATAAATGTCTATGTATCTGACTGTCTATGTGTCTATCTATCTATCTATCTATTTATGTATCATATATCTATTTGTCTATCTATGTATTGTTTATTTGACTATCTATCTATTTGTCTAATTGCCTATCTGTTATCTGTCTATTTGTTTATCTATCTATATGTCTATCTATTTATCTGTATATCTATCTATACATTTATCTGTCTATATATATATATATATATATCTATCTATCTATCTATCTCTCTATAAGTATATAAGTCGTTATGTATATATTTTTATCTATCTATCTATCACTCTATCTACCTAATGACCTACCTATCTTCTACCAATCTACCTATCTATATATATGTCTGTCTATCTATCTATCAATCTATCTATATACCTATCTATCTTTAAATCTATCTATCTTTCTTTTTATCTATCTATAAATCTATCTATATATTTATCTATCTATCTATCTATCTATCTATCTATTTATGTATGTATGTACCTATCTATCAATCAATCTATCTATCTATCTATCTATCTATCTATCAATCAATCAATCTATCTATCTATATGTCTATCTATATATCATTCTATCTATATATCTATATATCTATCTATCAATATCTCTTTTTATCTATCTGTTTATCTATCTAATCTATCCATCTATTTATATGTATATCTATCTATCTAACTATGTGTCTATCTATCTATCTATCTGTCAATCTATCTTTCAGTAAATCTCTATAAATATCTATCTATCTATATATTAATATATCTATCTATCTATATATTTTTGTATCTATCAATTATCATTTTTTTGTATCTATCTATTTATCTATATATCTATCTATCTATCTTTCTTTCTTTCTAACTATCTATCTATATATCTATATATCTATCTATATATCTATTTATCTATCTATCTATTTATCTATCTATCTGTTTATCTTACTATCTTTATATCTAACTAACTAACTATCTCTCTCTCTTTATATATATATATATATATATATATATATCGATCGATATGTTTATATATCGATCTATCTAACATTCTATCATTCTATGTGTCTATCTATCTACTTACCTACCTACCTACCTATCTTTCTATCTATCTGTCTATCTGTCTGTCTATCTATCTATTTATATGTCTTTTTCTTTATCTATTTTATGTCTATTTTCTATTTCCTATTTGTCTATTAGTTTATTTGTCTATTTGTCTATCATTCTATTTGTCTATCTATCTATCTATCTATATATGTATCTATTTGTCTATCTATCTATATCTATTTGTCTATTTGTCTATCTATTAATGTGTCTATCTCTTTATATGCTTATCTCCCTATCTACCTCTCAACCTATCTGCCTATCTGCATATCTATCTATATGTCCATCTATCATTCAATCTATCTGTTTGTCTGTCTGTCTATCTATCTATCAAACTATCTTTCTGTATATTATACTATTTATCGACCTATTTATCTATCTTTCTTTCTATATATCTATATATCTATCTATCTATATATTTGTATATCTATGTCTTTCTGTCTATCTATCTATGTATCTACCTATAGATCTATCTTTCTATTGTCTATCTTTATATCAATCTATCTATCTATCTATCTACCTATAGATATATCTTTCTATCTGTCTATCTTTATATCAGTCTATCTATCTATCTATTTATATATCTATCTTTCTACCTGTCTATATGTTTATCTATTTGTCTATTTATTTATATGTCTACATTATATCTACTATATGTCTATCTATTTATCTAGCTATCATACTATCAGTATATTTGTCTATCTTTATGTCTATCTATTTATCTACCTATCTATATGTCTATTTATCTTTATGTCTATCTTTCTAACTATCTATCTATCTATCTATCATTCTATATATTTATCTTTCTCTCTATCTTTCTATATGTTTATCTATCTATATGTTCATTTATCTATCTATCAAACTATCTATCATTCTTTCATTCTATCATTCTATCTTTTTATTTATCAACTTATGTATCTATCTATCAGTCTATCTATTTTTCTATCTGTCTATCTATCTATCTATTTATATGTCTATCTATATAATTATCTATTTGTCTATCTGTCTATAATTCTATCTATTTTTCTTTCAATATTTTTATCTATCTATCTATCTTTTTGTAAATCTATATATCTGTAAATGTTTCTATCTATTTATCTATCTTTTTTTCAATCTATATATCAATCTATCTGCCTATCTCCTAATATGCCAATATGCCTATCTATATATCTACCTATCTTTCTATTTGGCAATCTATATTTATTTCTATCTTTTTATCTATCTATGTGTCTGTATATCTATCTTTCTATATATATATATATATATATATATATATATATATCTATCTATCTATTTATCTGTCTACCTGTATATCTATTTATTGTCTTATATGTCTATCTATCAATTTATCCAAGGATCTGTCTATTTCTCTGTCAGCCTATCTATTTGTCTATCTGCAATCAATCAAAATTTATACTTATCTATGTATCTATCTATCTATCTATATATCTATCAATCAATCTTTCTCTCTATTTATGTGTAATGTACTTATCTGCCTATCAGTCTTTCTATATATCTATCAATCTAATCTATCTATCTGGCTATCAATATATATATATATATATATATATATTTATCTGTTTATATGTCTATCTATCTATCTATCTATATTTCTATTTGTCTATCTCTATATCTGTATATATGTCTCTCTCTCTCTCTATCTTTTATCTTTATATCTATCTATTTGTCTATTCTATATCTATATTTCTATCTATCTTTCTATTCTATATCTATATTTCTATATATCTTTCTATATGTATTCCTATTTTTAAATATTATTTTATTAATAATAACTCTCTCTTTTGGCGGAGGAATACCGTTAATACAAACTATCATCTACCCTTAGCCCTTTTACACCCAATCTTCAAATAAAAATAAATACATTTAACCAATCTAATAAAATGTAATTTTATTTGTGCGATGACTATGTTAATCTATGACTGCTATCTTTGCCTTTTTGTACAAGGAGAAGTTCCTTCTGAAAGTTTATGATGGTAGCTTATCCCTTGTCTTGCTTTAACAATCTTTCAGTGAGTATTCTATATTTCGTTGCTTCTACAGTGTCTTATCTCTTTTAAATCTGAATATGATTCTCCCTCCAGCATTTTTAGCTAACTCGAGTCTTAAGTCATCTCGTGCCTTCTTTAATTTTTAGCTTAAATTCTTCCACTATCTTATAATGGTAGCTGGGGTTTTGAACATCTTTATAAGCTATCCTCCCAAGTGATTATTATTGAATGCTGTTATTTATATCTTGATTAACCCTTCACCTGCAATTTTTTCCTGCACAAAATCAATTCTATCATACACATAATTAAAATCTTGTATCCTCTATTCCCTGTTCAGACCAATTGTCAATTTGGCTTGATACATCAGGTACAGCTCCATTGTTGTTCATCATTATTTGAAATGCTCTGCTTTCTTCCATCTTTTTGCTTTTCATTCCTTCACTGTCCTGTTTAACTTTGACAGCTTGCACCTATATATTACAGACTCCCTACATACAACCAGAAACAGACTTCCAGCAACACCCATTTTAAAACAACTAACTACCAGCAACACACACTTAATAACACAGACCTCTAGAAAAATGGCACAGACTTCTATCTGTATTCCTATCTATATGTCTGTCTGTTGATATATCTATCTAATTATCTATTTATTTTTCTTAAATCTGTCGATCTATCTATCTATCTATGCTTATTTCTGTCTATCTATCTATCTTTCTAGCTATATGTCTACCTATCATACCTACCTATCTATTTGTCTATCAGTCTATCTTTCTAACTATCTATCTTTTTATCTGTCTATCTATCTATCTCTCTATCTACTATCTATTTGTTTATTTCTTTATCTATCAATCTATAAATCTTTATATCTATCTATCCCTCTATCTGTGTATCTATCTATCTTTCTATCACTCTATCAGTCTATTTATCTATCATTCCATTTATCTATTTGTTTATATGTCGATCTTTCTATCTGTCTATATGTATATTAGTCTGCCTATCTATCTATCTAGCTATATGTCTACCTGTATACCTATCTACCTATCTACTTGTCTAGTTATCTACCTATCTAAATGTATATCTATCTATCTGTCTATCTGTCGATCTGTCTAATTTGGTTTCTTTATATTTGTCTATTTGTCTATCTGTTTACCTATCTATATGTCTATATATCTATATAATGATCTATCTATCTATATGTCTATCTATTTATGTATTTATCTATCTGTCTGTCTGTCTATCTATGTATTTGTCTATCTAACTATCTATCTCACATTCTATTTATCAATCAATCTATATTTCTATTTGTCTATCTATCTATTTTATTATTTCACAATAAAGAAAAATCCCAAAGGGCATTAAAAAAATCTCTTGCTAAATGGGGGTTTCTGTCGCTAAAGTGGATATAACAATGGATTAATGACAGAACCTTTCCCAAGTTAAAGTACTCATCGCTATAAATTAACGAGGGAAAGTGTTCCTAGCTAATAAATATTAGCGACGAAAACTCCCTTGCTAAATTAATAATTTTCCTAGCTAATTTTCTCCTTAATTTTTAACTTCAGAAAATTTCCTAGCTAAATTAGCAAAGAAAATTCCCTAGCTAAACTAGAATGGGAAAATCCTTATCTATTTTCTTTCCAAAACTATTTTCTCTATTTTATTTTTTTTCAAAAAATTTAATTAAATAATTTTATGTTTTTATATTAAATTGAATAAAAACAAAACCTATAAAAGACAATTTATAATTAACAAAAATTAAAATTAGTTAATAAATTATTCTGATACAATATATTACATAGTTAAAACAAAAACAAAATAAAATTTTATAACATCTTATTTATCAATGTATCTACCAACAGTGCTTAAAGTATAATATATCCATGAAATTGATGTTGTTTTCTCTCCTCTAGCTCCACCGGTCACCATCTTTCTACTGTGAAAAGGCTATCCTAGTGATGGCGCACCATGTCTATTGAAAAATTCCTTTACATCTACAAGCTTCATATGAGGAACTTTGCCGCACCATATCTATATGAAATTTAAACCAGTCAATCAAATTAAAATAAATAAATAAATAATGTTTAGATAATTATATAACACTACAGTATATAAGTACATATATACTGTAGTGTATATATACATATATACTAGCATTTCACTAGTTACATATATTACTGTAGTATATGTACATATATACTGCAGTATTATATGTACATTTAAACTGAGTATATATGTACAATTATACTATAGTATATGTACATATATACTCAGTATATAAGTAAATGTAATTATGCAGTATTATATGTACATCAATTCTGAATATATATGTACTCAATATATACGTACATATATACTGAGTACATATATTACTATAGTATATGTATATATTAATGTAGTATTATATGTACATATATACTCAGTATATACGTACGTCTATACTCGATATATATGTACATATATACTCCGTATATATGTACTTATATACCTGGTATATACATACATATATATTCAGTATATACATACATATATACTCGGTACATATGCACATATATACTCATTATATACGTATGTATATACTCGGTATATACATACGTATATACTTAGTATATACGTATCATGTACTATAGTTTATATCTATGTATATAATGCAGTATTAATTTGTACATATATATAATCACATAGCCTCGGATGATACAAAACTGCAACAAATTAATATTATCCCATTTATACTTCACAAAGATGACACAAAACTTCACTATCAACATAAATAAATGTGATGTTTATTTAAATTTTAAAAAATATCTCTGAAAAGTCTTTAAGGAAAACTTGGAAGATAAGTCATAAGTCAGGCTTGGCACATCAAAGGTCGCATCTTACCTCCTCCCAACTAGAACTCTTTTTCGGTCCCAAGGCCTATAAGGGTGTTACTCTGCCCCACAATGACCGAGCTGACAAGTGACAAAAGAACTAGCATATGAAATAATGGCTGATAGTCAGTAGCAGTAACCATTAACAAATAAATAAGAAACTTGAACATAGAAAAATGGAGCACTCCACCATGCTCATGTGAAACAAAGGATGATTAATATATTTTTTGCATAATAATTTTGAATAACTGCAATCTACACAACCCTTGTTTTACTTAGTTAAAACAAAAACATAATAAAATTTTATTACATCTTCTTCATCAATGTATCTAATGACAGTGCATAAAGTATAATCTATTCATGAAATTGATGTTGCTTTCTCTCTCCAAGCTCATCTAATCACTATCTTTCTGCTGTGACAAAGCTGTCCTAGTCACGGGGCACCATGTCTAGTTAAAAATCTCATCACTTCTACAAGCTTTGTATGGGGAATATTATGTTATCATATCTATATTAAAATTAAGCATGTCAATCAAATCAGAATTAATAAATAAAAAAGGTTCTATGTTGATAGATATATAAAACTGTAGTATATATGTACATATATACTATAGTGTATACATACATATATACTATAGTGTATATGTACATATATAATATAGTGTATATGTACATATATAATATAGTGTATATGTACATTTATACTAGAATTTCACTAGTTGCATTAATTACTACAGTATATGTACATATATACTATAGTATTATATATACATATATACTGAGTATATATATACTCGTACATATAATATAGCAATATTATATGATTATATACTACATATATACGTAGATATATTGATTGTATATCTACGTATATACTATAGTATATATATATAAGTATATATGTACGTATATAGAGCAGTATATATGAACACATATACTCAGTAAGCACGTATAAGAGATATACTAGCATTTCTCTTATACGTACATATAAGAGAAACCTCTCATTGAATCAAGAAACTATTTAAGAATGCTACTCTGTTCTAAATCTTTCATTAATATCCTAACATGCCTGGAACAATAGAGACATTCTAATTCAATGATCAAAGAATACAAATCATGTTTTCATGTAAGCAAATAATCAACAATGAAATATAACTCACCATGACCAAGGTACACAAACTCATGAGTCATGATAGGGTTCGAAGAAGTAAAACAACTAGACCACTGCCTTCCATAGTTTCAATCATTCTTGCAAGAATATTTAGATTCAAGGCTAAAATCCTACACAATTGAAAGGGAAAAAAGGAGTTATTAGTAGTTATGAGAATCTTAAACATAGTATCTAGAAAGAAAAGAAAAGTAGAACTTGCAAAATACACTTGCCATAAGTATTTTCTATAATTATTTCAAAATCCTTCTACAAGCAATAGGAAAAAACTCTGCTTTCAAGAAACAAAAAGAAGGGATCAACTTTATCTGGGTCAATTAGTCCCTCCAGCTTTAGCTTTTTAATCTACTTTGCCAATTTTATCTTGTGGCATCATTATGCAAGTATCAAATTTGGATAGAAATAAAAAACTACTTTAATTTCTTAGTGATCATGGCATCCGATTTAGTATGTACGTATATACTACAATATATATGTATGTTAATACTGAGTATATATGTACATATATACTGCATATATATGTACTTATAATACTATAGTATATATGTACATATATACTATAGTATATATGTACATATAATAGTGTAGTCTATATGTAATATATACTACTCTAGTTTATGTACATATATACTCTATATATCTACATATATACTGTAGTTATATGATACTGACTATATATGTACACATCTACTACAATATATATTATAATGAGTATATATGTACATATATACTATAGTATATATATACATATATACACACATAAATATAATGACATAGCCTCGGATGACACAAAACTACAACAAATTAGTATTATCCCATTTATACTTCATAAAGATGGCACAAAACTTCAAAAACTTATCTCTCTAGTCTATCCAGCCATCTCTCATGTATTACAGTGCAAGAGAAGTGTTGAAAACAGCATTCGTGGGGATTGATTGAATTGTTGGCATTAACCAAAAAGTTGTTAATATAATGTCATGGTAAGAAAGGCTTCGTGTCATGGTCTCCCATGCTAGGTACCAGATGCAGCCCAAGATTCCCCTGAAAAAATGGCTCATAAGACCCACAGTTCCTTATGTTCCGCTCATCATCATCCATGAAACTACGAACATGAAAGAGAAGGAAAACAAGAAAAATGAACTCATTTAATTGAATTTCATTAGTAATCATAATGCCTATTAACATTTTAACAGTTTAATTCCATAGATGATCAATAATAACCAGTCACAGATCTGAATAGCGACAATGTAGATTTACATGAAATAAGTGTGTCAAGAACAAACCTACGATGGCGTTGGACCAAAATATTTCTTTTCATCTCAAAACTTCAGAAGCTAACATGCCGTTCCCAGCACTAGGAGGACTAACCAAGCCTTTTACAAACCTATATTATGCTAAAACTCTACCCAAAATATTCAAGTACACACAAACATATTCACAGATATTTAAAAATATTTATTATAGACATTAATAAACACAAATCTAAGTTGATAGTCATATAACTTAAAGAAATAACTAAAAGAAGTCTAACAATGATGTTTAGATTGAGAGAGAGAGTGCAAAGATAAAATTTTCTAGGAATAATGAAGATAATAAAAGCTTGGCCTCCATTTGATCTAATAGAGATCAGTAAAGATGGGACTCATGCATAGGAAGGACCATGACAAAGTCTGAATGATTTTAATCAGAATTTGTTCGTGTGTCTCACATCAAATATCTTACAAAGATTCATTATTAGGTTAATCGACATAGTAATGAACAAAACCAGAATATAAAAAATTGATACCTCAAAAAATATCTCATCTTATTTTGCTACTCATATACAAAAATTTAAAACTGTTCAGAAATAATTATGATACAAAATAATCCTCATAATTAGTTTGTTAATTTGTGCTAGCCTCTCATGTGTGGTTTGGTAGATGGATCTCAAAATGCTATTTTTTGTGTCAATGCACTAACTGTGACCCCATATAGGACATCTGCTATTGTATTACATTCTTAATTTCTTTCATCTCATTATTCATTTCTTTAATTTTTTGCATTTCTTCCTTCAAATTAGTAATCTACTCATCCTTCTCTTCTTTTATTTCCTGTATTTTTTCCTTCAAATGAGTAGTCTGCTCATCCTTCTCTTCTTTCATTTCATGCATTTCTTCCTTCAAATGAGTAATCTACTCATCATTCTCTTTTTTCATTTCTCGCATTTCATCCTTCAAATGAGATATCCACTCATCCTTCTCTTTCATTTCTATCTCCAGAAATTCAAAACATTCATTAGTTTTCATTACTTGTTCAACCATCCCATCCACCATTGCTGTGATAGATGAATTAGAATCACAACTACTACAAAAAAATGCTACTCCCGTCAAGTCGATGTCATACACTCACTACTTCTTATGACCTTCTATGGTCTCCAAATACATAGAATCATAGTTAATTGGTTGAAGATCCATAGAACCCTCAACTTGTTGAGAAACAACTATCACACTCCATTAGTTCCAGTGATAAAATATGGAAAAATACTATTATAGATATACATAAAATAAATGTAATATTTTGCATTCCAAATAACTTTTAAAATTTATAATAGTACTATAAAATTTTGTTAATATTATAGATTCTTATAGCAATCATCTGAGACTTGTTGTCAACAAACTGACCATCCACTTTCTTCACATACATCTTTCTGAAAATCTCATAAACATTAGAATCTCGACTCAATTCTCCACCATAGAGTATGTATTTATTAAATCATAAAATAACAAATGATAAAAAACTTTTAAAAAATTAATAAAACCATGCGCAGATTTTATTTATTAAGACTATTAGGATAACCACTAAATATATAAATGTTTAAATTTTTAAAATTGTACCAAATCTCGAGCATGCTCAAAGCTCGCCTTTGACCCTCCTTTGTGGCTAGACATTCATGTACCTAGTCTGACTAACTTATTTCGTCGATTTTTGCTAGAAATCTCTAATTGTTTTTCACACCTGGCTCCTCTCAATGCTTAAGCTACTATGGCCAGTTATCCTCAGATATAAAATCAGGCCTTTCTTTTATATTCTTCAATTTATGGACAAAATCAGAATACCATTCAACATATTTGCTCTCCCATAATGACTTTATCTTTCCATCAAATTTGGGTGCCCAGTTGGATGGATTCTATATATAGAAAAATCTCAAAAAAATTTATATTAATAACAATGACATAATTATTTACTGCTTGAAAAATATTCAACATAATAGTTAACTAATTAGATAATTAATTTTCAATGCTTTTATCTCATTATTTTTATGTGAAAGTCATTAAAATTCGACTCTTTTGCTGATTTAGAAACTTTCTTCCATAAGAATGCTTTAGAATTAACCATTTTCTTGAAAGACTTTGTAATTATAGCCGAACAGATTTGAGATGGAAAAAATCTATACAAAAAACTACAAACAAGAAAATCATAATTTTTTATTCAAGTAATATTTACATATTTATTATACCTCCATGCCTCAATATAATTACTAAATTAGCACTGAATGTAGAGGAAGGCACAAAATTTGATCATGTCAATGGTTCTGTAAATGGAAGAAATATTAGTGTAAAATGATTTTTGAAGATGGTGATGGATCAAAAGTGTGCGTATGAATGGTAATGAGCAATGGGCTTATATCTAATAAAGGTGATAGTAAAGGTGTCAATGATGGTGATGTTGATGGAAATAGAGATGGTGATTGTGATGTTGATGTATGGATATGGTGGGTATGAGATGGTACTGAATTTGCAAAATGGTGTAAAATACTAGATGGATTTGGTCCAGTACTCCGTCCACGTCCACCTCCACCATGGCCACGATCTTTAGGTGCCATCTACTATACAAAAATATAAAAGCATAGAAAAATAATAGAGATATGATGAACAACCATGCATTTTAGAATAGAATACACCAATAGATTTCAACAAAATATAGAAAGTCTTTGATAGTTTAATATTATAATATAATTATAATAGTTTAATTATTGGCATCACTATCATCCTTCAATGGATCTTCTGACATTTTGTCTGATTCCAATGAAAGTTCTAACTCATCTTTAGATAGAAATTTATCATCTTCAATTTCTATTAGGCCACCATTTGAGTAACATAAATTTCATAGATCTTAATCTACATGGACAAGATCAATATTATTTATGTCATCTTCTTAGAATGTCGGTGTAATAGCTACGTCTCATTTCTTTGTTGAGAGAGAGAAAGCGGGGTGAGGGAGATGAGAGAGAGAAAGGAGGAGAGAGAAAGAAAGGGGGGAGAGGGAGAGGGAGAGAGAGTAAAAAAGAAAGAGAGCAAGATATAAAATAGCAAGAGAGAGATAAAGAGAGAGAGAGAGAGTGACACAGAAAGAATGAGAAAGGGGGCGAGAGATACATAAAGAATGCAGTGTTAGAATGAAGAATTATATAAAAGAATAAAAAAGTTTATTCTATACAAACCTATCATCTATTACATCTTTTGTCATATATAAGTTCATATATGAGACTGAGGCTCAAGGGGTGTGATTAGGAAAGAGTACTACCCTTAATTCAACATCATGCTATATATGACCAACAAACACTCTCATGCTATGTGCTTACATATTATTGATATTATATCTTTAGTCATTTAATTTCAAGTTAGTGCAACAAATTAGTATTATCCCATTTATAATTATATGTTATTATACATATAGTATATGTAGTTATAAATAGTTATATATAGTTAAACATATAGTTATATATATATATACATATATAAATTCATACAAGTAGTTATATGTAGTTATACATAAATGTATACAAAGTTATAAACTAATATATAGATTTACATATATGTATACATAGTTACAAATATAGTTATATCTTATTATATAAAGTTTTATATAGTTATACAAATATTTATATATAGTTATATACATATAGGTAAACATAATGTAATATGTTTGAATACATATAATTATAAATATAGTTTTATGTTATTATACATATAGTTACCCATATAGCTAAACTTATATTTATACATGTTGGTATATATATATATATATATTATAATTTTATATATTTATACATATAGTTATCTATAGGTATGGATATAGTAAAATACATTTTTATAAAATAATATATAAAAATGTATATTAAATATATGTTGTAAATTATATATTTAAAAATAGTTATGTATAAAGTTTTTATAGTTATAGATATAGTAAGATACAATTATTTATAGTTATATATTATTATACATATAGTATATAGAGTTATAAATAGTTATATATAGTTAAAACATTTAGTTATATATATATAGTATACGAAATTATATCGTTAAAATAGAATAGCAATGGATTTATGACGTAAATTATCCAAAGCTAAAGTGCTCATCACAAAATATTAATGGAAAAAAAAATTCCCTAGGAATTTTTTGAATTATAGAAATCCCTAGATAATTATATTTTTTCCCTTAATATTTTGATCATAATTAAGAGTAATAATTAATATTTTTCTCCTGAATATATATAGAAAATTCCCTATCTAAATTAGCGAGGGAAAAATCCCTAGCTTTTTTCATTCCAAATCTATTTTCACAATTTAATTTTTTACAAAAAATTTGATTAGATATTTTTAAATATTTATATTAAATTGAATAAAAACATATATTATAACCCATTTTTTATAATTAACAAAAAGTAAAAGCAATTTGGAAATTATTCTGATACAATAGTTACATAGTTAAGACAAAAAGATTGCATAAGTATATAATCATTTAAAACTAAATCATCATTTTCATCATTAGCCAGTGCATTTGTGCTTGCTTCTCCTGCATTGTTTCTCTGCTAGAAGTTAGTATGCTATCTGCTACGTCAAGGACATTAACTATGACTCTATATAAGACATCTGCTTTTGCATTGCATTCTTAACTTCTTTTATCTCATCATTTACTTCTTTTATTTCCTGCATTTTATCCTTCAAAAAGTATATGCTGGTCCTTCTCTTTAATTTCTTTCTCCATAAATACAAATCATTCATTTGTTTCTATTTCTAGCTATTCGACCACCTCTTCCACTAGTGTTATGATAGAGGAACTAGAAGCATGAGTGCTAGAACAAAAATCCATTCCCTTCAAGCTGATGCTTTACACTCACTGCTTCTTCTGACCTTTTATGGTCTCCAAATAAAAAAAGATAATAGTCACTTGGTTGAAGTCCCATAGAACTTTCAAATGACTGAGAAGTAGCTATCACACATTCCGCCATGAGGTCTTATAATAGAATATAATAAAATACTATGCTAGATTTAAATAAAATAAATCAAATATTTTTCATTCTACACAACTTTTAAAATTTATTACAGTATTATAAAAGTTTATTAATATAGCACATTCTTACAGCAATCATATGAGACTTGTTGCCAACAAATTGTCAATCCATTTCTTTACATGCATCTTCCTGAAAATCACATAAAAATTAGGATCTTGGCCCAATTATCCAGCCCAATGTTTGTATTTATTATGTCAAAAAATAACATATGTTAGAAAATTTTAGCTAAAATTGTAAAATCATGCAAAGATAAATTATTTGGACTATTAGGCCAACTGCTAAATATATAAATTTTAATGTTATAAATTGTACCCAATCTCAAGCATACTCAATGCACAACTTTGATCATCTTGTGTGGCGAGACATTCCTGTACCTGGTCTAGCTACTTCAATCCGTCAATTTTTGCTGGCTATCTTTGATTTTTTCTTCACTTCTAGTTCCTCTCAATACTTAAGCCACTCGAGCCACTCATCCTCAGGTATAAAATCAGGCTAAACTTTTAGAAACTTCAATTTATGGACAAAATCAAAGTACCATTCAATAGTTTTGCTCTCTCACAATAACTTTATTTGTCCATAAAATTGAAGTGCCCATGCACACTAATTTTATATATAGAAAATTCACAAAAAAACTATATTAATAAAAAGGACAAAATTCTTTTATCCTTGAATAATAACAAACATAATAGTTAACTAATTAGATAATTAATTTTCAAATCTTTGTTTCTTTTTTTATACATGAAAGTCATAAAAGTTAGTCTATATTGCTGATTCAGAAACTTTTTTCCACTATAATGCTTTGGAATCTATCATTTTGTTGAAAGACTTTGTAATTATAGCCAAACACTTGTGAGATAGAATTAAACTATAAAAATAAATAATTAACATTGAAAATAAGCAATAATAAATATATATATAAACAAAACCACTAAAAGGGACATCATAATATTTATATTAAAATAATTGTTTCATTTTTTTATACCTCCCATCCATAATTTCTATTACTAGCTTAGCACTGCCTGCAGATGAAGCCACTACATTTAATGATGTCGATGGTGCTATAAATTAGAGAACAACTGATGGTGTAAAAATATGGTGTAGAAGATGGTGATGGATTAGAAGTGTGTATAGGAGGGACAATGGGTGGTGGCCATATATCTGATAAAGGTGATGATAAAGGTGTCAATGATGGTGATGGTGATGTTGAAGTCTGGATAGGGTGGATATGAGATGGTACTGATTGTATAACAATACATAAAATACTAGATGAATCTCATCCATGTCTACATCCACGTCCACTTCAACCATGCCCAAGTCCTTTATATGCCATCTACTATACAAAAAGGAAAAACAATGAACAAAAAATAGAGATATAATGAAAACATAAATTGATTTTGTATGACGAATAACCATGCATTTTAGAATAACACACACCAATGGATTCCAACAAAATATAGAAAGTCTTTGAAATTATAATATTCTAATAATATTATAATAGTTTAATTATCAGTATCACTATCATCTTCTAATGGATCTTTTGACATTTAATCAGATTCTGATGGAAGTTCCAACTCGTCTTCAGATAGAAAATGATCATCTTCAAAATCTATTAGGTCACCATTTGAGTCACATAAGTTTTCTGGATCTTCATCTACATGCATAGGCTCAATATTAATTATGTCATCTTCTTGAAATGCAGATGCAATAGCTAAGTTTGCACTTCTTTGTTGAGATGTTGTTACTTCAAAATTTGATCGAGCTTTGATTTTGAAAATAGCCCACCAGTCACTCTTATCATGAGATAAACTCGAATATGTATAATAATATACTTGAGTGGCTTGAACTACAATAATAAATGGCTCATATCAATTAAATCTGCATTTATGAATAACATCAACTAACATATAATCCGATTGAATCTTTGTACTAACATTTCATGTAGGAGCAAACCACTCGCATTTTAATAATACAATCCTATTATTTTGGAGTCCAGGATACTCCAACTCAATA
This sequence comes from Sapria himalayana, assembly GCA_029783825.1. Classification (NCBI taxonomy): domain Eukaryota; kingdom Viridiplantae; phylum Streptophyta; class Magnoliopsida; order Malpighiales; family Rafflesiaceae; genus Sapria; species Sapria himalayana. Next base: position 40,409 of record JAREIK010003612.1, on the reverse strand, counting down.
ACTTTTGCTAGTTGACCATAATAATCAATCTCATTTACACTATAACTTGAGCCTTTAATGCATACACTACTATTCATAGTTTATTTAGAAGAACAATGCCCTATTTTGTGAAATTTATATTAATTGACAAAATACCTAGGATATGATGTCACATATCAAAATGGGCCTTTACTTAGATTCTGTATGAATATGATGGAATCTCCATTTTAGCGATCATTTGTCTATTGCATACATTCAATAAATGATGTTAAAAAATATAAGATACTAATAAATCAAAATATTCAAAAAAAATTAAGGCTTAATAATTCTCACATAGTTCTTGAACTAATTCGCAAATTTTATTCTAGCATAGAATCAACCTTATGGCTACGAATGGATGGTTGCCTTTATTTTAATTGCTCAATATAAACACTGCACAAATATTGACAGAGGGAGAATAATGGATATTAATTTTTAATTATTACTATTCAAGAAAAAATTATCCTATGATTAAACCTTCAAGCATTTTGGGTATACATACTTAATATATGCTGCAACCTCATCATAATTAAGTAAACGGTAGCTAGGAGTCTCTTTGTACTATTCATCTATCATATATCTTTTCTTTGCTCTTCCAAATGCTTTTCTAGGATGCTTGAAGATAGATAACTTGTCCTCAGATTCATATTCTTCTACTAGCACATGACCTTTATCATTCTGAGACAAATTTATATTCTTTGTATTGATATGGTCCTCAAAAGAATAAGAACAAAAAATTATGCTTTTCTACATAATATGCATTACAAATTGAACCTTCAACTTTCTGGCATGTTTCTAACATTCAATTTAAACTTACAAAAATACCTACAACCATTTTGTTATGTTTCAATAAAATCAAATTACAATATTAATTTATGCTTGAAATAATAAAATACAATTACATGTATTTATTTACCTTTCAAAAGGATACATACTCCTGTATTACATTGGCTTGGCTATCCTTGGTTCATAAGCCAAATGGACAGGCAAATTCTCCATTGAGTCAAAAAAGCTCAGTGTGAATATTCATTCAAGCTTACAAAGAATGAGATGTATGTCATTCACCAATCTCACAATGTCATCTATTTTGATTGTGGGTGTGATTAGCTGTTTGAAGAACAAACTAAGTTCTATAAGGACCTTCCAAACACATAGAAAAAGTATTTAACGGAAAATATTTGGTATTAATCTCTACATAAATACATGACAATCATGACTTTTCATTCCAAATAACCTAAGCTTATTCAAATTAAAATATCGTTAATATCTAGGCAATGTGTTGGTAGAATCTACATGAAGAAACAGAGAATTTATTAGCATGCTAAAGTTGAAAATATATCACAATATTGCTAGATGAAGAGAGCATGTCTCTTCTAGTGCACTTATCAAAGCCACACAAAAGGCAAGAATTAGGAGAACACAAGAACCAAGTGAAAGGACAAGAAAGGGAAGCAAAAAAAAGGAATTATAATTTGAAGGAGTAAGCTTCTCACTTCTCAATGAAGATCAAAGATCAAAATTTCAATTGTGATTCAACTCAATCTTTGAATATAAAAATAAATAGGAAAGGCAAAATAAAAGTAATGAATATCCAATTCCAAAAAATTTTTGCAAGTGAATTAATGAAGAATTTAGACATGAAAAATAATAGGTTGGGACTAGAAAACATATCATTCAAAGTATTAAACTAAAAAACATAGATGTGAAGTAGCTTGCAATTTTAGATTCTTAGCATTACAAATATGATCTAATTAAATATACCAATAAGTAGAGACATTAACATTAACATATTTTGTGGAAAACTACAATCAAAAGATAGTTTGCTAAAAAAACTGATTGAGATAAGAAGAATGAGAATTAAGCAAAACTAGTTGACTAAAGAGCTTTTAACAATTCTATCACATCCTACTTAAAGTTTACTAACAAGATATAGATTAGAAATGGATGAATATAATCTAGTAAAACTAAAGCTTAATTTTTAAGAGACACATGACTTAAATACCAAGATTTAATGCCAAAGATATGCATAAATAAATAGTTAATTGAAATAGCAGCCTAAGAACACACCATTGTAATAACTAAAGAACTGCCAAAAAATAGTAGTGCAAAAGAACTTAATCCTAATTTTTTAGTAATTTACTTAAATATTATTTACATACACATCAATTCAAACTTAAACGATATGAAGGATAGAAACTTATTAATTTAACAAAAATTATAGATATGATCATCACTTATATACTTTTTCCGATTAGATATTTAACTAAGAAATTAATTTTTTGTATTGAAAAGCCTATTTTCATTTTTTATGATGGTTATTAGCTCACATAATATGTTATTTCCATTTTGATCTATTATGAGAAGAATGAACACATAAAAGTATTATTTTATCAAAGAAAAGATTAAAATAAAGCAACATTTTGGCAAGAGCAGCTTGAGAGGGCTATTTTTCACAATGCCCAAATAGTCCACGAGAAATCAACCAAATGGCCACATCACTTTATTTAAAAGATTCTAAAATAGGTTAATTAATTTCATCAAACAATAACATGGCTATAAGTGCATAAAATTTATAAAATTATTTAATATACTAATATTATAACTTACACCAAAACAAAATGTTGCAAATATATATATGACAAAAAATACAATGACACACATAAATACAAACAAAAAACTATACATGCATATGTGTGTATGTGTGTGTATCATATATCAAGAGTATCATCAATTGAACACAAAAATTTATTAACAAATGCTAAATCTAAAATAGCTGAAAAGAAAAAAAATAAAAGGAAAACATATCTTATATTAAGAGTATCATATATCAAAAGTATCATATATCAATAGTATCATATTCTGCATTGATGATGATTTTTGAGTTTTATTTTTCATTATTTTTTTATTGTTGAATATTGAAATTAACAAAAAATATACTACTAGAATAACATTAAATCTAAAATATCACACCGATATTAAAGATATTTTTTCATATGGAGATCTAAATCCAATAAATAATGTTTATTAAAAAACTTTACTTTGATATATCGACTCCTAGTAATAATCTCATAATCAACATTAGATCATAGTTAAAAATTTGAAAGTCATTATTAAATGATGTGTTTCATCTTGTTTGATTTTTTTTTCATTTAGTTGTACAATATTATTTTTGATAATTCTTAATTTTTTTTATGCGTGACAACTAAATTGGCAAGTTTTTTTTTGTATAGAAGTATATTAGTCTACATGTTTCATTGTAAACAATAAAAAATGTGCATGTACAGCAAACATAGACTGTAATAAATAAGCAACTTCACATGCACCCCACATCTACTACTTTGGATATATATACTAAATGCACATTTTTTTTAAAAAACAGAATAGTATACTCGATTACTAATCAAATTATCTATCATATTACTTATGTTAACATTGTATAATGATCAAATAATTACTTATTATAAATGTATACACGAAATAAGTGACCATGCATGGCTAGTGTGCTTTGAGAATGCATGGTATCTAATAAAATACTTTGAAAAAAAATTTGTACAATGTTTGTTCCCCCGCTTACATTAATCTATAGTCTTACTTGGGTTCTTAGTCTTCTACACCACCCCCTCATTTCTCCATCAAGTGTGCTTTGATTCTACAAGCCAATATTAGATAGATATAATAATGACTTAGTGTAGTCAATTTTTTTAAAAGTACTATTAAACAATAATTAATATCAAGCCAATTAAATTAATTAAAGCATCTACAATCTCAACATAATAGAATTACTATGTAATTTATTGGGTACCTAATTAAAGACCAAAAAATATGATTTATTAAAAACTAAAAAGAATTCATCATCATCCAACAACAAAAATTATAGGCTCGACAACCTATCAACATGAGCAATGACAACAAAATTTAAGGTTATAATGGTTAAGTTGTACCTTCTTCTTTGAAAAAAAATATAAGAGTTTCACACTATAACAATAGAAAGCTGATTAGTAAAAAATTTTCCACGGGTTCTTCATATTCATCTTCTCTACAGAAAAAAAATTGTAAAATATAAAAACCCATAAATTAAAATATAAGATATAACTTGAATTTAAAAAATTATAGTACCTTGCTATTCTTCTCCTCTTGTCATTATTTTTTTCATCCTATTTTACTATTCTTCTTCGAATTTCAGAGATAGCACACTTTTTGTTGATTTGAAATCCATTAAACCTTAAAAAAAGAATCATTAAAATAAAAAAAGTTCAAACTATTATGGATGTCCATAAACGCTCCATTAATCTCTTGACTATTAATATTCTTGTGACTATTATTATTCATAGATTAATGTGTATTAATTAGCATGGATTAAAATGTATTCATTAATACATTTAATATGTATTCATTTATTAGACCCTATAAATAAGGAGCTTTTGTATGAGTCACAATATACTCGAAGGAATTAGAAATCTCTCCCCTATTTCTCATATATCTCTCGCTCTCTTATCCTTCAATTTAATAATATGTTATCAGAATGAAGCTTCATTGGATTTTCAAGAGATATATTGAAGAATATAGAAACTCATCTGGTGGGATCTTCAATCGGTGATAATGATATATGTCTTGCAGATAGTACATTAACACATACTTACTTAAAGATAAATTTTTTTTCCTTTTTTAAAATGCAATGATTAAATGTAAATACAATATTGGATAGTGAAAAATTGATTGAGGGCTTTGGAAAAGCTAATATATTGTTACTCGGAAGAACAAAAATTCTTATTGATGATGCATTATATTTTACAAAGTCTCAAAGAAATTTATTGAGTTTTAAAGATATTCGACGAAATGGATATCATATTCAGACTACGAATAAAGATAACACTGAGTATTTATATATTACTAATTTTGCCTCGGGTAAAAAAAATATATTGAAACTATTACCCATTTTTCTGGTATGTACTACACAAACATAAGCACAATTGAGACATATGTCATAGTAAACCAAAAGTTTACTAATGAAAATTATTTTATTATTTGGCATGACTGATTGGGACATCCTATGTCTATAATGATATAGAGAATCAATAAAAATTCAAGTGGGTATTCATTGAAAAATCAAAAGATTTTTTATCCAATGAGTTTTCAAGTGCTGCTTATTCTCAAGAAAAGTTAATTATAAGGCCTTCACCAACAAAAATAAGGACATAACCCCTTGCATTTTTGTAACATACACAAGGTGATATATGTGGGCATATTCTTCCACCATGTGAACCATTTCGATATTTTATGATTCTGATTGATACATCAATGAGATGGTCACATGTGTGTTTGTTATCAACACTTAACAGAGCATTTGCTAGATTTTTTGCTCAAATAATTTGGTTATAGGCTCATTTTCTAAATTATCTGATTAAATCAATTCATCTTGATAATTCTAGAGAATTTACTTTCCAAGCTTTTAATGATTATTATATGTCTATTGGAATAACTGTTGAACATCCTTTAGCATATGTTCATACACAAAATGGTCTTGCAGAATCATTTATTAAATGCCTTCAATTGATTACAAGGCCATTACTAATAAGGATGAAGCTCCCAACTTCTGCTTGGGGCCATGCTATTTTGTATGCAGTAGTACTGATTCGTATTAGACCAATTAATTATCATGAGTTCTCTCCTTTACAATTAGTTTTTGTCGAGAACCAAATATTTTCCATCGAAGGATTTTTGGGTGTGTGGTATATGTTCTGATTACTTCACCACAACACACTAAGATGAGTCCCCAAAGAAGAGTGGGAATACATATTGGATATGAATCTCCATCGATAATCAAATATTTATAGCCAACAACTTGAAATTTATTTATGGCTCATTTTTTTGTTTGTCATTTTGATGAATTAGATTTTCCAACTTTAAAGAAAGAAAATAAACAGTTAGAAAAAGCTATTAGTAAGAATCAATTGTTGTTGTCTCATCTTGACCCTCGCACAAAGGAATGTGAACTAGAAGTTCAAAATATTATTCATTTACAAGATTTAGCAAATTAATTGCCAGATGTATTTACTAATCCTAAGAGAGTATCTATATCTTACATGGCAACTGCTAATGCTCCAATTAGAATTAAAGTCCTGGTAGGACAATCTATTGCTAATGAACCTAAAGCATCAGTGAAATGTGGCCAACCAGTTGGTTCCTAAAATAAAAATCCTCAGAAAAGAAAAGGATCAAAGAATCAAGTTGAGGAATTGATAGCTCTAGAAGAGTCCCTAGTTGTAATTCTAGAAAAAATTCAGGTACCTGAAACTTGTTACAATCAAGAGATCTTGATAAACTATGTCACAACTGGCCAAAGGTGGAATTAAGAATATAATTGCTGTCGATGAAATATTTGCTTATAATATGGCACTCAACATTGTTAATGACAATAAGAACCATGAGCCAAATTCCATCAAGGAATATAGACAGAGAGATGATTGACCAAAATGGAAAAATTTAATTGAAGTAGAATTGAATTCTCTTTCAAAAGACCAAAATTTTGATTCTATTATACATACACATTATGGTGTCAAACATGTAGGATACAAATGAGTATTTGTATGAAAATGAGACGCGACAAATAAAATTGTCAAATACAAGGCACGATTAGTTGGACATGGATTCTCTCAAAGATCTGGCATTGATTATGAAGAGAAGTATTCTCCTATAGTGGATGTAATTATGGCTTATTTATATGGACCACTTAACAGTGACATTTACATGAAAATCCCAGAAGGATTAAAATTGCTTGCAACACATAATTCAAGTCCTCGAGGACTTTACTAAATTATGCAGATCTCTATATGGGTTGAAGCAATCTAGATGCATGTGGTATATTTGTCTTAGTGAAAATTTATTATGAAAAGGGTATAAGAATGATCCACTTTGCCCATGTGTATTTATTAAAAGATATGGATCTGAGTTTTTTATAATTGTAGTTTATGTTGATGACTTGAATTTTATTAGATCTACTAATGAGCTTTCAGAAGCAATAGGTAACTTAAAGAAAGAATCTAAGATAAAGAATCTAAAAAAAACCAAAAATTTGCCTTGGTTTGCAGATTGAACACTTAGAGAAAAGAATTTTTGTTCATCAATCAGCATATATATTAAAGGTCTTAAAACAATTCTTTAATGATAATTCCCATCCATTGAGCACTCCAATGGTTGTAAGGTCATTAGATGTGAATAAAGATCCTTTCCGACCTAGGATGGATGATGAAGAACTTCTTGGTCCTAAAGTACCATATCTTAGTGTTAATGGAGCACTAATGTATCTTGCAAGTCACACATGACCTGATATTTCATTTTTTTGTAAAAATGTTAGCAATATATAGTTCTTGTCCAATAAGAAGATATTGGAATGGAGTTAAACATATAGTGATGTATCTTCGAGGTACGATGGATATGGGACTGTATTATCTCAATGTACCCAAATCATAATTAATTGGTTATGCAGATGTGGGATATATGTCTGATCCTCATAATGATCTATCACAAATAGGTTATTTGTTCACATGTAGTAATACAGCCATTTCATGACATTCTATGAAATAATTAATTACCCGCCAGATCTATTCATGTAGAGATCTTAGCAATTCATGAAGCAAGTAGAAAATATTTTTTTGGTTAAGATCTGTAATACATCATATTCGAGGGTTATGTAGTTTTTATTTTAGCAAGGAGGTCGCTACGACCTTGTATGAAGATAATGATGCATGCATTGTTCAATTAAAAATGGGTACATTAAAGGGGATAGAACAAAACATATATCACCAAAAATTTTTTTCACTCATGATCTACAAAAGAAATGTTATATTGATGTTCAATCAATTTTTTCAACTAATAATATAGTAGATTTATTCACCAAGGCTCTACCTACTATGACATTTGAAAGGCTAGTTCATAGCACTAGAATGCATAGGCTCAGAGATTTAATGTGATGTTGCGAAGAGGAGGAGTGAATTTTTTATACTGTACTCTTTTTTCCTTTACCATGGTTTTGTCCCACTAGGAATTTCTATAAAGGTTTTTAATGAGGCAGTATCATGGACATCCAAGGGGGAGTATTATGAACAATATTATGGATGTCTATATACTCTCCATCAATTTCTTGACTATTGATATTCTTGTGACTCTTATTATTCATACATTAATGTGTATTAATTGGCATGGATTAATACGTATTCATTGGTACATTTAATATGTATCCATGCATTAAACCCTATAAATAGGGAGCCTTTGTATGAGTCTTGAAGTAATAAGAAATCTCTCCCTTGTTTCTCCTATATCTCTCACTCTCTTGTTCTTCTATTTCACAATTTCAGAGCTAGCACACTTTCTGTTGATTTATAATTCATTAAACCTTAAAAAAATAATCATTAAAAAAAGTTCACTCTTCCAATTTATCATTAACACATTTGACCTCAACAAAAAAGCACCATTTAGCTCACTGCTGATTTTAAATTTTCAAAACCCATTATTAATTTCTCATTAATTTATAATGAAAATAAACTAAAAAACACAGAGAGAGAGAGGGGGGGGGGGAGACATTCTTTGTTTAATATGGTTATTCAAAATATGGTGCGATGGTAGTGTGCTCTAAGACTCAAAGGTTTTTTAGAAGTGAACTAACCTAATTATGTAGAGATGACCAGATGGGGGAGAGACGGGTCAGAGATGGAAAATATTAGAAAAATGAAATTATTTTATATTTAACCATTAATTATATTATTTCATAAATAGATAAATTTATGCTTAATTTTTATGAAATATTTATTGTTATTTTTTATAATACTATTTTTAAATTAATCAAATAAATTTCAGAAATAAAAAAATTAATTTATGATTATAACATTGGAGAAAATAAATAATATTACAAATAACCATGAAAACTATTAATTAGTAATTAAATTTTCATATTAATTCATTTATTAAAAATACATATTATTTCATATAACCATTGCTAAATTGTATAAATGTATAACCATACAAAATTTATAATATCTCAATTAAATAAAAAAAATAACCAAGTAAATAATGAATAAGTAACATATCAATAATATTCAAACTACTAATAAAATATTTGACCATAAAAATTAAAAAAATATATAATCTTAACATTATCAAAAAAAAATAAAATTAAAAATTAATTACTTAAAAATATAATTCATAAAAATAAGGCTACAAAAAATCTAAAAATTAAAAAAAAAAAGATAAAAGCATCGAAATTTAACTTGTATAATACTATAATAAATGATTTTAGATAATTTTTTAGTAGCTATTTTAATATTTAAAAAAAAACAAGTATAAAATATTAAGCAAAAAATAATTTTCTATACTATGATTATTGACTTCTGAATTAATAATTATACATCTAAGTAAAAAGATGAGTTATGATAACTATAGTACATGATAGAGGAGCTCTATCATGTACTATAATAAAATTAATAATAAAATATTTGACCATAAAAATTAAAAAAATATATAATCTTAACATTATCAAAAAAAATAAAATTAAAAATTAATTACTTAAAAATATAATTCATAAAAATAAGGCTACAAAAAATCTAAAAATTAAAAAAAAAGATAAAAGCATCGAAATTTAACTTGTATAATACTATAATAAATGATTTTAGATAATTTTTTAGTAGCTATTTTAATATTTAAAAAAAAACAAGTATAAAATATTAAGCAAAAAATAATTTTCTATACTATAATTATTGACTTCTGAATTAATAAATATAATTAATAATTATAAAGGAGAAGTATCAACGATAATTTTTTTAAAAAAGATTTGTTTACTTCTTTAAAGTGAGCATCATGATAGAGGAGCTCTATGAAGACTCTTAAATGACAATGATAATTGTCTTGTCTCCCTCAATACCTAATAATACTCTTTCTCATTTATAAATAAAACCACTAATATCTCTCTATGATGTATCATTTCTTAATATGATATATACATTATAGAGATAATCTATTGTGTATGCATACAAGCATCATATTGCACATCACTATTCTTTCAATTGCACATTTATATTAAAGTATAAACTTTTATATATAATGGCTAATGATTTTATAAATGTATAAGTGTTTAGATATAATGTTGTGTTTAAAATATTTTTATAAATGTCACACACACACATACACACACATATATATGTAAACACTTTTATAAATATTATATAGTAGATATATAACATTTATATAAACATTATACATATTATATTTATATATAAAAATTTATATGCTATATAAATGATTATAAATATGTATAAATATTTTATATGTTATATAAATGTTATATAAACAATTATTTAAATGGATAGTGTTATGTAAATATTGTATAAATATTTATAAACATTTATACATATGTATAAATATTTATATATAACATTATAGGTTTATATAAATATATCAATGAATATATATAATGTTATATGTTTATATATATTAAAGTAGAACCATATATATATATATATATATATATATATTCTCATACAATTATATAAATGTATAATTGTTTATGGAAATATAAAATCAGGTATTTCTTTAATTATTTTATAAATGTTTATGGAAATATAAAATCAGGTATTTCTTTAATTATTTTATAAATGTTTATGGAAATATATATATAAATGTTTATGGAAATATAAAATCAGGTATTTATACAAGTATATTTTATAAATGCATAAATTAAAGAAATTCCAATTTTATCCATAAATTAAAGAAAATGAAAGAAATACCTGATTTTATATCTCAGGAAGACTGGCCCAAGTGGCTTAATTATTCGGATGAGCCAAATGTGAAGAAATAATCAAATATTGCTAGCAAAAATCGATGAAGTGAGGTTGCTGGAATAGGCACAGAAATCTATCGACACACAGGAGGTTCAAAGTCGAGCATCGAGCATGCTCGAGATTTGTTATAAATTTAAACTTCTAAACATATATTATATTTTGTGGTTGTCCTAATAGTACAATAAATATAATCTCTGCATGGTTTTAATAATTATATTAAATTTTTTTATCATTTGTTTTTTTAAGAATTAATAAAAACATATTCTAAACTGGAGAATTGGGTTGAGATCCAAATTTTTATGAGATTTTAAGAAAGATGCATGCAAAGAAAGTGGATGGTCAGTATGTTGACAACAAGTCTCAGATGATTGCAGTAAGAAATTGTTATATTAATTAGATATTATAAAACTACAGTAATTATGAAAATTAGTTTGAATGCAAAATTTTTATTTTATTTTTTGTAAATCTAGAATAGTTTTTATCTCCATTTTATCTCAAGACCTAAAGGAGGAACATGTGACAGCTGCTCATCAACAAGTTGTGGGTTCTATGAATCTTCAAACAATTGACTATGATCCAATTTATTTGGAGACAATAGAAGATCGAAAGAAGCAGAGAGTGTATGGAATCAGCTCTAAGGGAGTGGCATTTTGTTGTAGCAGTCATGCTTCTATTTCATCTATCTCAGCAATGGTGGATGAGGTGGTCAAACAACAAGCATGGGAAACAAATGAATGTATTGTAGATAAGGAGACTGAACTGAAAAAGAAGGATGAGCAGATAACTAATTTGATGGAAGAAATGCAAGAAATTAAAGAAATTAAAAAAGCAATTCAACAACAGATGTCCTATATGGAGTCACAATTAGCAGCATTGGGGCATCATATAGCATTCCGAGATCTAGTTGCGAATCTTCACAGGAGAGCCTAGCATTCCCTAAAAATCATGAGGATGATTTAATATCAGAATTATTTCTGAACTGTTATTTATTTTTGTCTATGTGTAACAAATAATTATGATAATTTTTTGCAGGTTTCAATTTTATTTATTCTGGTTTTGTTCTTTGTTTTTTCGATAAACCAAATTATGAATCTTTGTAGGACACATTATGTGAGAGAAAAGAAAAAATCTTTATTCAAAGCATTCAGATATTACCATGGTCGTTCCAATGCATGTGTCTCATATTTACTGATTTCAGCTTTATCAAAAAGAGGGCTAGCTTATCTTATCTTTATTATTCTAAAAACATTTTATTTTTTTGCTCTCTTTATCTCTAAACATAATTGTTAGACATCTTTTGGATTTTTGTTGAAGCTGTATCACAATCAACTTTAATTTGTGTTTGTTCATGTCTATAATATTTGTTTTTATATATTTGTGAATATATTTTTCTCTCTGAATTTTTTGGGTAGAGTTTTAGCCTATTATAAGTATGTAAAAGCTTGTATTTAGTAGTGGTAGTAACGGCTGAGATGGCAGCGATGGCTGTGGTGGCAGCAGCGATAGTAGCGGTGGCAGTGGCAGTGGTGGCAGCGGTGGCAGCGGAAGCGGTAACTGCGGTGGCAACAGCAGTGGCGACAATAGCAGTAGAGCCGGCATCAGCGGCAGTAGAGGCAGCAGTGAAATCAGTGGTTACAGCTACAACAGTAGCTACGATGAAAGTAGTGGTGGGGGCAGGGGTAGCACCGGTAGCTATGGCAGTAGCAGCGGTAGCACCGATACCGGTAGCAGCAACAACGACAGCACCGGCAGCGACAGCGGCATTGACAATGGTAACGGCCGCGACAGCTGTGGTAGGAGTGGCAGTGGTAGCAGGAGCAGTAGCAACGGCAACAAATGCGGTATATATGTACGTATATAGTCTGTATATATGTACATATAATACTACAATATTTTATGTACAAATATATTGAGTATATATATGTACTCAGTATATATGTACGCATAATACTGTAGTTTATATGTACATATACTAAAGTAATATATGTACGAGTGAGATGCTAGTATATCTGTACATATTTACTGTAGCAATATATATTTATCAAAACATAGTCTTTTTTATTTATTTTATTTTCATTTAGTGGTTTAAATTTCGTACAGATATGGAACCACATTATTTCCTATATGAAGCTTGTATAAGTGAAGACATATTTCAACAAATATGAAGCACCGTGACTCGGACAACACTTTTGCTGCGGAAAGTTGGTGATCAGAGGAGCATTGGGAGTGAAAGCAATGTCAATGCATTGATAGATTATACTTTATGCACAGTCGGTAGATACATTGATTAATAAGATGTAATATAATTTTATTATTTTTTTTGTTTTAGTTATTTAAAATATTGTATTATAATAAGTTATTGAATGACTTTTTTTTTAAATTTAAAATTTTCATTTATAGTATCTGTTTTTATTAAATTTAATTTTAAAATATTAAATTATTTAATTAATTTTTGTTGAAACTATATGACATTCAACTGTAATTTTTGTTTGTTCATGTCTATAATAACTATTTTTATAAATCTGTGAATATGTTTGTGTTTCGCCAAAATTTTTGGGTAGAATTTTAGCCTATTATAGGTATGTAAAACTCAATTATCATCAGAGGTAGTGGCGGCAGTGATGGTAGTGGTGGCAGTGGCGGTGGTGGCGGAAATGGCAGCAATGGCGGTAGTGACGCCAGAAGTGGCAGCGGCGGCGGAGGTAGTAGTAGTGTCGGTAGCGGTAGTGGCGGCACTGACAACGGTAGCAGTAGTGCCGGTAGCGGCAGTGGCGGCACCAGCAGCAGAAGCAACAACAACAGTAGTGGCAGTGGTTGTAGCGGAGGAAGCAGAAGTAGCGGAGGAAGCGACATCATACGCTACGGCGACGGCGGCGGTGGCGGCATCAGTGATGGTCATGATAGCGGCGGCAACGTAGGCACTAGCGGCAGTAGTGGCAACGGAGGCAGTAGTGGTAGCGGAGGCAGTGGCGGCAGTAGAGGCAGCCGTAGTGGCAGCAGCAACGTGGTAGGGGCAGCAACGACACCGTGAGCAGCATGAACGGCAACAAATATGATATATACGTACGTATATAGTCAGTATATACGTACATATAATTCTACAATATTTTATGTACATATATACTGAGTATAAATATACTCAGTATATATGTATGCATTATACTACAATTTATATGTACAAATACTGCAGTAATATATGTACGAGTGAAATGCTAGTATATATGTACATTTTTGCGGTAGTAATATATATTTATCAAAACATAGTTTTTTTTAATTTATTTTGATTTGATTTAGTGGTTTAAATTTCTTACATATGTGGTACCGCATTAATTTCCATGCGAATATTGTATAAGTGAAGGGATTTTTAAACAGATATGAAGCAATGTGACTCGGACAGCTTTTTCATAGCGGAAAGTTGGTGATCGGAGGAGTAGAGGGAGAGAAAGTAACGTTAATGCATTGATAGATTATTCTTTATGCACAGTCGGTAGATACATTAATTACTAAGATGTAATATAATTTTTGTTATTTTTTTTAGTTATTTAAAATATTGTATTAGAATAAGTTATTAAATGAATTTTTTTATTTAATTTAATATTTTCATTTATAGTTTCAATTTTAATTAAATTTTAAATAAAAATATTAAATTATTTAATTAAATTTTAGTTTAAGCTGGATGACAATCAACTTTAATTTGTGTTTTTTCATGTCTATAATAATTATTTTTTATATATCTGTGAAAATATTTGTGTGTCTCCCAATTTTTTGGGTAGAGGTTTAGCCTATTATAAGTATGTAAAAGCTTATTATCAGTAGTAGTAGCTACGGTAGTGACGGCAGCGGCGACATCGGAAGCGGTAGTGGTTGTAGAGGTGGTGGCGGCATCAGCGGGGGTAGCAGCGAAAGCAGTAGTGGTGGGAGCAGCAGTGGCAGGAGTGGCGGCATCAGCGGGGGCAGCAGCGGAAGCAGTAGTGGTGGGAGCAGCAGTGGCAGGAGTGGCGGCATAGGAGACAGAGGCAGCGGCTATAGTAGTGGCTATACTGAAAGCAGCGGTGGCAGCGGTGGTAGCAGCATCTACACAGGAAGCAGCGGTAGCACTGGAAGCAGTGGCAGAGGTGGTAATGGCAGCAGTGGTGGCGGCGGTAGCAGCGGTGACAATGGCAGCCGCGACATGCAGCTGTAGCACCGGTAGTGGGGGTCACCACGACAGTAGCAGCAGTGGCTGCAGCTTCAGTAGCAGAGGTGGCGGCGGTAGCGGTGACAGCAATAGTGGTTTTGGCAGCGACAGCGGCAATGGCAGTAGTGGTAGAAGTAGCAGCAATAGCAGTAGCAACAACACCAAATGAGATATATACATATGAATAAAGTCAGTATATACATACATTTAATACTGTAGTATTTTATGTACGTATATACTGAGTATATTTGTACTTAGTTTATATGCACACATAATACTGTTGTTTATATGTACATTTACTACACTGATATATGTACGAGTGAAATGTTAATATATATTTACATATATACTGCAGGATTATATATGTATCATATCATAACTTTTTTTTGTTAATTTGACTAAGGTGTTTAATTTTCTTACAGATATGATACCACATTGTTCCTCATACAAAGCTTTTATAAGTGATGGGATTTTTAACTAGACATTACATGTCGTGACTCGGACAGCTTTGTCGTAGTTAAAAAATCATGATCATAGGAGTAGAGGGAGAGAAAGCAACATCAATGAATGGATATATTTTACTTTATGCACTATCGGTAGATACATTGATGAATAAGATCAAATAAAAGTTTGTTATTTTTTTGTTTTAATTATGTAGAATATTGAATTTGCATAAAAATTTTAAATGATTTTATTTTTTGTGTATTATAAATTTTTTATAGTTTCAATTTTTATTCAATTTGATATACAAATATTAAATTATTTAATTAAAAAATTTTAAAAAATTTTAAAAAATTTTAAAAAATTTTAAAAAATTTTAAAAAATTTTAAAAAATTTTAAAAAATTTTAAAAAATTTTAAAAAAATTTTAAAAATTTTTAAATTCTACAATTATTTTTGAAATTTAAATGGCTATGAAAAATTCCCATGATAAATTAGCAAGGGAAAATCCATTGCTAAATTAGCTAGGGAAGTTTCCCTAGCTAATTTAGCTAGGGGAATATTAAAATTAGCGACGGATATTCCGTCGCTAAATTTATTTGCTAGGGACTATATCCGTTGCTAAAATTTATAGACCATCACTTTAGCTAGGGAATCATCTGTTGTTATTTTTGTTTAGCGACAGAATATCTTGTTTATCTTTCTAATTAGCTACGGAATTTTTCTTCTTTAGCAAGAAATTTTTTCCGTCGCTAACCTTTTAGCTATAGACACTTTTCTCGCTAAAATTTAGCAAGAAGCACTTTAGATATGGAACCAATTCATCGGTAATCCTTCACTATATTCCGTTTAGCGACGGAAAATGCCCATTTAGCTAGGGAATTGTCCCTAGCTATATGAGATTTTCTTGTAGTATATAATATAAAGTAAAATAGAAATAATTCCTACATGATGCACATGTTTCTTTTTCTTAATATAAATTCTAAATGATGGGTGGAAAATTATATAGTTTTCAACTCATTGTTACTAGGAACTATAGTAAATTCCTAGACTATTTATTGTGCCATCTTGACTCAAGGTAAATTACCTCTCTGTGGAAATCTCACTTTATTCAGAGTTGATATGATTTATATTTGTCAGAGCAAATAATGATCTCATACTCATAGAAGGGTAATCATAATTTGAACCAGTAAGTTCTTATGTAGTTGGTGGTGATCCTTTCTAGTCTCTTATAATTGGAAATTTAAGTGGGGTTATAAGGGAATGAGGAAGAATAATGAGTCTAATTATATCTCTAGATTATTATTCTTCCCGAATTCACAAAAAAAATGAGTTTTACTTTAGAAATATTTCATCACTCTCTAATATTATCCTAGACATTAATGAAAAATACTTGTACTATTTTATATAATAAAATAATCAAGAAACATAAATAAAATAATTAATTTTAGAATCTCTAGAAAACATGCTAAAATTTTTCTATATGATTCAAAATTTGAAAGGACTGTCAAAAATGATTGAAGAATACATACACACTTACACACACTGTCATATACTTGCGCACACACTATCATACACTATCACACACTTGCACACACACTGTCACACACTTGCGGATACACTATCACATACTTGCGCATTAATATGTAAAAATGTGCATGAAATTGCACACATTGTTACACATTGCACTTTGCACCATCTACATTGATGTAGTTGGCATCGACATACATCTGAGGCAATGGACATGTGATGGAGAGATTGTAGGGCACACATTATTTGTGCCTTCTTTGGAAAGAGGTCTTGAACACGCGTAAAATGTTACACACAGTGAATCTGTGATTGTGATGTTATTGTCTACATGCACTTCTCTCTCTACAAATCATAGTATTTGTGCTTTCTAAGGTACAAGCTCTAATAACATGATGAAAATAAATTCAAAATATCAATACTACTCATGAAAAAAATGTACAGTGATGTATCCTTATATAATGGGAAATATGAATTGGAACAGCTCATATGTCAAGTATTCTCATATGTAATAAAATAAACAACTAATTAAAAAAAAATTTTAAAACTATAAACAAATAGAAACTAAAATAACTTTTAAAATAATTATATATTAAATAAATAATGTCGCTTTTGATTATTATTTAGATATTTGCTCATGTCTGGTATTAGATCTTTCTTTGAAATATTTAATAAGATATTTTTTTGTCCGTCGGATCTGTGTGTGCAAAGATTCTTTGATCTGATACATTTAGATGAAAAATGAAAGCTCGCTAGAAATAAAAATTAAAAAGAAGTTAGGATATTTTATCATATTGATTTATAATTATACAGGTTTTACTTTTTTTTTTTTTTTAAATTACATTTTTTTACAAATTATATTTTTTTTATTTTAAGTCATTTCATTAAAAGATATGAAATCATCTTTATGAAAATATAAAAAAAAATAGTAGAAGTAATAATGTATCAGATAGTTTTCATACTTTATGTATGAATCTTAAGGTTATATACCAGACTTCATGTACAGACACATCATCATGGAATGATATCTTTAAAAGGTTGAATGGATATTTGATTGAGACAACTCAGATGTCTTTCGGAAATGTTTTAATCAAATCTATTTTATCAATTGAATATTTCTTTTTTCATTTCTTATAATATGATTTTTTAAATCATTTATTTTGGAAAAAGAAATTATTTAATATCTCTTAGAGTATTTTGGTGTGTTTGTTTTGTTCATCTTCTTTTCCTATGACAATATAAGGTAATACCTAGTACTTTGAGTTTTAATTTTCTTGGTTAATCTAGTATCTAAAAAGTATGCTAGTATTTTTAAATAGAAACTGATTGAGTCTTAGTAAATATTGATATTTTTTTAAGTTAGACTCATTTTTTAACGAGCCTAGAAAAAGAGTCCATATGATATATGTGAGTAAATTAATTTTCAATCTTTCCTAAGCCTCCAATGAGAAGGGACGGTCACTCATCAATTACAATTGAATTTGGTTCACTTTATGATAATATTTATCTGAAATCATCATATTGACCAATAAGTACAGATCAAGTTAACTCTAGAGAGAGTGAAGTTTCACAAGAAAGTAAATATCTCTCGAGTCCATAGAACTTGGTAATCATCGGGTCTACTCCAATTCTGAACATGCATAGCATGTTCAGAGCATCGAAAAGTCTCTCATGTAGCCATGTGTTCTGATCACCAATTCCTATGATATTAGTCTTCTAATCACTCTTCAATATAAAGTGAAGAATTCTACCCAACATCTTATTGCATAGGTATTTTTGTACTGTGATACTCATGTCTCATTCTCAAATATTATCTCATTTAAGATGATATCATGTCTTATGATTGCCTTTGTAAGATATGACATAGGTGGGTGTTCATTGTGAAAACATATCTAGATGAGGAGATATATTATCATAAGATAAGATGTATTGTCAAGAGGCTTATTCATATCTTTATTATTGATTATCAAAATATTTTTCTCTCAACTTAATTAAATAGTCATCATAAAGATTTTTATTTCTTTGGTGGCCTCCCATAGTTAGAAATAATCTACATAAAGATATCCAACAGGCCATGCCGAGTGGGATGTCATATTTTTTATGCTTAATCTTGTCACTATGTCATGCCTAGCATTACATGCCTCTGAAAATGGCAACCAGGTATGGCTTGTCGGCTGCCAGGATCATATTAGGCCAAACCTTGACATGCTTGCACACAATGCATGAAGCTAGCCAAAATTCATTCCAATCTAGTATGTATTCATTTTAGGATAGCATGACTGCATGAATTAGTTCTAAACTAGTTGGGGTTCATTATAAGCTAGCCTGATCCATTTTGAGTTGGCCCAGGTTCATTCTAGACTAGCCCAAGTTCATTCTAGGCTAGCTTGGAATAAGGGTGTCAAATGGGTCGGGCTGCCCAGGCGTGACCCAGATCAGTAGTGTCTGGCCCGATATGGCACGGACCAGAATAGTGCCTCGGGCCGAGCCACCCCATGGTAGGGTTTTTGGCATGCTGGGTCGGCATGAGTCGTGCCTAGTGCCGAGACCAATGGAATGATGAACCTTTTCGAGTAGGTTTATTTTTTTTAAAATTTTACCACCCCATCACAGGTTGGTCTATTTTTTAAAAAAGATTCATCCACATGATTGCTTTTTTTTCTGATTTTCCTCTCTTTGTCATTCGGCACGGTGAGCACAACCATGCACTTTGTCGTGTCTATCGGGCTGTTATGCATGGCACGGAATGAGATTTTAATAATGTTGTGCACAACATAGCCGTGCTAAGAAAAAGTAGGTCGTGCCAACATGGCATGGCACGCTTCACACCTCTAGCTCAGATTCATTCCAAGCTAGCTTGGATTCATTCTAGGCCAGCTCAACGTCATTCTAGGATTGCATGAGTTCATTCTAGGCTAGCTCGGGTTCATTCAAGGCTAACTCAAATTCATTCCATGCTAGTGTTCCAAGCTAAGCTAGATTTGTTCCAGGCTAGCTTGCATTCTTTCCAAGCTAACTTGGGTTTATTCCAAAATAGCATGCATTCGATTCAGACTAGAGATGTTAAATAGGTCATCTCATGCTGGCATTACTCATTTTTTTTCACAACACGCCATGGTGGCATTGTCCACTGGCCCAGCAAGGCACGGTGAGCACAACAAAGTGCACGGTCGTGCCTGACAGTGCTGAACGGCAATGATGCATGGAAGAAAGAAGATTTTAAAGTTTTAAATAATCTAATTTTTTTATTTTGAATTTTAATTAACTTGTGATTTTAAAATTGTAAATGTTTTGAAATTTTTGCATTAGTTCATTCATTGTTATTCTAAATAATAAAAGTTAAATCGTGATTACTTTTTAGTTAGGAGATAAAATCATAATTTTTTTTAGATTCAATAATTTTGGAAGTAGAAGAGAGGGATTAGAGAGTGAAAACGAAGTATAAAATACATTTAATCACTCGATATGATATATTTTCCAAAAAGAAGAAGATGTCATTGTGATGATCATCGTCAAGTGTTTCAGGTCATTGAATTGGAATTTTTTTGTCCCAGAGGACATCTTTGATTCACGGCCCGCTGGTTACCACAATCACAGACCAGACGTTGTTAGCACTTAGATCTTAGCATGGTGATTTTAACATGTGTCATAACTTTATCCGATTTGCTTTATCAACCATATGTTATAACTGTCGCCATTGATATTAATGTGTTCCATAAATTTAAATGATATTTGATTATCTTTGTAACATTGTAAAGTTTTTTTTTTTGCTTTTTTTTTATTTTTTCTTGTTCTTCTAAAACTTATCCCTCAATTCTTCCTCAACAAAAACATTGATAAAGTATTATTAAAAAATTAGGTTCTTTTTATGTCATCTTTCTTTTTTACTACAAAGAAAAAGAAAACAATTCATCGCATACACTTGTGGTGTATGTGTGTTTGTGTGTGTGTGTGTTTGCGTGTGCGCGCATGTTTTTCTTATGAAAGTTTTGCAACTTGAAAATAAAACTTAATTAACTTAGGTAGACGTTTTGATGGAAGGAAATAGGGATATATATATGCTTACTTACATGCATGCATGTGTGCATCTGTGTATGATTCTCATTGATTTATGGGGTAATTATGTGCAAATATGAATATAAAGTGCATATACATTTTGTAAGAGTTGTGTTTTACAAAGAGAATATTTTTTAAAATATATATATGAAGTGCAAATGTTACAAATCATTTGGGTAATATTAAATGGGAAAATTATACGTGGTTTGGGAAAATGAATAATTAATGTTTAGTGGTACAAAGTTTAACGATTTTTTTTGTCCCACTCAACCCTAGCACATATTATCTCTTGGCTAATTTATAAATTTTGAGGGTATGGGGTTGAAGAAGGTAAGATACTTGTACTAACAATATTGTGTCACAACTAATATAAAAAAACTTATGTTTATGTATCCCAAATAGAAATTATATTGTTTTTTAAATTAAGAAAAAATTGATATTTCATACAACAAATTGAAAAAATAATAATATCTTGGTGTATTGACAATAATCAACCTGATTTTATCATTTTTCGTAATATATATGTATGTATGTATCTATAAAAAAAATCGGCAACCCTCTTTTAAAAAAATATATAAAAGAAAGACTATGGGTAATGGGTTAGATTAGATAAGAATCCAACATGCATTTTTATAAAAATCAATAATATTTTATAATTTATATTTCTTATTTTTAATTATATATATATATATATGTATGTATGTATGTATGTATTTTCTATCTATATATTGTTTATATACAATATATATGTGGCAACTATATGTATATATATACACTATGGGTTAGATTAAATAGAAATCCAACTTGCATTTTTCTAAAAATCAAAAGTATTATTTAATTTTTATTTTCTTATTTTTATATTATACATATAACTAAATCATATATATACTATATATACAATATACATACATACATACTTATATATATATATATATAATGTGCACGTGTATATTTATATATATTGTGTTTGTGTGTGCATATTTATTTATATATATAATTTATATATACATATATATATATATATATATATATATACAATATACCTATATGCATATAGTGTGTGTATATATAGATGAACAATATATATCAAAATATTAAAAACCATCCAGAAACAAAGCAATAGGGAATACTTTTCGTTTGATACCCAACTAGAGTTCTTAAAATTGATGAAAGAGATGGAGATGGAATCACAGACACTAGCATGTAAAGATTACTGTGCATTGTTTTTTGTCACGTATGATTATTGATGAGCAAATCACTTGAGTCTATCTGAATTCCATTACATGATCAGAATCAAATTAATGGAATGACTTACGGGTAAAAGGTGCATGTATTCCGATAAATCTTTTCCTGATCAGCATCACTACCACGCGCATTGCGGAGAGAGTTGTTTTGTCTTCCAGAGGCCCCCTCAAGAATGGAAGCCCTTTGGAGTTGGAGTATTACGAGGGTTTATAGATAAGGTGAGCTAAACAACAGAAGCATACACCAATTTTTTTGAGATGCTCTTAGGCATATGTTAGAGTTGAAATCCATATATTTGTAAACTTCATTTTTTTATACATATATGTATAAAAAATCAACTAAATATAACAAAATAAACAATGAATAATTATATTTAAATAAAAACTATTTTTTCAATTCATTAATTTATACATATATGTTAGAGTTGAATTGATGATAAATATCTTTCTGATATATTTTTAAAAATTTACATATATTTACATAAAGACTCATTTTTTTCAATTCATTTTTTTATACATAAAGACTCATTTTTCAATTAATTTTAGGATTTGCATTTATTTATATATCTTTATACATATATATTTATTACATATATATATATATATTTACATATATGTATATATAGCTAATTAAACAATAAATAATTAAAATGACTCATTTTTTATTTATTATCAAAATATTTTCAACAAAGTTCATGTGTGTGTAGCAAGGGACACATGAAAAACAAACGACTTGCAATTCTTTATTAAAAAATTTATTTAAAAAATAATTGTATAAACAACTTCAAAAAATAGATGTTTAGCATTATAACTAGAAAAAAAAATCAAATGGCTACAAAATTTACAAACTTCATATAGCTAGACATACATGAAAAGATGATTGGTCTTTTAGCCACACTCCTAAATGTTATAAAACACTTTTTATATTAAAAAATATATAAATATATATATTTTATAGTTATAAATTTTAAGAATTCTTATTAGTATTTATGAAGATAATATGAAATAATTTTAAAGGCATAAAATTTCATATTATTTGATATTATTTATAATTTTTAAAATTCCAAAAATTACTTAAAGTGAGAAGATAATTAAAAAGAGTTATTTTTTTATTTTAATAAAGATTGAATATTAAAAGCTAATAGTAAAAATACTACTCAATTGTTTAATTCTTATAAATTTTAGTAGGGGAAAACATCTATGTATTTATTTTTAAATATTAATTTATTTTATTTTAAATTTAATTAATAAATTTAAATTTTTATTATAAATAAATATTTTCAAATTTTGTATTAATTATTTTTTAAAAAGTTTTCTATAATCATAAAATTTTTTTATACTTATAATAATATTAATATTTACTAGTTTAATTATTCGTCAATTCAAATATTTTTGAAAATATTTTTTTTATCATACAATGAATTATTTTATATTTATATTAGTAGAATTTTAATGTATGTTAATTAATTTTTAAGATATCAAAAAAAATGTATACATATTGAATTAATTATTTAATGTTACTCTAATACAAATTATTAAGTTTCTTAATTAAAATTTTAGAAAAATTTTTTGTATAATTTTTTTTAAAAATTAATACATCATAAAAATAGTTATTTTAGTCCTTATTAATATAATTGATTTTTTTTATATTTTTTAAATTATTTATTTATAATATTCTTTTTATATAATTTTACTAAGAGAATTTTTCTTTCAAGGATCACTCATCTCTAGGCCATTATCATACATTTAATAAACAAAATTAAATAAAATATTAAAACTAATAATAAATTAAAAAATAAATAATTAAATATTTGCTAGGGAAATTTCATCGCTAAATCGTTCCTATGTTCATGATTTAATTTGCTAGAAAAGTTTCGTCGCTAAATCGGTCGATATATTTTTGATTTAATTAGATAGGAAAGTTCCGTCATTAAAATCTGTCGCTATATTCATGATGTAATTTGCTAGAGAAGTTTTGTCACTAAAATCCGTCGCTATATTTACTATGTAATTAGCTAAGAAAATTCCATCACTAAATCCGTCGCTATATTTTGGGATGTAATTAGCTTGGGATTTTCCATCGCTAAAATCTGTCGCTATGTTATGGATATAATTAGCTAGGAATTCCATCGCTAAAATCCATCACTATGTTTCGGATGTAATTAGCTAGGGAAATTCCGTCACTAAATCTATCACTAAATTATAGATTTTAT
Source organism: Sapria himalayana (assembly GCA_029783825.1). Taxonomy (NCBI): domain Eukaryota; kingdom Viridiplantae; phylum Streptophyta; class Magnoliopsida; order Malpighiales; family Rafflesiaceae; genus Sapria; species Sapria himalayana. The sequence continues at coordinate 15,904 of JAREIK010003612.1, read as the reverse complement.
TAGCTAGAGAAATTCCGTCGCTAAATTCGTCGGTATATTTTGGGATGTAATTAGCTTGGGATTTTCCATCGCTAAAATCTATCACTATGTTCCGGATATAATTAGCTAGGGAATTCCTGTCGCTTAATATCGTCACTATGTTTCCGATGTAATTAGCTAGAGAAATTCTATCGCTAAATTATAGATTTTATTAGCTAGGAAAATTCTATCACTAAATCCTTTGCAAAATTCATTACTTTTCTTGAACGAAATTTACGAAAATATTCTATCGCTAATCTATTGCAAAATTCCCCACCTTTCTTGTGCAGATTTTACGAAAAATATTCCGTCGCTAATCCACTGCTAATTAGTTGCAAATTTTTAATTCAATGAAAAATCATAAATCTCTCGCTATTCCCTAGCTAATCTCTAGCACTTTATATAGGGATTGATCCCTAGCTAAAATTCCCTAACTAAATGATAATTTTCTTGTAGTGTCTGCCTATCTGTCTATATATCTATCTATCTGTCTATCTATCTTTTTGTTTATCTTTCTTTCTATATGTCTATCTATTTATTTATCTATCTATTTGTCTATATATCTATCTATCTATCAGTCTATTTATTTATTTGTCTCTCTATCTATCTGTCAATCTGTTTGTGATATCCCATCCCCCAGGGGGTCCCATTCATTCCATCACACAATACAATGTGCAATAAAATAAAATTTTTTCAAATGTGCCAGAAATTTTTTTCCATTTTATTTGCTTAGCGAAATAAAAAACACAACATATTATTTAAGCTACAACCTTCTTCTCTTCACATGTGTGATTCCCTATGAGGATCTGCCATCTACGTTGGACCGGTACCTAAAAAGGGGTCCTGCAATGGATCGAGCAAAGCTCAGTAGAGATAAACATCTACAGAGTTACTCTATACCTAAGTGCACATAAAAAGTCATGCATATATATCAACGCATACTCAAGTATAATATTTATATGAATGCAATTATGGATGAAATATTTATATGCCCATTTTACTGAGTCTCATCGACTCCATCACACATACCAAAGCTAAGTGTTACATATTATATAAATAAATATATATGTAGATATGTATATATATATATCTATAGAAATATTTATTTTTTTGGAATTATTCAGAAAAATATGGACCTTCTCCGAAAAAACATATTGGACATTTTTCCGATTAAAATATAATTTTCTTTGATTTACACCGAGAAATATGGACCTCCTCTGAAAAACATATTGGTCATTTCTCTGACAAAATATTTTTTTCCTTGGATATTTTCCAAAAACTACCATGTAACTCAGCCTGGTCATTGTCCCAATACGATTACACAAACTTATAATAGCCATGCTCCAGAAAAAATAGTATGCAACTCAGTCTGGACATTATCCCATTTGAGTATGACAAATACAATCCATATACCTTTATATATATATATATATATATATATTTATTTATTTATTTATTTATCTTTCACCCATCCATGTATATGGAATGTTCCTGTGCATATGAAATGCAATTATACCATTTACGATTAAACGAAGTTTCAGACATAGAAATAACAATCCAAACCCAATTCACCTGTAATAAATTTTACTAAACGAACTCCATAAACTTTTTATCAGTTAACCATTTCAAATTACATTTCTAAAAATTAGAATTGAAATATAAAACATGAACATTTATAGACTTTAAATAGAAAAAAATTTTGATAAGAGAAAAATACTACCTTCCAGGAAATTTCACAAAAACATTATAAATTTGATATCAAACTGAAGAACTCGTCGTGTATAGTAACTTTAGTTCTTGGAGTATTCTATTCTGACTCCAGAATAATCCATTATGATCAAAAGAAAATCAACGGATCTTTTATTTTTTTTTTCTATACTATTTCTCTGTCCCCCACTGCCGAAGCATTGTTTTTATTTTTAATTAATGTTCTCGGAATTTCAGGATTCCTGACATTATTTTCTTTTTTTTAATAATATAAAAAAACTTATAATTATTATTATTAATTTTTTTAATATTTGAAGCATGGACAACGCATGCACAGCCACGTGCGGACGTCGTGGAGTGGTCTTTAGGTTACATTTATTATATATATATATATATTCTAATAATTATTTAAATACTTAAAAATTAACTAAATTATGACTTTCTAAGAATTAAATTAAATTTGACACCATCGCTATATTTTCCAAAATAAATGCAATAATGACATTCATTTTATCATTATGGTTCAAAGATTTTTAGTTTATTTTTTTTGTATTGCAAAATTACCATTTTGCCCATTTTTCACAGAAACCAAATCATGTTATTTATAAATTCATTTTTTTGTTTGGGATTTCACTCTGTTTATATATCTGTCTATTTGTTAAGTATCTCTCTATCTATTTATAGATTTGTCTATATGTCTATCAGTCTATCAGTCTATTTGTCTATCTATTTATCAATCTATTTGGCTAACTATCTATTTGTCTATCATGTCTATGTTTTTATCTATCTACCAAACTATTTATCTATTTATGTGTTTGTCTATCTGTCTATTTGTCAATCAATCAATCTATCTGTCTATCTGTCTATCTATCTATCTAGTTGTCTATCTGTCTATCTATCAATCTATCAATCTATTAGTTTATTTGTATATTTGTCTATCTGGCAATCAATCTATAATTTTATATGGCTATCTGTTAACCTGTCTATCTATCTATAAAGATTTCTAGGTATATGATTATTTATCTTACTATCTAGCCATATAGTAATCTATCTATTTCTCTATCTATCTACTTATCTATCTATCTTTCTATCTGTCTATCTATCTCTCTATCTATATATCTATCTATCTATCTGCCTATCTATCTATCTATGTATCTATCTATCTATCTATTTGTCAATATGTATTTTGTCCATCTATCAATCTATCTATTTATCAATTTGTCTACCTATGTATCTGTCTATCTATCTATCTATCTACATATCTATCTGTTTATCTATATGTATATCTATTTGTCTATTTATCTATCTATCTATATATCTTTCTATCTGTATATCTATCTATCTATTTATCTACCTATATTTCTATTTGCCTATATGGCTATCTGCATATCTACCTTTATACCATTCTACCTATTTGTATATCTGTCTATCTATCTATCTTTCTATTTGTCAATCTATCTATATATCTATCTATCTTTTGTCTATATGTATATCTATCTATATTTCTACATGTCTATCTATCTATCTTTCTATTTTTCTCGCTGTCTATCTATCTATCTATTTATCTATCTATCTATCTATATGTCTATCTATCAATCTTTCAATCAATCAATAAATCTATCTATCTATCAGTCTGTCTATCTATCTATCAGTCCATCTATCTATGTGTCAATTTATCTAACTATATATCTATTTATATATCTATGTGTCTATCTATCTATCTATCTATCTGTATATATATCTATCTATCTATTTGTCTGTTTGTCTATGAATATAACTATTTATCTATTTTCTATCTATCTGTCTATCTATCTATCTATCTATTTGTCTATTTATCAATCAGACTATCTACTTATATGTCTATAAGTATATATGTCTATCTTTTAATATATTTATGTATCATTATGGCTTTCTGGTTATATGATTATCTATTTATCTGACTATGTAACTATATGGTTATTTGTCTATCTATCTTTTTGTCTATCTATATATCTTTTTATTTGTCTATCTGTCTCTCCATCTATCTATCTATCTGTCTGTCTGTCTATCTATCTAATTTTTTATCTATCTTTTCTCTATCTATATATCTATATATCTATCTATCAATCTAGTCACATGTCTAACTGTCTATCTGTCTATTATCTATCTATCTATCTATCTGTCTATCTGTCTATCTATCTATCTAAATGTCTTTCTAATTGTCTATTTATCTAATTGTCTATTTATATATATTTCTATCTGTCTATTTTTCCTTTCTATTAGTCTATTTGTCTATTTATTTATCTACTTATCTTTCTATTTACCAATCTGCCTATCTACATATCTGCCTTTCAACATTTTCTACCTATCTAACTATTTACCTATCTGTCTATTTTTATCAGTCTATTGATCTATTTGTATATTATCTTGTGTCTATCTATCTATCTGTCTATCTGTCTACCTGTCTACCTGTCTATCTGTCTATCTATCTATCTGTCTATCTGTCTACCTGTCTATCTGTCTATCTGTCTATCTATCTATCTATCTGTCTATTTATCAATTCGTCTATATACTTATATGTCTATAAGTATATATGTCTATCTTTTAATATATTTATGTATCATTATGGCTTTCTGGTTATATGATTATCTATTTATCTGACTATGTAACTATATGGTTATTTGTCTATCTATCTTTTTGTCTATCTATATATCTTTTTATTTGTCTATCTGTCTCTCTATCTATCTATCTATCTGTCTGTCTATCTATCTAATTTTTTATCTATCTTTTCTCTATCTATATATCTATATATCTATCTATCAATCTAGTCACATGTCTAACTGTCTATCTGTCTATTATCTATCTATCTATCTGTCTATCTGTCTATCTATCTATCTAAATGTCTTTCTAATTGTCTATTTATCTAATTGTCTATTTATATATATTTCTATCTGTCTATTTTTTCTTTCTATTAGTCTATTTGTCTATTTATTTATCTACTTATCTTTCTATTTACCAATCTGCCTATCTACATATCTGCCTTTCAACATTTTCTACCTATCTAACTATTTACATATCTGTCTATTTTTATCAGTCTATTGATCTATTTGTATATTATCTTTTGTCTATCTATCTATCTATCTGTCTATCTGTCTACCTGTCTATCTGTCTATCTATCTATCTATCTATCTGTCTACCTATCTATCTGTCTATCTGTCTATCTATCTATCTATCTATCTGTCTATTTATCAATTCGTCTATCTACTTATATGTCTATAAGTATATATGTTTATCTTTTAATATATTTATGTATCATTATGGCTTTCTGGTTATATGATTATCTATTTATCTGACTATGTAACTATATGGTTATTTGTCTATCTATCTTTTTATCTATCTATATATCTTTTTATTTGTCTATCTGTCTCTCCATCTATCTATCTATCTGTCTGTCTATCTATCTAATTTTTTATCTATCTTTTCTCTATCTATATATCTATATATCTATCTATCAATCTAGTCACAGGTCTAACTATCTATCTGTCTATTATCTATCTATCTATCTGTCTATCTGTCTATCTATCTATCTAAATGTCTTTCTAATTGTCTATTTATATATATTTCTATCTGTCTATTTTTCCTTTCTATTAGTCTATTTGTCTATTTATTTATCTACTTATCTTTCTATTTACCAATCTGCCTATCAACATATCTGCTTTTCAACATTTTCTACCTATCTAACTATTTACCTATCTGTCTATTTTTATCAGTCTATTGATCTATTTGTATATTATCTTTTGTCTATCTATCTATCTGTCTATCTGTCTACCTGTCTATCTATCTATCTATCTATCTGTCTATTTATCAATCCGTCTATTTGCTTATATGTCTATAAGTATATATGTCTATCTTTTAATATATTTATCTATCATTATGGCTTTTTGGTTATATGATTATCTATTTATCTGACTATGTAACTATATGGTTATTTGTCTATATATCTTTTTGTCTATCTATATATCTTTTTATTTATTTATCTGTCTCTCCATCTATCTATCTATCTGTCTGTCTATCTATCTAATTTTTTATCTATCTTTTCTCTATCTATATATCTATATATCTATCTATCAATCTAGTCACATGTGTAACTGTCTATCTGTCTATTATCTATCTATCTATTTGTCTATCTGTCTATCTGTCTATCTATCTATCTAAATGTCTTTCTAATTGTCTATTTATCTAATTGTCTATTTATATATATTTCTATTTGTCTATTTTTCTTTTCTATTAGTCTATTTGTCTATTTATTTATCTACTTATCTTTCTCTTTACCTATCTGCCTATCTACATATCTGCCTTTCAACATTTTCCACCTATCTAACTATTTACCTATCTGTCTATTTTTATCAGTCTATTGATCTATTTGTATATCTATCTTTTGTTTATCTATCTATCTGTCTATCTGTCTACCTGTCTATCTTTCTTTCTTTCTATTTGTATATCTTTTTATCTACCTATCTATATACATGTCAATCTATCAATCTATCTATCTACTTATTTATCTATCTATCTACCTATTTATCTATCTATCTATATGTATGTCGAATTGTCTATCTATCTATCTGTATATTTTCCTTTTTGACAATTTGTCTAACTATCTATCTTTCTATCTATCTATCTATCAATCTATCTATATGTCTTTCTATATATATATATCTATCTATCTATATATTTGTCTATCTTTAATCTATCTTTCTATCTGTCTAATATATTAATGTATCTAACTATCATCTATCTATTTATCTATCTATGAGTCTGTAAATCTGTATATCTATCTATTTGTCTTTTTGTCTATCTATCAATCTATCTACTATCTTCTCTCTATCTGTTTATCTATATATTTATTTATCTATCTATCTAGTTGTATATCTATCTATCTATCTATCTGTTTATCCATCTATCTGTATTACTATATATTTGTTGATCTATTTATCTTTCAATCTGTTTATCTATCTATCTATCTTTCTATCAGCCTGTATATCTATCTATTTATCTATCTGTCTGTCTGTCTATCTATATATCTATCTATATATCTATATATCTATCGATCTATATATCTTTCAATCTATTTATCTATCAATTTGTGTTTCAATCTATCTATCTATTTGTCTGTCAATCTATCTTTCTATCTATATTTCTGCCTATTTTTCTATCAATCTGCCTATCTGTCTATCTATCTATGTATATGTCTATATATCTATCTATTTATCTATTTAAAATTTATCTTTCTATATATCTATGTGTGTGTGTGTGTATCTAATAATCAATCAATCAATCTATCTATCTATATGTTAATCTATATATCTATCTATATGTCTATCTATCTTTGTGTCTATCTATCTATCTATCTGTAGATCTATCTATCTATGTGTCAGTATATTTGTATATCTATCAATCTGTCTATCTTTCTATATATCTATCTATTTGTCAACTTGTATATCTATATATTTGTCTATTTGTCTATTTGTCTATATGTCTATCTATCTTTCTGTCATTTGTCTATCTATTTGTCTATTTGTCTAAATGTATATCTATCCATATATGTCTATCTATCTATCTGTCTATCTATTGATAGGTTTAACTGTATATATGTTTACATGTTTTTATATCTATCTATCTATTAGTCTTTATATCTAAAAATTTATCTATCTATCTATTAGTCTTTATATCTATAAATCTATCTATCTATCTTCCTTTCTTTCTATTTTTTTTATATGTCTATCTATCTATATGTCTATCTATCTATATGTCTATTGATCTATATGTCTATTTATTTATATGTCTATCTATCTAGCTATTTATATATATGTCTATTTATCTATTTTTATATCTCTCTATCTATCTTTATGTCTTTTTATTTGTCTATCAAATTATCTGATAATTTTTTTATCTAACTATCTATCTTTCTATCTTTCAGTCTGCCTATGTATCTATTTGTTTATCTATCTATCTATCAATCTTTCTATCACTCTATCTGTCTATTTATCTATCTGTCGATCTATCTATATATCTATCTATCTATTGATTTATCGATGTGTCTATCTATCTATCTAACTCTACATCTCTATTTCTATCTTTCTATGTGCCTATATATCTATCTTACTATTTAATGATTTGTCTATCTGTCTATCTATCTATCTCTTTATCGATCTATCTACCTGTCTATTTTCTTTCTATCTGTCTATGTACCAATTCGTCTATTTGTCTATCTATCGATCTGTCTATTTGTCTATCTGTCTATTTGTCTATATGTATATCTATCTATCTATTGATTGATATATTTGTTTATATCTGTATCTATCTATCTGTATATCTATCTATTTGTCAATCTGTTTGCCTATCTATCTGTCTATCTATCAATCTATCCATCAATCTGTTTATCTATCTGTCAGTTTATCTATTTGGCTAAATCTCTATTAATCTATATGCCTATCTTCCGATCTATCTATCTACCTATTTCTCTATCTTCCTATCTGTCTATCTGTCTATTTATCTATCTACCTATCTATTTGTCTATCTATTAATATATTTAACTATATTATAGTACATATCACTATTTATCTATCAATCAATCTATCTGTCTATCTGTATATCTATCTTTTTATCTATTTGGTCTATCTGTCTAATTGTCCATCAATCTATTTGTCTATCTATCTATATGTCTATCTATCTATCTATCAATATATCTGTCTATCTATCAATCTATCTCTCAATATATCTATCTATCTATCTATTTGTCTATATGTCTAATTATCTATCTGTCTATCTGCTATTTGCCTATCTTTTTATTTATGTATCTATCTATCTATCCATGTGCCTATTTGCCTATTTGTCTATAAAAGTATATGTCTATTTTTATATCTCCCCATCTATTTATATGGCTATTTAGCTATCTGGTTATCTGTCTATCTATCAATCTATCTTTCTGTCAATCAAGCAAACTATATATTTATATATCTATCAATCTCTTTATTTGTCTATTTGTCTATATGTCTTTCTGTCTACTTGTATATGTGTCTGTCTATCTTTCTGTCTACTTGTATATATGCCTGTCTGTCTTTCTGTCTACTTGTATATGTGTCTGTCTGTCTTTCTATCTACTTGTATATGTGTCTATCTGTCTATCTATCTTATATCTATCTATTTGTTTATCTCTCTATGTGTCTACCTATTTGTCTATTTATTATTTGTCTCCCTGTCCATGTATCTATCTATCTTTCTTTCTATCAGTCTATATGTCTGTCTGTCAAATTGTCAATATATCTATCTTTCTATCTATATGTCTATCTGTCTATCTTTCTATGTTTATATCTGTCTATCTCTCTATCTATTTATTTGCAAATCTATCTATCAGTCTATCTGCCAATCTTTATATCTGTCTATTTGTCTATCTAAATATTTGTATATCTGTCTATCTATCTATCTACCTATCTTTTTATTTGTCTATCTATCAATCTAACAATCTGTCTATAAATCTGTCTATCTGTCTATAAATCTATTTACCTATCTGTCATTCTATCTATCTATCTATCTAACCTTTATATTTGTTTATCTGTCTATCTATTTATCAATCAATCTATATATTTGTTTATCTATCTCTCTGTCAATCAATCTATCTGTCTATGTTACTATCTGTGTATTTATCTATCTATTTATCTATATGTTTATCTATCTATCTGTTATCTATAAATCTATATTTATGTATATCTATCTATCTATCTATCTATCAGTGTATATGTCTATAAGTCTATCTATATAACTATCTATCTATCTAACTATCTGTCTATCTGTCTATCTATCTATATATCTGTCTATATGTGTATATGACTATCTGACTATATTTATCTATCTGCCTGTCTGTATGTCTGTTTGGCAATCTATCTATATGTCTATCTATCTATTTCTCTATGTATCTATTTATCTGTCTACCTGTCTATCAGTCTATCAATCTATCTTTCTATATGTCTATTTGTCTACTTGTCTATCTATCTATTTGTCTATCTGTCTATATGTCTATTTGTCTATCTGTCTATATGTCTATTTGTCTATCTGTCTATATGTCTATTTGTCTATCTATCAATCTGTCTATATATCTATTTGTCTATCTGTCTATATATTTATCTATCTATCTGTTAATATTTCTATCTATATATCTATCTATATCTCTATATGTCTATTTATCTATATGTATTTCTGTCTATCTATATATCTATCTATCTATATGTCTATTAGACTATCTATCTATCTATCTATCTATCTATTTGTCTATCCATATATTTGTCTACCTCTTTATATGTATATATGACTATCTATCTATCTGATTATCTATCGATCTGTCTATCTATATATCTATCTGGCTATTTGCCTATATGTCAATAAGTCAATATTTCCATCTTTGTATATGTCTTTCTATCTATATGGATATCTAATTATCTGGCTATTTTTCTATCTGTTTATCTATGTATCTATCTATGTGATTATCTCTCTAATTTTCTATCTATCTATCTATTTGTAAATCATTCTATTTGACTATCTATTTATCTATCTATATATATATTTATCTATCTTACTATCTGTCAATCAATCAATCTATCTATATATTTATAAATCTATCTTTTTATGTATCTATCTGTATGTCTATCTATCTATGTATCTGTGTATTGATTATCTGTCTATCTGTCTATCTGCCGATTTGTCTATTAGTCTATCTGTTTCTCTATTTATCTATCTATCTATCTATTTATCTATATATCTATCTATCTATCTAACTATCTTATCTATCTTTATGTCTAACTATCTATCTGTACATATATATATATATCTATCTATCTATTTGTCTATCTATTTATCTGTGTATCTTTGTGTCCATCTATTTTTCTCTCTATATATATGACTATCTGTCTATCTATAAATCTATATATATGTCTATCTATTTATCTATGTATATATCTATATGTCTATATGTATAATTGTCTATCAATCAATCTATCTGTCTATCTGTCTAACTAACAATTTATATATCTATCTATCTAACTATTTATCCATCCATCTATCTATCTATCTATTAATCTATCTATCTATCTATCTAACTATATATCTATCTATTTGTCTACTTGGATATCAGTTTATCTATCTATCTAATTATCTATCAATCTGTCTATCTATTTATCTATCAAGCTATTTATATGTCTATCTACATATATATATATATATATATTTGTATATTTGTCTATTTGTCTATCTATCTAAATATTTATCTTGTTATCTAATTAACTATTAAACTATCAATCTATCAATATATCTATCTATCTATCTCTCTATCTAACAATCTATATATCTATCTACATGTCTATCAATCTATCAATTTATCTATATATCTGTATAACTATATATCTGTCAAATTGTCTATCTATTTATTTATCAATTCGTCTAGCTGTCTATATTTCAAATTATTTATTTATTCTATCTTTCTATCTATCTATCTATTTGTCTATTTGTCTATCTGTCTATTTTTCTATCTGTCTATCTTTCTATCTGTCTATCTACCAATTTTTTTATTTTTATCTGGCTACCTGCCTTTCTTCCTATCTATCATTCTATCTTTCTTTCTCGTTATCTCTCCATCTATCTATATTTTGATCTCTCTATCACTCTTTCTGTCAATCTATCAATCTGTCAATCTATCAATCTGTCTTTCTATCTATATGTCTATCAATCAATCAATCTATCTTTTTATTTATATATTTGTCTATCTATCTATCTGTCTATCTGTGCATCTAACTAACAAACTAACTATCTATCTACCTATCTACCTATATATTTATCAGCCTATCTGCTTGTTTTTCTATATTTCAATATATCTATCTACCTATTTTTCTATCTGTCTATCTGACTATCTATCTATATATCTATCTATCTATCTATCTTTATATATACCTATCGGTCAATTTCACTATCAGTCTATCTATCTACCTGTCTATCTGAATATCTATCTATCTATCTATATATCTATATATATATCTATCTGTCTATCTATCTATATGTGTATATAACTATATATCTATCTATATAACTCTTTATTTATCTATCTATCATTCTATCTACAAGTTTATCTGTCTATATGTCTATCTTTCTATATTTCTATATGTCTATCTATAAATCTTTCTATCTATTTCTCTATCTATCTTTCAATCAATCTATCTATTTATTTTTCTATTTATCACACTATTTATCTATCTATATATCTATATATCAAAATGGATATCTATTTATGCGTCAATGTGTCTATTTGTCTATCTATATTTCTATCTATGTAAAAATCTGTCTATTTGGCTATCTACTAATATATCTCTCTATCTATCCATCTATCTATATGTCTGTCAACCTATCTTCTGTATATCTAACTATCTGTATATCTGTCTATCTGTGTATCTGGCTATATGTCTATTTATCTATCTATGTATCTATCTGTAAATCTTTCAATGTACCTATCTATATATCTATCTTTTTGTCTGACAATCTTTCTATCAATCTATTTATCTATATCTATATCTGTCAATCTGTCTATTTTTCAATCTTTCTATCTGTAAAGCTATCTCTCTATCTATCATTCTATCTGTCTATGTGTTTATGTTTCTTAGTTTCTATCTATCTATCTATCTATCTATCTTCTTTCTTTCTATTTGTTTATCTATCTATCTATCTATCTATCTATCTGTCTATCTATCTGTCTAACTATCTGTCTAACTATCTACATGACTATATATAAATCTCTCTATCTGTATATCTATGTATTTATCTATCTATCTGTATGCGTGTCTGTCTATTTGTCTGTCTATCTGTCTATTTTTCAATCTATCTACCAATCTATTTGTCTTTATGTTTATCTATCTATGTATCTATCTGTCTACCTATCTATCTTTCTATTGTTCTATATGTCTATCTATCTATCTATCTATCTGTCAAACTATCTTTCTATATTTGTGTCTATGTGTGTATCTATATATCTATCTATATAACTATCTATCTATCTATCTGTTTGTCTATCTGTTTATCTATCTGTCTATCTGTTAATGTGTCTATGTGACTATCTATTTATTTAACTATCTATCTATCTGCATGTATACCTGTCCATCTGTCTGTCTATCTATCTATCTGTCTGTCTATCTATCTATCTATCTATCTCTCTGTCTATCTATCTATCTGTCTGTCTATCTATCTATCTATATATCTATATATCTGTGTATATGTCGATATGGCTAACTTTCTATCTTTATATGTGTCTGGCTATTTATTTGTTTATCTAGATATTTGTCTATCTATCTGTCTATCTGTATATCTATCTATCTATCTATTTATTTATTTATTTATCTATCTGTCTATTTATCTATTTATCTATCTATATTTCTATCGGTCTATCTATCTATCTATCTGTCAATCTATCTATCAGTCTATCTTTCAATTTATCAATCTTTCTATATGTTTATCTATCTATCTGTCTATCTATCTAGCTACTTGTTAAAAAATCTATCATTCTATCTTTATGTCTATCATATATTTATTTATCAGTCTATCGGTATATCTATCTATTAGTCTATCTATCTATCTATCTATCTATCTGTCTGTCTATCAATCTATTTGTCTATCAGTCTATCTATCTAAATGTCAATATGTATATCTATTTTTCTATTTATCAGTCTATCTATCTATTTTTCTATATGTCTCTCTGTCTATTTGTCTATTTGTCTATCTATTTATCTGTTTATTTATCTATTTGTCTATCTATCTATATGTCTATTTGTCTATATGCATAGTTATCTATCTTTCTATCTATCTTTTTGTCTAGGTGGCTATCTATCTATCTATCTGTCTGTCTTTCTATTTATCTATCAATCGCTTTATCTATCTGTCTATATGTCTATCTATCTATCTATCGATTTATCTATGTGTCTATTTCTATTTTGTCTATCGGTCTATCTGTCTATCTATCTGTCTGTCTATCTGTCAATCTAATCTATCTATCTTTTTGTCTATTTGTTTATTTGTTAATCTGCCTATCTGTCTATTTGTCCATTTGTATATCACTCTATTTTTATATTTGTCTGTGTCTATCTATCTAACTATCTATCTATCTGTCGATCTGTCTATCTATTGATCTGTCTATCGCACTTTCTGAAAATTTGTCAATTTGTCCATCTATTAATCTATGAATTTGTCAATGTTTCAATATGGCTATCTATCGAATTATCTATCTATCAAAGTTTAAATTTGTTTATCTATTTATCTATCTATCTATCTATCTATCTATATATCTATAAATATTTCTATCTGTTTATATGTCTTTCTATCTTTTTGTCTTCTATCAATCAATAAATCAATCAATCTATCAATTTATTTATCAATTTGGCTATTTGTCTATCTGTATATTTTTCTATCTATGTATCTCTTTTTCTATCTATCTATTTATCTATATAACTATCTATCTATCTTTTTGTCTATCTGTCTATCTGACTATCTATCTTTTTTTATTTCTGCCTATCTAACTATCTTCCTATCTACATATCTGCCTATTTATTGACATGTCTATCTTTCTACCTCTCTTTCTATCTAACTCTATATCTGTCTATCGGTCAATCAATCAATAAATCTATCTGTCTATCTATCTATCTATTTATCTATCTACCTATCTAATTATTTATCTGTCAATCTATCTATCTATCTATATATTTGTGTATCAATCTATTAATCAAATAGTCTATATATGTATCTGTATATCTTTCTATCTTCTATCTTATTATCTATCTGTCTATTTATAAATATGCCTATATGCCTATGTGTGAGTATATATATCTGTCGATCTATATATATCTATATATGTCTATATATCTATCTATCTAACAAACTATCTATCAATCTATATGTTTATCTATATATCTTTCAATCTATGTATCTGTCTAACTAACTATCTATATATTCTTCATCTCTCTATCTATCCTTATATATATATATCTATCTATCTATTTATATATATTAATATCTATCTATCTATTTGGCTTTCTGGCTAGATAGTTATCTATCTATCTATCAATCTTTTTCTATGTCAATCTATTATTTGTCTATCTGTGTATCTGACTATCTATTTATTTGTATATCTATCTATTATTATATATATATATATATATATATATATATATTAGTCAGTCTGTCTATTTTTTTATCTATATACCTATCTATCTATCTATCAATCTATCTATTTTTCTATTTGTCGATCTTTCTATATGTCTACCATCGTTTCATCTATTCTTCAATCTGTCTATCTATCTATGTGTCTTTTGTCTATCTAACTATGTGTCTTTCTAACTATCTGTCTATCTCTATATCTAGCTATTTGACTATCTATCTATCTATATGTAAATGTGACTATCTATCTATCTATGTATATGTCTATCAATCTATCTGCCTATCTCTTTATCTGTCAATATGTCTATTTGTCTATATTTCAATCTATCAATCAATCAATCTATCTATCTATCTATCTATCTCTTTGTCTATTTATTTATCTATTTATTTGTCAATATGTTTATTTGTCAATCCGTCTATCTGTCAATCTATCTATCTGTCTTTCTGTCTATCTATTTATCTATCTATTTATCTATCTATCTATCTGTCTATCAATCAATCTATCTGTGTATTTTTCATCAATCTATCTGTTTATTTATCAATCTGTCAATCTTTCAACTTGTTTGTCTGTTATTTATCTTTTTATCTATCTTTCTATCTATAAATCTATCTATTTGTCTGTGTCTCTCTATCTATCTATCTACCTTTCTATCTATCTATCTATATGTTATCTATCTATCTATCATATTATCTATCTATGTATCTATCTATATGTCTATCTATTTTTTCTGTCTATCCATTATTTGTCTATATGTATTCTCTGTCTATCTGCTATTTGTATATCTATTTATCTATCTATCTGTCAATGTGTCTCTGAGTCTATATGTCAAGTTGTCTACCTAATCTTTTTTCAATCGATTAATCTTATCTATCTATTTATCTATGTAAATGTATATTGGTCTATTTTTCCAATATATCAATATATCTGTTCCTATCTATTTGTATATCTATCTATCTATTT
>JAREIK010003611.1:1817347-2222347 GCA_029783825.1 Sapria himalayana | reverse complement strand
TATTCTAAATATATTTTAATAAATATATCTCATTTATAATAATTTTTTAATTTATTTTCTAGTCATTATTATAATATCAAATTAGAAACTAGTTTATATTGAATTAACATGATCCATTATTATTGCTAAAATATTAAGCATAAATATTGAATTTAGATTGAAAAAAAAAATTAAAAATTATTTTATTTCCAACGAATATTATCTTTAAAAATTAGACAAATCTCTAGAAATAAAATCTATTTGTTGTTCATTTTTAAACTAAACTTTTAAAATCATAAATAACTAAACTTATAAAATCATAAATACCTAACCATAAACATTATACCCAATTTTTTGATTATCACTATAATTTTAATCATACATTTTAATAATTTATATATTTAATTTTACTAAAATATTAATTATGAAATATATTATTAGTGAGAGAAATATAATTTGAACAAATAAGTTTATCATCAAGAGACTATATAATCTTATAAAAAAATTATTGAATTAACATGAACCAAGATATAATTATAGTTATAATACTTAAAATGATTTAAAATCAAAGTAAAATGTATTACTAAATAATTTTAACTTTTAAATTTTTGCTTCTTTTTATTAGATCGTATCTTCTATTAATGAAAATCATATTTTTTTAAAATATATTTGTCTCTCTAATAATATATTTTATAATTAATATATCAATAAAATTATACTTATAAATAAATAAAATGAATAATTAAATATATAATGATGACAAAAAAATGAGATTTATAAGGAGTTTAGAGATTTGAGAAATTAACGGTTTAAAGGTTTCAGAGTTTAGGTGTTTATGGGGTTTATAAGTTTAATTTAAAAATCAACTAAAAAAAATTTTATTTTGTGAATTTATCTCATTTTTAAAAATTATAACATATGGAAATATAATAATTTTTAAATCTCTAATAATATTAAGAATTTAGTTATAATAATATGAAGAATTATATATCATGTTAAGTCAATATATAAATTTGTTTCTTGATTGATATTATAATAATGTCCAATAAATAAATAAATAATCTATTTTAAGTGAGATAAAAAATTATAATAATATATTTAATAAACTTAAAATAATTCAAAATCGAAGTAAAACATAATAGAAAATAATAATTTTTAACTTTTAAATTGTAACATTTTTTATTACATTATATAATCTTTTGATTATAAATAATCTTTCTGAAATTATATTTATCTCACTCATAATATATTTTATAATTAATATTTCATAAAAAATAAAATTATATAAATACAAAAGTATAATTAAAATAATAATAATGACAAGAAAATGAGATTTGTGATTTATGATTTAGGAATTAAAGGGTTTATAAGAATAGATGTTTATGGGTTTAGATTTAAAAATGAAGTAAGAAAAAATTTTATTTTGTGGATAAAATAATTTTTAAAGGCGATAGCTTACGAAAAATAAGATAATTTTTAGAATTTTTTCCGATGTGAATTCAATATTTACACCAATTATTTTATTTATGATAATTTTAAGAATAATATATCATATTAATTCAATATAAGCTTATTTTTTGATTGATATTATAATAATTGGTAAAAAGTAAATTAATAAATAATTATAATTAAGATAAATATTTATTAAAATATGTTTATAATATTTAAAATGATTCAAATCAAAATATAATTTATTACTAAGTAATAAATTTTGATTTTTTATTTTGTGCTTTATTTTATAAGATTATGTAGTCTCATGATGATATATTACAAATTATATTTGTGTCACACAAAATATATTTTGTAAATTAATATTTTAGTAAAAATAAACTTATAAATCATAAAAATAAATAAATAAAATTATAACGAAAACAAAAAAAAATGAGATTTATAGTTTAGGGTTTAATGGTTTAAAACTTTTGGAGATTATGGGTTTATGGATTTAGCAATTTAGGTGTATAGGGATTTATGGGTTTAATTTTAAAAAACAACTAAAAAAATTTTTATTTTGTTAATTTTGTGTAATTTTTAAAGGTTATACACTCTTACTTAATAGTTTAGTTATAATTTGTAATAGCTTAATAGTTTAGTTTTAAGCCTTATGAAATTCAATAATTTTAAATTTGTTTCAATTTTGAATTCAATATTTATACTTAATAGTTTAGTTATAATAATCTTAGGAATAATATATCATGTTATTTAAATATAAACTAGTTTTTTGTTTGATATTATAATAATGATTAAAAAATAAATTAATAAACTATTATAAATGAGATAAATATTTATTAAAATACAGTTACAATACTTCATGATTCAAAATCTAAGTAAAACATATTATTAATTAATAATTTTTACCTTTTAAATTTTTGTAATGTTTTATAAGATTTTATAGTCTCTTGTTTATAAACAATTTTTTTCAAATTTTATTTGTTTCACTCATGATATATGTGTTTATGTGTTTAGTTTAAAAGAAGATAATCATTTATATTTTTGTAATTAGATTAGATATTTTTTTTCCAATCTGAATTTAATAATTATAAAAAATATTTTACTCATAATAATATTAAGAATATAATTTTATGTTAATTCAATAAATTCTTTTTTTTTTTTGATATTATAACAATGACCAAAAATAAATTAATAAACACTCATAAATGAGATAAGTATTTATTAAAATATATTTATAATATTTAAAATATTTCAAAATATAAGATAAACATATTACTAAATAATTATTTTTTAATTTAAATTTTTATTGTTTCTATTTATAAAATCGTATAGTCTCTTTATGATAAATAAATTTTTAAAAATTATATTGGTCTCCCTCATATTATAATTTAATAAATATTTTAGTAAAAATATACTTATAAATAATTAAAATGTACTTAGGTATTTTGATGTTTATCGATATAATTTAAAAATAAACTAAGAAAAAATTTATTTTATAATTTTATTTTTGATTTTTTAAGGTTATTATAGAGTTTGAAAATATAATAATTTTTTATTTTTTTTTTCAAATTGAGTTCAATATTTATACAATGTAATTTAGTTATTATACACTTAACAATAATGTATGATGCTAGTTTTATATCAGCTGGTTTCATGATTGATATTATAATAATGACTAAAAACTAAATTAATAAATTAATAAATACATACTAAAATGTTTCAAAATATAAGTAAAACATATTCATAAATAATAAATTTTAACTCTTAAATTTATTCTTCCTTTTGTAATATTATAATGTCTCTTGATTATAAATAAATTTTTTAAATTATATTTATCTCATACATAATATATTTTGTAATTCATATTTCAATAAAAATAAACTTATAAATAATTAAAATATATAATTAAAATTATACTTATGGTAAACAAAAGAGATTTATTATTTATAGTTTAGCGTTTAGTTGTTTAGGGATTTATTAGTTTAAAAGTTTAGTGGTGTAGGGGTTTATAAGTTTAGCGGATTAGGGATTTAAGTATTCATGAGTTTATAGGTTTTGGGCTTTACGTGTTTAAATGTTTAGAGGTTTATGGGCTTAATTTTAAAAAATAAACTAAAAAAAAATTTTATTTTATGAATTTTGTCTCATTTTTGAAAGTTATAGCCTTTGGAAATAAAATAATTTTTATTTTTTATTTTTTTTTAATCTAAACTCAACATTTATACTTAATATTTTAGTTATAATAATCTAAAGAATATTATATTAATATTTATACTTAATATTAATTCAATAATGATTATATAGTCTCTTGTTGACAATAAAATTTGTTCAAATTATATTTGTCTCGGTCATAATATATTTTGTAATTAATATTTTAGTAAAAATAAAATTATAAATATATAAAATGCATAATTAATATTATAATTATAACCAAAACATGAGATATATGATTTATAATTTTTGATTTAGGGGTTTAGTAGTTTGGAGGTTTAGGGGTTTAGATGTTTAGGGATTTAGTAGTTTGGGGGTTTAGAAGTTTAGATATTTAGGGATTTAGTGGTTTGAAGGTTTAGAAGTTTAGATATTTAGAGGTTTAGTGGTTTGGAGGTTGATGGGTTTAGATGTTTAATGTTTTATGGGTTTAGTTTAAAAAATAAACTAAGAAGAAATTTTATTTTTGAAATTTGTTTTATTTTGAAATTTTATCTTTTGAAATTTTGTTTTATTTTTGAAGGTTATATTCATTGGAAATATAATAATTTTTATTTTTTTTCATTATCAATTCTATATTTATACTTAATATACTAGTTTAATAATCTTTAGAATAATATATCATGTTAATTCAATATAAACTAATTTTTATATTAATATAATAATAATGACTAGAAAATAAATTAATAAACAATTATAAATGAAATAAATATTTATTAAAATATACTATAATATTTAAAATGATTTAAAATCTAAGTAAAGCATATCAATAAATAATAATCAAGTTTGATTTAAAATGATTCTATATAAGTTGGTTTCTTTTTTTTTTTTAAATATTTCGTATTCTTTTACTTTTTTATTTTCTTCTTTTTCTTCTACTACATTTTCAATTTCTTTTTCTTCTTCACTTTTTTCTTCTGTTTCTTTCTCTTTTTCTTTTTATTCTCCTTTTTCTACTTCTACTCTTCAATTTTTTTTTCTTTTCTTCCTTTTGTCTTACTCCTCGTTCTCCTTTTTCTTCTTAATCATCACCAAATTTCTCTTCTATTTTGTATTAAAGTTCTCATCCTTATTCATTTTCTTATTCTTTTATTACAACTTCTCCTTAATCTTTTTCATCTCCTCCTCCCTCTCATTCTACTTTATTTCTTATTATTATATTGTTCTATTTCTTATTTTTTTCTACTTCTTATTTTACTCATTCTTATTCTTTTTCTTGTACATCATCATCATCTTCTCCCTCTTCTTCTCATTTTTCTTTTTTTTTTCTCATTCTTCAACTTTTGCTTCTTTTTCTTTTTCTCTTTCTCCTTCTTATACTTCTTCTTTTGTTTCTTTTTTTTTGTTTTTTTTTCCTTCTATTCTCTTTTTTCTACTTCATCTCCTTCATCTATTTCTTCTCCTTCTCCTTTGCCACCTCCTCCTTCTCTTCTGCCTCATCTTCCTTATTATTATTATTATTATTATTATTATCGTTATTCTTCTTCTTCTTCT
Source organism: Sapria himalayana (assembly GCA_029783825.1). Lineage (NCBI taxonomy): Eukaryota > Viridiplantae > Streptophyta > Magnoliopsida > Malpighiales > Rafflesiaceae > Sapria > Sapria himalayana. Next base: position 2,217,214 of record JAREIK010003611.1, on the reverse strand, counting down.
TCTCATTCTTATTCTTATCCTCATCCTCCTCCTCCTCCTACTAATTATTCTTCCTTTTATTATTATTATTATTATTATTATTATTCTTCTTCTTCTTCTTTTCCTTCTCCTTCTTAAAATATTTTTCTTTCTTTTTCTTATTCTGCATCTCCTTATTTTTCTTCTTCTTGTTCTTTTTTTTTTCTTCTTATTTCTTTATTTGTTTTCTCCTTCTTCTTATTTCTTTCTTCATTTTCTTCTTCTTCTTCTCCTGCTTTTTTTTCTTCTTTTGCTACTTCTCCTTCATATATTTCTCCTACTTCTTTTTCTTATGTGCTTCTTCTTCTTCATATATTTTTTCTCCTTATTTTCCTTCATTTATTACTAAGTAAAACTTATTAATAAATAATAAATTTTGACTTTTTAAAGTCAAATTATTATTTAGTATTTTGCATCTTTTATAAGATTATATAGTCATTTGATTATAAATAAAATTTTTCAAATTATATTTCTCACTCATTATATATTTTATAATTAATATTTTTGAAAAAAGTAAACATATAGTTAATTAAAATGTAAAATTAAAATCATAATGATTACAACAAAATGAGATTTATGATCTATGGTTTAGTATTTAAGGATTAGTGATTGAGGGATTTATGAGTTTAGGTGTTTAGGGGGTTTAGAGGTATATGAGTTTAGGTGTTTAGGGGGTTTAGAGGTATATGAGTTTAAGTATTTAGGGGTTTATGAGTATAGTTTAAAAATGAACTTAGAAATTTTCTTTTGTGAATTTTGTCTTAGTTTAAAGATAAATGCCTTGGAAATATTATAATTTTTAAATTTTTTGTATGATGTAAATTCAATATTTATACTTTTTTTGTTACTATAATCTTAAGTACAATATTTATTGTTAATTCAATATAAACTAGTTTCTTGATTAAATTTATAATAACTAAAAAATATTAATAAACTATTATAAATGGGATAAATATTTATGAAAATATTTTTATATTATTAAAAATGATTCACAATATAAGTAAAATATATTACTAAATAATAATTTTTAATTTTTAAATTTTTGTTTCTTTTTATAAGATTATATAGTCTCTTGATTTAAGATATATTTTTTTAAATTATATATATCTCAATCTTAATATATTTTATAATTAAAATTTTTATAAAAAACTTACAAATAATTAAATTGTATAATTAAAATTATAATGATGACAATAAAATGAGATTTATGATTTATAGTTTTAGGTTGAGGGGTTTAGGGATATAGGGGTTTATGGGTTTAGGGGTTTATAGGTTTAGGGATTTTGTGGTTTAGCCTAAACCATTTAGGGATATAGGGGTTTATGGGTTTAGGGGTTTATAGGTTTAGAAATTTTGTGGTGTATGGATCAAGGGGTTTAAAGGTTTAAAAGTTTAAATATTTAGGGGTTTTAAGGTTTAGGAATTTAGATGTGTAAGGGTTTAGGAGTTTAGAAGTTTAGGTATTTATGGTTTTAAGAGTTTAGAAGTTTAGGTGTTTATGGTTTTAAGAGTTTAGATAATTAGGGGTTTATGTGTTTCGTTTACAAAATGAACTAGAAAATATTTTCATTTTGTGAATTTTATCTCAATTTTGAACAATATACACTTGGGAAATATACTAATTTTTAAATTTTTTTCCAATCTAAATTCAATATTTATACTTAATATTTTAGTTATTAATAATCTTAAAAATAATATATCATATTAGCAAGCATGATTCTTAATTGATATTGTAAAAATTGTCAAAAAATAAATTAATAAACTATTATAAATGAAACAAATATTTATTAAAATATATTTATAATACATAATATTTGAAAACCTAATTAAAACATATTACTAATTAATAATTTTTAATTTTAAAATTTTTCATTATTTTAATAAGACTATATAGTCTTTTGATGATAAATAAATTCTTTCCAATTATATCTATCTTAATCATAGTATATTTTGTATTTAATATTTCAAAAAAAAAAACTTATAAATAATTAAAATATATAATTAAAATTATAATGATGAAAAAATGAGATTTATTGTTCATGGTTTGGGGGTTTAAAAATTTAGCTATTTATGGTTGCATGTGATTAGTTTAAAAAATAAACTAAGAAAATTATGTTTCATTTTTTGAAGCTTATAACCTTTTGTAATTAAAATATTTTAAGCTTTTTTTTCTAATCTGAATTCAATATTTATACCTAATATTATAATTATAATAATTGCAAGAATAATATATTATATTAATTTAATATAATCTACTTTCTTGATTGATATTATAATAATGATCAAAAAAAATTTATAAATTATTATATATTAGATTAATATTTATTAAAATATATTTATAATACTTAAAATGATTCAAAATCTTAGTAAAACATATTGCTAAAAAATAATTTTTACTTATTAAAATTTTGAATATTTTTATAATATTATATAGTCTCTTGATGATAAACAAATTTTTTAAAATTATATTTGTCTCACTTATAATATATTTTGTAAATAACATTTCAATAAAAATAAACTTATAAATAATTAAAATTTATAATTAAAATTATAATACTAAAAAACAAATGAGATTTATGATTTATGGTTTATAATTCTGGGGCATTAGGTATTTAGGTTTTTAAGGATTTAGGTGTTTTGGTGATTAGGTTTTTAAGGGCTTATTTATTTAGTTTAAAAAATAAACTATGAAAAAATTTAATTTTGTCAATTTTGTCTCATTTTTGTAGGTTTTATTAACACACCTTTATATACATACATACATACATACATACATACATACATACATACATACATACACACACACACACACATTATATATATATATATATATATATATATATATAAACACAGTGTTACACATAAGGCAAGGTTGGTCGGAAGGCCAAACTCTTTAATTCTTAAGCACCCCGAGGCTATAGAAAAATTTATATTGTCAATTTTGTCTAATTTTTGAAGCTTATACCCATAAGAAATCCAATAATCCTTATTTTTTTTTCCTATGTGAATTCAAAATTTATATTTAAAAAGATATTTATAATAATCTTACGAATAATATATCATGTTAATTTAATATAAATTAGCTTGTTGATTGATATTATTATAATGATGAAAAAAATATTACTAAATTAATTTTTGACTTTTAAAATTTTGTATCTTTTTATAAGATTATAATGTCTATTAACGATAGATAATTTTTTTCAAATTATATTTATTTCACTCATAATATATTTTGTAATTAATATTTTAGTAAAAATAAAATTATAATTAAAAAAATTAGATATATAGTTTATGGCTTAGGATTTAGTGATTTAAGAGTTTTTAGGATTTAGGGGTTTGGGTATTTCCTAGTAATGTGTTTTAGGAGTTTAGGGGGTCAGAGCTTAAGAGGTTAATGTTATTAAGAGTTTAGTTATATTAGTTAACCAAGATAAAATATTTATTATGTGAATTTTTTCTTATTTTTTAAGGTTATAGCCTTTGAAAATATAATAATTTTTTAATCTTTTTTCCTATTTGAATTGAATATTTATACTAAATATTTTAGTTTAATAGTCTTAAGAATAATATATCATGTTAATTTAATATAAGCTGATTTCTTGAATTCAATATTTATAACAAATATTTTAGTCATAATAATCTTAAGAATAATATATCATTTTAATTAAATATAAAATAATTTCTTGTTTAAAGGTCTAAGGTTTTGGAGTTTAGGTGTTTAAATATTTACGGTTTAGGGTTTAGGGGTTTATGAGTTTAATTTAAAAAATGAATTGAGAAAAAAATTTCAAATTTTGTTTACTTTGAATTCAATATTTATATTTTATATTTTAGTTATAATAATCTTTAAAATAATATATCATGTTAATTCAATATAAACTAGTTTCTTGATTGATATTATAATAATGAACAAAAAATATTTTTATACACTATTATAAATGAGAGAAATATTTAATAAAATATATTTATAATACTTCACATAATTCAAAATCTTACTAAAACATAATACTAAATAATAATTTATGACTTTTAGATTTTTGAATATTTTTATAAGATTATATAGACTTTTGATGATAAATAATTTTTTATAAATTATATTTTTCTCACTTATTATATATTTTATAATATATATTTTAGTAAATATTTTATTTAGAGTGTGACAAATATAATTTGAAAAAAAATTAGTTATCATTAAAAGACTATATAATTTTATAAAAAGATTACTAAATTAACATTATATGTTATTAAGACTATACAATATTATAAAATTTAATAAATATTTATCTCATTTATAATAGTTTAATAATTTATTTTTTGTTTTTAATTATAATCAATCAAGGAACTAGTTAATAGTGAATTAACATGATATATTATTTTTAAGATTATTTATAACTAAAAAATTAAGAATAAATATTGAATTTAGATTGAAAAAAAAAAATAAACATTAAACCTTTAGCATATTGACCAAGGCAGGGGCCCCTTAAGAAACTATATAATTTTATTAATATAGTTAAGGTCATAAAGACTAAGGCAGGAGCCCCTTAGGCAATATATACTACCCTGCTCATAACATAATTTTAAATTGAGTTCCTATCATGATCGTAGACTTATCAGACACAACATTTTAGACATATCAGACATGATATTTCTTATTTTCATGAGATAAAACTGATGAAATATTAATCTCTCATAGATTTTATGTTATGCGAGAGCCTTGTACAGTGACTATGACATTTTAATCATCATTATCATCAACTTGCAATCCCCATGTTATATGAGTTAGCAATATAAATTTAGTTTTGTAGATAATACATCTTGCTAGATCTAATTCAAACATATTTTTCTTTCATTATATTTACCAACTTTTTTAACTTTGATTTTATTTTTATAAATATGACACCTAGATAATTATTAATGCATACATGACTACCATGATCATCTCATGAATGTCTTATTTTTTTTGTAACTATTTTTTTTTTACTTTTCCTACTAGAAGAAATAGAAATCTTCCATTTCAATGAAAATCTAAGATCAAGGAAATTGTAAATTGACCCATGATAAAATTTGTTACGAGCCACAAGTAAGTGTTCACTATAAAGATAAACTTACATATGAAGCTGAATCATCTTAAAAAGATATTTATTTTGAGAGAATCAACTTAGAAATGAGTAATTTTTATTTAATTATTTTTTATCTATTATTAAATTTTATATTTAATATTATACTTTAAATAAATTAATGAATTATTTACTAAGTTTGTATATAAATAGACTAATTTATTGATTGATTTTATACGCACTAGAAAAAAAAAACAAGTTAAAGCATATTATAAATGAGATAAATAATTATAAAAATATTGTTAGAATACCTTATCAATTTTAAACATAAGTAAAAACCATAGTAATATTACAATTTTGGTTTTCAAATTTCAATTTAATTTTTAAGCATTTAGCCTTTGGATCATAAGTAATATTTATCAATCATTTATGTCTTTTAAAATTCAATTTTTTTACTTGATATTTTAATTAAAATAAGCATATAAATAATATGGTATGTTATTCAAGTTTAGACTACTTTTTTGATAGAAATTATTTATGTTACAAAATAATAAATCAATAAAGATTTGATAAAACTTACATAATTGCTAGAATTATAATTATAATATTTAATTTTTTGTTTCAATATCTAGCTGAAAGGTTACTCATAAGTAATTCTATTTTGTTGAAGTAAGACTCATTTCGTTAAGGTTATAATTTTTTGATAATTAATATTTTTTTAAAAAATTATGTTGACTCCCTCAAATTAAGTTTTTAACTCAGTATTTTAATATCAATAAATTTATGAATAATATGCTATGTTCAGATAAATGAAAATTAACTTTTTTATTGTATTCCATTTGTGATAATAAAAATGAATTAATAAAATATTATATATGTGACGTATTATTATTAAATATACAATTAAGAATAAGAACAATGATACAAATTTAATATAAAAAAAAACTTACTAATAAAATAATTTGGATTTTTTAAATGTTGGCTCTTTTTTTTAGTTTGCAACCTTTGATTAATGAATAAATTTTATAAATCTTCCATCTCAAATTAAATTTATTGACTGATTTTGTTTGTGTGACAAAAAAAAAAAAGAATTAAAAATATTATCTATAATAATTATTAAAAATATAATTAGAATATTCATAAAGAGTAATTCATTGATAAAGAAGTTTGACTTTTGAATTTTTGCTTATTTTTTAAGGTTATATTGTTTGTATAATATGTGATTTTTATCAAATTATGTATATCTTTCAAATTTTGGTTTCATTTGATATTTCAGTTAAAATAAATATATGAAAAAAACAATATGTTAGTTCAAAAATAAATTAATTTATTGATAAGAATTATATTTGTTCCAAAAAGATAAATTAACAAAATATTTGATAAGATGTACATAATTATTATAATTATAATTTGAATAACAATCATGATTCAAAATCTAGTTTTTTATCCTCCTCATTCCCCCTCCTCCCAATTCATCCCTTATTATCCCTCAAGCCACATATATGAGCCTTGGGGCACTAGGTTTAGAATAGGTAAGGCCACCATCTTTTAATACGAAACAAACTGATAAAAAAATGTTGAGTCGGGTGGAAGTCTTTCCTTTTTGTTAATCGGACTATCGTACTATTGATAAATATTGTTCAAAAGTTACTGACAAAGAATTCTATTCTTATGTCTTGAGATAATTTTTTAATGTTATTACCTTTAAAATTTTGAATACTTATCATAATTCTAAGAATCAGGTATTATTGCTAATAATGCCATTCTGATTTTTTTTGACTATAAAACAAATCACTTTTAGTCCCTTTGGGATACCCCACGATGAAACAAACTTATACTTTTATTTGCAACTTATCTATCTTCCATTTAAGCACATATTCTGAGCAACCTCACAGATGATTGTGTTTTAGATTAGGCTGACGCTCAGTATATAATTTGGTTGGAGTTGCAGGTATCAACTCATTTGGAACTAAGTTTAAAATATAAGCTATTATTTCTAATGCATATCATTAGAAAGAATCAGACATTTCTGAATAACTTATCAATGGTATTGGGATGTAGGATTCGGAATCTATGGTATTGAGGCAAGTTATTATATACTCCCATTTCTTATCCCATTAGGATATGAAATGGGATAATATATTCTTCTGAAAAATAATAATAATACTAGTAGCATCAATTTAATATACATCCTAATAACTCAAACTTTGAAAGATATATAAAACATATTTTTTCTAATAAATTTTAATAATATATCTTTAATACACTAACTCAATCCTTTGTCAAGAATTTAATCAATAAGTGCTACTCCACCTGAAAAATGTCCAACTAATCATTGCATGTAATAATAATATTATCATTATATATCAAAAAAATTATCATATGACCATCTTAGTTATGGTGATAATAAAAATACTAACATTATATAAATCTTTTAAGACCAAAAGAATTAGATGGAAAAAACATTATTGAAGCAAGTCATAGGAAATTGCTTTGAATCATGCAATGCATCTTTTATAAAATAAAAAATCATCTCTAGACAACCTAGAATAGAAAATAATAAAGAAGTCTGATAAATATCTCCTAAAAATCTTAGTAAAATAAGATATTTCTCACATTTAGTTGGTGCACAATCATCAGTGAGAAACAACAAGAAAAAAAAATAATTATCTAAGAAATTCATTTTGTCCATCATGAAAAAAAAATATATCAATAATAAGTTACATGAGCTTAAGTAAACTTTCTCACTACTAGTATTGTGTTATGATAATTTACTTTTTAATAAAGTTTCTTTTTCAGAGTACATACCTACTTACATCATATTGCTTGCATCATGTTACAAGTTAGTTCATTCAACATATAATGATAATATCTAATTTATCATTACATGTAATGATGATATCATCAATATATATATTATGAAAACTATCAGATAATCATTTTAATGATATCGATAATAATAATAATAATAATAATAATAATAATATGATATACATTTTTAAGACCAAAAAAATTAATTCGAGAAAACAAATTTGAAGCAAATCCTAGGAGATCTTTGTGAAATAAGATACTTCTCATATCTAATTAGAGCATAATCAAATGGGATAAATATTAAGTAAAAAAAATAATGTAAGGGAGTTCATCTTGATCAGCAAGAAACAAAATATTTCAATAATCATTTAAAAAAATTTGTATAAGTTCCCTCATTATTAATCTTGTGTCATGTTAATTTACTTTATAATTTGGTTCATTCTTAAGAGTACTCTTTCTTGCATCATGCTACAAGTTAAGTAATTCAACATAAATTATCACTATTTCACATTAACAAATACTCAAATATGAAAATCATATTCAATGCACAATAATACCACTTAGTATAAGATCTAACAGAAATTAATAAATCAATATTCTTTATCATTAAAAGCAGAGAGACATTAGTTAATAAATTTTGAACATAAGACTCACCACCTTTAGGAAAATACACTCGATATCATAATTAGACACAAACACAAAGCAACTCAAATATACTTTACTAAAATGTATATCAAAAAATACATATAAGAATGAGTGTTGAGTATCACATTTCTTTGATTCCATGATTTCTTGTGTAGGACAATCAGATAGAGGTGTCAAACGCGCTGTGCCATGCCAGCCCGGCCCATTTTTTTTGAGCATGCTCGTGCTTTCGTGCCGGGTCAGGCTAGTAGGGGCTTGGTTTAATAAACAAATTTTTTTTAAAAAAAATATTTAAAGTTTTCTATTATACTTTATATAAATATATATTATATTATATATAGATAATGTATAATATATTAAATTTAAAAAATAAAAATTGTTAAAATTTTAATAAATTACAAAGTTTAAATTTGTTTATTAAAAATATAATATAAATAAATTACAAAGTTTAATATTTAAATTGGAAAATTGACAATTTTTAAAATTTTGTAACTTGAAAATATTAATAAAGTTTAAATTTTTTTTATAATTTAAACTAAATTTAGATTATAATTTATTAGAATTAAATTATAGAGTTTTAATTTCTAAATGAAAATTTTAAACAAAAAAAAATAAATTAAACAAAAAATTTCGTTAAAAAAATTACAAAGTCAAAAAAACAAAATCAAATCAAATGAGAAATGACTAATCAGCTAATAGGTACCGAACTAAACAAATACAAGTTTCAAGGTAACGTAAAAAAAGCGTACAATCAATAAAAAACAAAACATCGAAATCAAAAAGCAGAATCAAGAATAAATCACTAAAATCATAAACTATGTCCGTGACCGTGTGACATCAAAAATCAAAATCAAGTGGCAATGACAAATGGAATGTGGCGTAGCGTACTGGCATGACATGGCACTGGCAACTGGTGTCTGGCAACGGGCAGGAGAAACTGGCAACCATGTCAATCGTCAATCGGCATATCATGAGCATCATCAACCACAACATCAAGATCACTATCATATGGATCATCATCATCAGTAATTAACTCCTTTGCTTTCACAGTGGATGTGGATGCAGTCCCTGTCCCAGCTCCAGCATGATCATGGATGCTAGACCTCAAATCCTCTCAATCCTTCAAACAGGCCAAGGCCTCAATAATATCTAGACGTAATCTCGATGTCCAATCTGAAATCACGTTCACTACAACAGAAAAAGCAGACTCCGATACTACGCTCGACACCGGAGGAGTCAGTAGATCTCATGCTATCCAAGATATCACGGAAAAGGTGGACTCATAAGATTTCCACCACTGTAATATATCAAGATTTTTAGTATCAGAATGTGATAGGATTGAACAGTAATCAGTATTTAAGTATTGAGAAAGCTCGCTCCTATGTGATGGTCTACCCCGACGTTTCTTACTCGCTAACTAAATGGAAAAATCATCATCTCCGAAGAAGATATCCATGTTCGTAATCACAGTCTCACTACTACTACCACTATACCTAGTATCGTAGTATGTGAACAAGTCAGTCAACTTCTCGTGAATGAACCATTCAGGTGGGTCTTCCAGGTTCATGCACGAGGAAATGTAAGTCAGGGTCTTATTTACCCCTTCCCCCTTAACCCTAGGGTCCATGCATGCATTGAGACAATAAAGAGATGGAACGGTGGACCAGTACTTTAAGTACTTGGTTTCCATCTCTGCAACCATATGGCTAAGTGTCGGGTCAGCTTGATACTTCCTAAACATGCTACTAATATTGCATATGCACCTGAGTGTAATGCAAGTCATGGGAGTATAAACCGACGAACACATGTTCGTCGTGTCATAAAAAATCTTCAAGAATTTCATAAATGGAATTTTTGAAGCCGAATTAGTGTAGTCAATAATAAGTTTGTCACTCTTATTATTGACGTAGTCGCATATCACGTGTACGTATCCAACAAATGACTCCAACATCAGGTACGTGTAATTCCAATGATGTCTCACATCTGATTCAAATTTCTTCTTTTTAAAATTTGCAGATAAACAGAGACTACCAAACTCTTGTTGTATGCGAGGAGTGCAAATATATTTTAGTACATTAGGTATATTATCCAACGCGGGGGAACACACCTTCATACCTGCTTGAACAATCAGGTTAATCATGTGGCACATGCATCTGACATAAAAGATCTTTCCTAATGGTGCGTCTCTAATATTCCTAATAAATATGTTAATCGCTATTCCATTATTAGATGTGTTATCGAATGTGATACTAAAAATTTTATTTTAAATTTTATATTTCCTAAAGATTTTCATCATACACTCAAAAATGGCCGGGCCATCATGAGGATGGAGAATCTCAGAGAATCCTAAAATTTTTTTATTCATAGTCCAGTTAGAATCTACATAATGGCTTGTGAGACATGCATAAGATGATTCATTGTGACTTGTCCAGATATCGGACTTTCACGGACACCACTCCACTATATGTCATAAATTCATTAATTATTTTTTGTTTTTCTAACTTTTACAATTTTAGTATGTCATTCCAAGATATGGACCTATGAATCCTACGATAAGCAGGCTGAAAATATGTCTGCATTATGCGCACTACCCTTGGATCTTCTGAAAATCTGATCGGAAGACCCATCAATGTGATAAGTCTGGACATGCCGTCCCTACCCAACTCACTGGAGTATATGAAGGGAGTAAACTTTGAGACTGAACTCGATCCAGTCTCAAAAAATGCAGTGCCAAGTTGGGTTTGCCTAGGATCTAATGGACCATGTTTTTTGGTGCATAATTCGGCATGTCTCTTAAGGTGCCCAGTCTCAAACGAACTCTTACATATTAAAAGTTTCATACAATATTTGTACTGTGCCATTTCTTCTTCCTCACCCCTAACATTTTTTTATTTTATTATATTAAAATGAGTCTAAACTACAGAAGTCCTAGTTTTTTGTTTTTTAGAAATTTGGGTTGAGACGACTGGGGAAACCAAAGTTTCAGCAGCCTCAGACCTCTGTAATATTTTTATTTTCTAAATTTAAATATATTTCATTAGTATTTGTCATTTTTTAGGATTTTTGTTAAACATGACACTTATTGAGAATCCCAAAAAGCCGAACCGAATGATGAAATTTCGTGTCCCGAGAGAGAGAATATTAAGAGTTTTGAGAGATTGAGAATGTGAAATTTGAGAATAAATATTGATGAAAAATAGAAATGTTATAGAGAGGTGGGGGGGATTTTATAGATTAAAGAAAATAATTTTTTTTAAAAATAATATATTTTTTTGTTTTTTTTAATTTTTTATAGTATTTTAGGGGGCAGAATCATGAGGGCCATTGGATTTTACTCCATAGCCGTTGGAGGCAAGATCCAACGGCTGTATTTCAAATTTATTTTTTTGTTACATTTGCCCGTTGGGGCGGGGGAGAATCGGGTCGGGTCTGATTGGACCCTTGTCGGCACTGGCGTGGATCGTGGATGCGTGGGCATATAGATGGAGTGCGGTGCGGGTGGGGACTGGCCGACTGGGGACTTGGGGTTGGGAGTTGTGGGGTGCCGGGTGCAGGTGTGACCTTGACCAGTGCAGATGGGCCACCGAACCGTGCCGAGTCAGGCACGGCACAATAGGTGCCTTACCTGAGCTCGGCAATAGCACGGGCACGAGAAATTCCCGTGCCGGGCTGGCCTAGGCACTGCCGAATCATGCCGTGCCTCGTGTCGAGCCGGCCCGACCCAGCCCGGCCCAACCCGATTGACACCTCTACAACCAGATGATTCAAGTAAATATTATGCATTAGATTAGCTAATGAAAAAGATAACTCTCCAAAAAACTATTGTGGAGGTGTCATTATCTACTATAACCTTGGAGTCGAGATCAAATTTCGTAACTTGACTTAACCAAGAGGGAGACATGTAACTTACTTTGTGTAACATTTACAAAAAGAGGTTAACTTCAATATCATAATCATGTACCTCTGTTGAATCAAATCTTGGAGTTACATCCTAAAATGTCTTCAAGCTCACTTCATGTCTAATGCTGATTACATCAAAAGGAGCATAGTCAGTTGAAATCTTGGGCTAAATTACAACTAGATATAATAATGGTTTTATTATCACTGGCTCTATACAAATAAAAGTATTCTCCTTATCCCAAAAAAAAATATTTTCTTTTCTTTTAGGGGGTTAAATAACTAATAAAAATATATTTGACAGCACAATTTATTATTTATCTCATTTAGTAAAGATATCCAAAAAAACATAAATACACTCAAATACCTTGGGTATGGTAGATAACTAAAATAATTAATCAACTTGATATATAATCAAAAAATTAATGATATATAATCAGGTAAATGAAATATAATCAACTTGACATACTTAAAAATTAATTTCTTTTCCTAATTATATTTAACAATTTCAAAAAAAAATAAAAATAAAATAGATATAATATAAATTTTATTTATACAAATAAAAATTCAAATGCATCAAAAATAATCATCCACAAAAGTAATAAAATACTCAAGATCACTATAAGTTTCAACCTAATCATATAAGGATGATCGAGTTTAGAATTAATAATCAAAAAATTAATAATAATTACAAATTTAGAGAAACTACTAACTATATACAAAATTAGGCATAATCAATTATGTTCAAGCAACATTAAAATTATTTTCAGAATTTACTAATTCTACAAAAAAGTTTCACAAGAACAAAAAATAATATTTAAAGTTAATTTTTTTGCAAAATAATTAATATAAAAAACAATATATTGAAATTAAGAATAAATAAAACATATATAATAATAAGCTCAACATTAATAATGTTATGTCTCTTAACTCGTATAATGTTATCATTAACAACAAAAATATCAAATACTCTAGAACTAAAAAAATAATAAATAAAAATTCATTATCTATTACATGAGCGTTAGCTCTTGTATCAACAATCAAAGAATAAAAAAATGAGCACGTGTAGAAAAGATTATAGTACTTTTACCTCTAGAGAAACTTGTAGTATTTTTGAATAAAAAATAATAGACTCGACATATATAAGTTGAAAAAACTAAGTGTTAAGCTAAGTTGAAAAAATAATACTTTTGCCTCAAAATATTTCTCTCTACTTAATAGATAATAATAATAAATTAAACCTATAAATAGTTTTTTATAATAATAATAGTTTTACCTCTACTTAATAGATAATAATAATAATAAAATTATAAAATAAACCTATAAGGTAATAATAGTTTTTTAGAGGCAAAAGTATATTTGATAATGATATTATCAAAATAAATAAAACCTTTAAATAGATAATAATAATAATAATAATAATAATAATAATAAATCAACTGATAGTTTTGAAGCTAAAACTAAGTTTTTTCATAGTCTTTACTCATTAAAAACCTAACAATAAATATCAATACACCAAAACTTCAAATTAATGATGCTTTATACCATGACGCTTTTATAAACTGTCATTATTATAATTGTAATTAGACATTTAATGACACTTACTTGATGTGTCATTGTTAAGACTAATAGGTTAGAAAAATTTCTTAACTCCTTAAAAATTTCCAAGGAATAAGGGGCTGAAAATTAAAAACCTTGTCACTTTTATTAGTGTCATGGATGTGAACAAATTAATTTTGAATTTATTGATTTGTAACTAATTTCTTATGTTTTTTTTGTATAATAAGCAATAATATTTTTAATTTTACTTTAGATTAATAAAAAAAATTATCAAATTTTAGATGAAAATTAATTTATTAAAAATAAATAGAAAGTTATGATAAAATTTAAAAAAATTTAAATAATTTTACATTCAACATTGAATTTTTTATTTATAAAATAAGTAATAATATTTAATTAAATAATTAATCTGTTAATATTTAATTTATCCCTAAGAGAAATAAAAAAAAGGTAAATTTAAGGTTATTTAATAAAATTATGTTATTAATTTAATATTATTTTTAACTTAATTTAATAAAATGAAGAACCGATCGTTAGAAAGACGAGCGCGTCTTCTTCATCACGTTCGGCCTTTCCAAACATCTCGGCTTCAAGCTCGTGTCTCCGATATCCTTTGTCATCATTTGCAGCATCCTGTAAGTTTCCCCATTATGTTTCTAATTGAATCAGCTATTCCATACATTTAACTTTTATCAAAAAACATTGCATTGAATCACTGGAATTTATGATATTAACCTATTTCATCAATGTGCACTTGTTCCAATTTTTTTGCATTTCTTCGTAGCTTCTTCCAAAATCATCTATTTTGCATCTTATTTTATGCATAAACTTATCATAAATCACAAGTAGAGAGAAAGAGAGAGGGGCGAAAACAAAGAAATGTTATATTATCATGTTTGGTTCTGTGATCATGATAATTGTGAGTTAATTCAGTGAGCCCTTGGATTCCTGTTGAGAATTAATTCAGAGTAAAACTAGGGGTGAAAGTGTAACTTTTTTATTTCATTCTCTTCATTTTAATTGAGTTCTTTTGTACTTGGAAGTGGAGGTTGCAGAAGCATAGTAGATTAGAAAGTGACTGTCATGGATGCATTCTTCTCCATCACATTTCTTCCATTTAGAGGATATGTTTCGTTTTCACTCCCCCCAATTCTAGCTTGAATTTAATCTTCTCTTATTCTCCTCGCTCGGAGCTAACCCAATTCCTTCTTGGTCTCTCTCTCTCTCTCTCAGTCTCGTCTTCTCTGTGTCTTCCTGAAGCAAGCTCTGATTTTCATTTTCTCTACTATTGATGCTTCACTCACTACAACAAAACTTCAAATTAATTATGATTTATACATTGACGCTTTCAGAAAATGTAATTATTATAATTGTAATTAGACATTGAATGACACTCACTAGATGTGTCATTTATAAGGCTAATAAGTTAGGAAATTTCTTTACTCCTTAAAAATTGTCAAGGAATAAGGGGTTGAAAATTAAAAACCTTGTCACTTTTATTAGTGTCATTGATGCGAAAATATTAATTTTGAATTAATTGATTTGGAAGTAATTTCTTTTGTATTTTTTTTCTGTAATATAAGTAATAAAATTTTAAATTTTATTCTTGATTAAAAAAAATTATCAAATTTTAGTTGAATTTTATTTATTAAAAATAAAAAGATATTTATGATCAAATTAATAAAAATAAGTAATAATATTTAATTTTAAAATTAAATTGTTAATATTTAATTTATCCCTAAGATAAATAGAAATAAATTGAAAAGTTTACGTCTTTTAATATATTGATGTGATTAATATAATTTTACATTTATTGTGAGTCTCCATTTAATAAAATTAAGACTCCCTCGCTATTATATGCAAATATGGAAGTTTCCCCATTAACTTACTAGCTCATCTTCTTCAAATAGTTCGGACTTTTCAAACATCTCGGCTTCAAGCAACACCTCTGATATCCTTGGCGATCTTTGCAGCATCCAGGAAGTTTCCTCATTAAGTTTCTAATTGTATAAGCTCTTCCATTCACTTTAATTTTTTCAAAAAACTGCGCATTGAATCACTTGAATTGAAGAGGTTAACTTATTTCACCATTGTGAACTTGTCTTCAGAACTTTTTGCATTTCTTCGCAGCATCCTCCAAAATCTTCTATTTTGCATCTTATATTATGCCTTCGTCTCTTTTAATGTAATGATATTGCGTGACACGTTCTTTCCTGTTGGAAATGTAATAGAGTCCCTCGTCGAACAGCTCCCCCTTTGACAGCACTCAATACATTTGCTGAAGAATTTGACTTTAACATATGCATCTGCTGCCAGCTTATAATATGATGCTTGTGTGAAACAATCAGGCAGGTTCTTCAAGTTTGGGAACATAAGTCTTTCCATAAATAAATAAAAAACCTGCAGCTGAATATTAGACACACTGGATTGTAAATTTGCAGCGGAAAAGATAAAAATTAATATTTGTTTGTATAATAAAATATATTAATTAGACATGTCATTTAATTTTTCTAAAAACATCATTATTTTGAACATGTTTTATGTTTTTATGGCACTTACTAGATGTGTCATTGTTAAGACTAATAGATTGTTAAGAATAATATCTTTTTATGACTAATAAGTGGCTGAAAAATATCTTTCTTCCTCAGGGTTGTATTCTCACACATGATCTCATTGAATAGATTCTTATGTGGTGCACGACAGGTCCTCGCTGCCCTTTATTGTTAAATTAGTAGATATGTTATCAAAATGTATAATGCTTAATGGCTACCCTTGTTATACGGATATTTTTTTTAGCTTGGTAGGACAAAATAAAAAGCTTAAAAGGAGTTAAAATTGGTATCGAAAAATAGAAATTGTAGTTAAATACTCTTGTCATCAGTTTCTACATGGCATAGATTTACAATCTGTGGCAAGTGGAGTTGTACATGGCTTATGCATCATATCTTTGGCATCGTGTTTTGTGTTGCTATTTTGTGAAGTTTAATTAGTTATTTTTCCATCATTCAATGTAGATTTTGTGATGTTGGTGCTGGGTTTGTCGGTGATTTTGCCATAGTTGAGTTATCTGCTTCCTATTTTCAGGCTACTATTCTGACACAGAGTAATAATTAATTCTTTTCCATTTCCCATTTTCAGGCTCAGTCTCCAGTTCATCTTGCTAGGTCCAATTTGCTAATTACAAGGGATATAGAGTGAGCAATTCTTTTTGTGTTAACACAAAAAGAACATTATATTTAATAATATGTTCTTTAATATAAATATGTTAACACAAACTCATAATTTTCATATTAACTTACCTAGTTGATATTAAAATATAGAAGTAATGTTACAATATAAGTTAGCATGATAAATTATATTAATAAGCTTATTAAGTTATGATAACTCAATTTTGTCTAACTAATTCTTTCCTAATTGGAAATAATCAACTTTAGATGATTACATATAACTAAACAATATTGTTTCATTTTACAGGTAAGAAATTGTCAATTGGCCATAGGGACAAAAGAAAATGTAGTTGTAGCTGGAACAATGGTACTTGAATGTGATGCTAACTTCCTTGTTGCTGTGGATGTTTTTTATGATCCAAATGCATTACTTCATGTGCCTATTCCAAGCCAAATTATCACTATTAGAGATGCTATTGGACATCAAATTTTATGGCCTACCCAATTAGTCATTCCTACTACTAATCACATCCAGGTATGTGCTTTTTTTTTAAATAAAAAATTTTTTAATAATAATAATAAAACAATTTTATCTAGGATATTTCTTATTTATACAATGATATTTTATGTTTGATAGAATTCAAAGAAATTAAAAAACAAAGTAATAAAGAGAGAACATTTAGTTTTAATAATGAGAATACTATAGATATCAAGAACTTTGCTACATTAGTTGGACGTTTGTTAAAGGATGATATGATACATGCAGTAGAAATCATAGAGGAGGGTTTTGGATAGTCATTTAAGACATTCCTCATGAAAGAAGATATGGATATCCTAATATCATCAACAGAGGTGTCATCTAATTGCCTTATGTTCTATATATGGTAAGAGAAATATTAAATATGTTTTTCATATATTTTAACTATCTTATTTATGTTTTACTTTTTCATATTGAGAATTTTATTTAATATTTGTTAAATTAAAATATTAAAACTTTTAAATATTGCGTGAATTTAAATCAGGCACTTGCATACAAAGATGGTTGATGCTAAAGAGGCAGAGCGATTTATTTTTATAAATCCGACATTGGTTTCTAAAGCTGAATTGGGAGAAGCAAGCAAGAAAAATAGGTCAAGGGTTATAGCTAATCGGTTGATGAATGCAAAAAATGAAGATTTTGTTTTTATTCAATATAACCCAGGGTAAGTTATTTAACATAAGTAAGATTATAAGTATCAATATTTATCAAATTATAAATGTTATGTTGTTACACTAATGTTAATTTTGTAGTTGTCATTGGGTATTGGTGGTACTTGACATAAGGACTTTGATCGCCTATTACCTTGATTCCTTGCATCATCAACCTTCAGATGATCTTAAATACATTGTTAATATATAAGTTTTCCCCTTCATATTATAGAATTAAGCATTTTTGGTAACACAAAGTTTTTTTCTTCATGCAAGGCTCTAAGAAATCATCACCTTAAAAAACATAAAACATCAAAAAGGGAGCCTAATTGGGTTGTACTAGGGGTACATAACTCATTAACTAAGTAATAGAATATTTAGTTTCATCTGCTTAAATTTAAACTTAGTACAATATGACTTGCAAGTAACTCCATATATATATATATATATATATATATATATATATATATATATTGATTTTATTTTATATTCAGTGCCCAAGACAATAAGGTAGTGTTGAATATGGATACTATGTGATGAGATATATGAAATATATCATTTTTGATCAAGGATGTCTTAAACAAAGGTATGTGTTCATTTGTTGTTTCTCAATATATCAGGTTTTTTTTATTTTCCAATATTATTGATGAAAATAATACTTTATGTTTCAACAGTTTAATGGGATGAAATTATACAACAAAGATGAGTTGGATGAAGTATGATATGAATGGGAGATGTTGGTGACTCAATTAATACTTTCCTCAGTTTAAAAAGCATTGGGGGCACCTTTTTGTATTGAAGCATGAATAAATTTTGGCATTTTCAACTTTAACTTTTGATGAGGTTCATACTTTATATCTCTTTTGACCCAAAATATGAATGAAGGTAAATTGTTAGACATAATCATTTTAAGACATTTTAGTATTTTTTATACACATTCATTATATTTCTCTAATTTCCAAATGTTGAATTACGTTAGTATATTGTATGCATGATTCATAGACGTTTAAAGGTAAACTTATATGTGGTCAGGTTAGGAGATATTCCAACTTTGGAATGGTCCATGAACTATTGTGATAATAAATGTATTTTTTATAATGAGATAAAGTTTATTACTTCTTACTTTCTATTAAATATTCAAAACTTGAATATGCAATTGGAATTTTATTGTTATCATATTATCTTTTGTTTATGTTGTCAAACATATATTTTTTTTGTAGATTAGCATTGGAAAAAATTATGATATCGACTTTTGGCTTCAATACTTTACCACAAAATTATAAATTTCCTTTTCACCCTTATAAAACACAATTATTATTTCAAGGCACAATATTTTTATTCACGCAGTCTTTATTTTATTAATTAATCTAAAACTATTAGTTGATTGGATTACTATATTTGTGTAATCAAATAGAACTTGAAATTACATTACATAGCATCTCATCAAGTTTTTTTGATGTGTTAGGAAGATGACAAGTAATTTAACTTTTCATTTTATTATATTTAATTGGTTTTTGTAGTATTTTTTCAAGTTGTTTGTAAGATCTTTCAACTCACTACACACATATAGGTTATAAAAGAATTATTATTGTTTTGTATTTTAAAAAATTTGATTAACTTTATGCCATAATTGATTTATCTCCTGCTTTATATTTTATCCATTACTACTAACTTTGTTTTTGTTGTTTTTAATTTTATTTAATCGTATATGTCAATTGTTATATAAATTAATTTTATGATATGTTGTTATCATTCCTATTTTTTTTCCAATGCTCTATAATATATATTTTTCTGCAACTGTAAGTATTTATTGTTCATCTTTTTGTATGTAGGTTACATTATTTAGAAATTAACTTTCAACTTTGTCAGACTAGCATGAACCAGTTTTTTGGAGATAAGGCATAATTGGGTTGCATATATCAGAAATTTTGTATTGAATTTAAGAAATGAATGTTGAAATTGTGTTATATTTTTTTTTGAATTGTAAGTAGTCCGAGTTCCCCATTGTACTTGATAACTTTATTCTTGGTATGAATTGTAAAGAATGTTATTCTTATGTGCATGCAGTATTACAATATTAGGTGAAAAATATATTTACAATAATTTTTAAATTTATATTTAATTAAATCATATCTTCCTTGATGCTTTTACTAAGTGTCATAGTATTCAAATAATTTATGGTTGATACAACAAATTATGATGTTTTCAACGACACTGCAAAAAAATATCATTATATACAAAGACTTTTTATGTCACCCTAGCGGATGACGACATAGATAAGCGACATTAATTATATATAATGATGCTTTTTAAGCGTCTTTGATTATATTTTTTAGTGTAGCATATTTTTATAATGTTGACATACATTAACATTATTAAAAATCAAAAGTTTAGAGATAACAAAAAAAATCATCTAATATATACATTTTAACAATATATATATATGAGCACTAGTGCCACTTGCCAATTTAAAAGATATTTTGATCAATATAGCAAAAAACATAATACATTACATTCCAAGCATATATATTAATATAATTAAAAATAAAAATTTTAGAAGATATCAAAAAAAAAAATCATCACAATGTATATATTTTAATTACACACACACACACACACACACAAGAGTACTAGCAGTATTTATATCCTTAAAAGATATTTTAATTAATGCAACAAAAAGTAGTATATTACATCTTAAACAAACTCATCTGAGTGACAAAACTTTTAGAGTTGAATTAATTTCAGATTCATTGACCATCTTTATTTACCATAATAATTTGAAAGGAAATGTATGACAAAATTAATTTCTAGCATTGGACTTCCAATTAAAATTTCTGACAATCCAAAACTAGCTCAGTAATTAAGGAACTTAATAAACATAATAATTGTTTCAGTGATGTTGAAAATTTGGATTAATCATGATGATATTATATTCGCATGAGTCACAACTCACTATATCGATTCTAAGTAAAAATAAAAAAAATTAGAATTTTATGAAATCATTCATTCTCATGGTGGGCATACCATGTGTGAGTGTATATCGAGGTTTTTTTTAAAATATAATATTTAAAATAAAATTTTTAGATTTATATTCAATATTCTTTAAATAACAATGTTGGAATCAATATATTTATAAGAATAATAAAAGACATACGCTTAAGTGATATTTTTCATGTCAAGTGTATATGTCACATAATTAACCTAATTTTACAACAAAAAATAAAAAAATATGTTTTTTCTAATTAGAAAACAAAGGAAATATGCTAAAATATCTTATGACATCTTGTAGACAATGAAAGTTTTACATCCTATATTCATTAGAGGTGCTAAAAAAATTCAAACTAATGTCAGACGCCATTGTAAATTATACATACCTCATGTTTGACTCAAGTGTTATCTACCAATAGATATTATCTAAATATATATTTAGAAATAATAACTTTTATATTTAGTTAACTAGGAAATAAACAACAAGGTGATCCATCAAATAAAAATAAATTATCTCAATACTTAGATAGTAATTACAATATCATCTTATCATATAATACTATTAAGAATGTAAATATATTAAATTGGTATTTATTATATGAATCCAACAATCTCATACTATCTAAGATGACATAGCTATTGACTACTCTGATATCTATCATATAGCATTTGAATTTACTTTTTTATAGTTGTGAATATTATTTCATAAATGAAATTAACATTACGACTAGATATCATAAAAGTACTATCATGCTTAAAGAACTAGAAAAATTTCAGATGAGTCTTCAGAATGAAATGAAAAAGCTACTAGTGAATGATAACCCACATGACATCAAGAAATATCGAGGCTACTACTACAACTATGAGCTTTAGATGTGACAATCTAAATCATACAAACTAATCATGAATATTAGATAACTGGCATATTATTGCTAATTCTAACTAATATTGTTTGTCCTTTTTTATAATTTTTCAATTTACTATTATTAGTGATATAGTGATAAAGCTAGAAGTATGAAATGATTGTTATTTTTTATTAATATGTGACTTTTATTCATTTTTATTTATAGTATAGTACACATTATTTTTATAATTTTGAATTGTTTAAAATTAAAATTATATTTAAAGACAAACTCTATTTGACGAAGTCAGTGTCCACGACCTCACGCATGATGCCCAATGGCCACTAGTTGTCCAATTTTAATCATACTCAATTGCCACTAACACTGAGTGGCCATTAGGTTTGGAAACTAATTGGATTGATCTTAGGGCTCTGGGCCCATGGGTAATCTAGTCTGATGGAAGTGGCCACAACCGACATGTCACTAGCTGATTGGCCAATGCTAGGCCCAAGCACCAGCAACTAAGAGCATGAGTAGTAGCCAACCATCTGGGGACCAAGGTGAACTGAAGGGGCAAGGTCATTGGCCAAACCAACTTGACACAACCCTACACATTTGACTAAAGAAGGCAAGCCTTCGAGTCATGTCGGGCCATTAGATTGACTAAGCCACCAAAACCCCCATCATGTCATGCTGATATGACATGACCCTAGTACCTAATTCATGATGTGCCTAAAATGACATGGTGGCCTTGCGAGGCCACTATATATCTTCAAACATTATAGTAGTAACTAATTTTTTCTATTTAGTTGTTATCCCCTACAGAAAAATAACAAATAACCTTACTCATATATCTACCCTTGATAAGACTAATATATCTAATTTTGAGGAGAATAATGACACCTCTCATATGACAAAATACCTAGGAGATGAGTAAGTGTGAGTGTCCCATAGGACACGATGTGCAAATCTCTTTAAGAAAAGAGTATGAAGGTTGGAATACTTGAAGATCCAAATTTGAAAATATATACTAGTTGCATATATCCATAGTTTGTTCCAAATAAATCTTTTATCATATCGGTGTTTATAGTATTTTAGTACGGATGCATATGTAGATCATCATTGTCATGTATGCATTTAAAGGTATCACTAGTGGTGGTCTCAATATCCTCGATCTTGATATCCCATGAGCCATTAACTTCTAGCAATACTTTTAGTTTATCATGAATATCCAACCTTAAAACTTTCCAATCCTTCATGCATGCAAGTATCTTTATGATATATGATCATATTTTTGATCCCATATCTGAAATAACATTAGTTGTAATAGAAAAAAAATACTCTGATGCAATGATAAATACCAAATGGAATAATATATAATATATCATCTTAGATAGCATACGATATGTGAATTCATATGAATTCCAATAACTCAAAATAACCAAATTATTATTATTATTATTATTATTATTATTATTATTATTATTATGTGAAAGGATAAAGTAGTAATCAATATATATGTACTGAGATAACTCTCACATATTCTACTAAGCACCCCATCATTTTTCCCAATTAAACTCAATGAATAAATCAGCATCTATGAATATGGTGTCCAAGTCCAAAATTAAAGTCTCGCTACAACTACTATATCTTATGTCGCTACAACTACAACTACAACTACTATATCTATGAATAAATCACTTAATTTTTTATGCATAAAACCTTAGGTTCATGTGCTTTGTTCATACATGTGGATTTCTATCTAAATATGTTTTATACTCCTTCCATCTGAACCCTAAGATTCATATAGGTAAACAAAAAATACAGATTTGGAATGGAGGACCAATAGTTTAAAAACTTAGTTTTCATCTTAATAGTTATGACATGAAATACAGGATTTTCTCTATACTTGTTAAATATGCTACTAATAATGTATATGCACTTAGGTGCAATGCAAGTGACAAGAGTATACATAAATATATAAACACATATATGTCATGTCATAAAAAATCTTCAAATTTTTCATAAATAAAATTTTTGTATCTATGTCTGAATTATCAATATTAAGTTCATCACTCTTATTATTGATATAGTTAAATATCACATATTAGTAACCAACATATTACTCTAATATAAAGTAAGTGTAATTCTAATGATATTCCATGTCTATTTAAAATTTTTTTTAAGTGCCACTAACAAACATAGATTACTTAACTTTTATTATTGCTAGGAATTCTAAGATATTTTAGTAAATTTCTTATTTTTTCTAAAACGATAAATAAATTTTATTCATGCATGTACTATTAGGTTAACAACATATTATTCTGACATAAGGTAGGTGTATATACATGAGCAAGACATGAGAAGTAGCTTCAATGACATGATGTTATTGTATTCCTTGATAGTTTTATAAATTTGTATAATCAAATTCTAAGTAATCGTGTGTATTTCCTATAATTCAATATACTTGGAGGTAGATAGAGTATTAGTCATTGTAGAGATCCAATAGACAAACATCTTGTAGAACATACCTTGGAGGTAGATAGAGTATCAGTCATGGTAGAATCTAAGGTAAGAGACCCAATGCACAATACACACATAATAGGAAGAATAGGTACACAAGAAAAAGCTTTTGAGATTTATTTAAAGAAAAGAGACTAAAAATACTATATATTATTGAGAAAGACAAACAAGCTACATGAGTTACCATGATTCTTGATAGATTTTATTCTTCATGATCTTTACAAGAGAGGATTACACAAAAAACATAAATTATTGACCCATAAATTAACAGTTTCACCACATCACATATAATTACTTTACCACAGCTAGTACTCTTTTAATCTCCAAGGCACATCATATGGGATGTTTCTCCATTATATCTCAGTCTACCTCATTCAGATTGAATTTGAACTATCTAAATGATAGAAGTCTAATCTGAAAAACAGATATAATTATTTAGAATAAAGGTATAGAATATAACAATATTATGCCTAAAAGTTACTCTCTACTTGAACTAGGCCATGCCAAGCCTAGCACAACTGAATAGAGGCATACCTTGAGTCATGCCCGGGGTTGACACCTCTATCTATCTCACTCTTACAGTCACTTCCTTACCCATCTTTTATGGTAAAACCTCAAACACTACTATGGTTATATGGGCTTCTCAAGTCTGAATCCAAATAGTTGAGAAATCACATCATATATATTATACAGAAAGGGCTCAAGAGCATATCTTATTTTTGACCATAGCCATAAGTCTAGAAAGAATATAAAAATATTACAAGTTCTCATAACATCTTGTATGTCATTAAAGAGGTGCAAACCAATGACAATAATATCTCAAAAGATTGTCATAAGACAATCTTTAATTTGAAATAGTTAATAACCAATAAACATTTGACTCGTCACTAGGAAACTCTTTTATCAGATGAAGTTTCAATTGATGAAAAATTACATTTGAAGTTCAGCATCCCACTTTCTATAATTTCTATATCTAATTTACATAGAATAATAATATACAAGTCGCCTCTATTAGTTGTAGCAAAGTACAAATACACATGTACTCTACACTCACCACAAGAAAAATCTCATGTAACTAGGGACAATTCCCTAGCTAAATGGGCATTTTTTGTTGCTAAACGGGATATAGCGACGGATTACTGATGGATCAGTTCCCTATCTAAAGTGCTCATTGCTAAAATTTAGCGAGGAAAAGTGTCCCTAGCTAAAAATTTAGCGACGAAAAAATCCATTGCTAAAAAAGATAAATTCCCTATCTAAATTAGCAAGCTAAATAAGATTTTCCCTTGCTAAACGAAAATAACGGCAGAAGATTCCCAAGCTAAAGTACTGGTCGCTAAATTTTAGCGACGGAAACATTCCCTTACTAAATAAATTTAGCAACGGAAAAATCTGTCGCTAAATTTAAGATTTTCCTTGCTAATTTAGCTAGGAAATTTTTCCTAGCTAATTTAACAAGGGATTTTTCCCTAGCTATTTTAATTTTAAAACTATTTTTAGAATTTAATTTATTTTAAAATTTTTAATTAAATAATTTAATATTTGTATATCGAATTGAATAAAAAATGAAATTATAAATAATTTATAATAAATAATAAATAAAATCATTTAATAACTTATTCTAATTCAATATTTTACATAATTGAAACAAAAAAATAACAAAAATTTATTATATTTTATCCATCAATGTATCTACCGATAGTGCATAAAGTATAATATATCAATTCATTGATGTTGCTTTATCTTTCTTTGCTATTCCAATCATCTTTTTTCTTCTATGAAAAAGCTGTCTGAGTCACGGAACATAATGTCTAGTGAAAAATCTCATCACTTATACAAGCTTTGTATGAGGAATAATGCGGTATTATATTTGTAAGAAATTTTTTCCACTCAGTCAAATTTATAAAAAATCATTTTTAATTAATATTCAGCATACCAAAACATAAATCTACCAAAATAATATCTTTACACCCATCCCAAATAATTAAAATGACTAGATTAGTAATAATTATCATAAATAGAATCACTGGGACCAATACATATATACATATACAGATACCAAGACATTTGAATACACACATAAATTGATGTGGGCTTAAAAAAATACCAAGGAAGCATACTAAATGAAATGTTTCATTACATACATACATACATACAGATATCATATGTGCAGATGCATATATAATGTCTGGGATTATTCATAGGAACGACAAAAACTAGCCAGAGCCTTTGGTTTCAATGGCAGATGGTTCTGGTTTCGATTAGGCTGAGAAGATCATGGTTAGGCCACAAATAGGTACATACTAAAAACCTTTAGAAAAAAAAATTCCAATCCAACAAGATCAAAAGCCTAGAATAATAAAAAAAAGCTACATCTATGGCATGTTCTTGATCAAGTGCTGATGGATTGTGCAAGTAGCGAATGATAGATATCAGCTGCCGTGGGGTGGTTAGCAAAATTATCTTCAGTGCATCAATAAAATAGGTCCACCAAACCTTTCAAGGTTGCTGCATCACCTTCAAGACCATCTGTTGTGGAGCTGGTGCTGGTCCTGCTGGACCCATTGGTTGATGCCAACAATTTCAGTTCTTACGTCAATCTGGGCCATTTGCCACTCTGCTTAATTTAATGTTCAAAAAAGAGAGGAAAAGAAAATGACTCTATCAAAACAATCATAGTAATTCATACATATAAAATTATACACAAAATTTACCTCAAAAAGCTTACCAATTTGAAGCTCTTGTACACCATAATATGGCACTTGTAAAGTCAACCATTTCACGAGAAGGCATCCAATTGACTACACATCTACTTCCTACAATCACCGATGTAGGTTACACACCCTTATATTGCTAGGAAAAGATCATCTCATAAAATTAAATTAAGAATATGAATATAGGGGATTACACACACACACACACACATTTAATATGTGTGTGTGTGTGTGTTAAATGTGTAAACATACAAAACATACAAGTTAGGACTTAGATGATAATGATACCAAGGAAATAATTTGATGATAATAATTATAAATTTTAGCATTTCAATGAAACCCCAAATTACATTAAAGAATATGAATAAAGAGGATTACACACACACACACACAAACATGATAAATATGTGTGCGTGTGTGTGTGTGTTAAATGCATATAATTACAAAACTTACAAGTCATGACTTAGATGATTGATGATACCAAAAATATAATTTGATAATAATTATAAATTCTAATATTTCAATGAAAACCCAAATTACATTAAAGAAATGAATAAAAAGATTACATACATACATACATATATATATATATATATATATATATATATATATATATATATATATATAAAATGTATGTGTCTCTGTGTGTGTGTGTGTGTGTTAAATGTGCGTGCGTGCGTGTGTATATATATAATGTATATGTACACACGTACACACATATAAAATATATGTGTGTGTGTGTATAAATCGATTCCAAACTAAAATAAAAGAAAAGTGTGACATGAGATTGATAAATAATCATGATATATGTATCACCAATTTAATATAAATCATAAATTATTAATTAATGCGAAGGCTATTAAATTACCCATTTTAGGGAACAAGCCACTGAGAGTAAGAAATATCAATGAAACTAGATCAAAAATTATTTGTAACAGATAAATATTAAAAAATTAAAAAAAATCAAATAAAATAATTACATTATCATTCATATATTATGAAACTAAGTGTCATACAACCAAAAAATAATATGTACAAGAAATGAATGTGACAAAACAAATAGCGAGATGAATAAATAATAAGACTAAGAAAAAAAAATTAAAAATATACTTATTAAAAATAACATAAGAATAGCTCATATAAAAAATAAAATAAGAGAACTATTGAAAAATAAAATATTCAGACAATGAAAAAAAAATTTGAAATAGACCAAAAAGTAATTGGATTAAAATTATAAATAATAATTTAACAATTCTTCGAGAATTATGTCTGCGAGAATTATGTCTTCGAGAATTATGTCTGCGAGAATTATGTCTTCGAGAATTATGTCTGCGCTTATTATGTCTAAGAATATTATGTTCGGAATAATTATTTATATGATAATTATATTTGTGAAAATTATGTGATAATGTAATAAATTTACAAGGTTGTTAATAATGAATTTACATTTTACAAAATTAATAAAAATTATGGAAATTTTTAAATACCAAAATTACCTTTTAATGTGGTATTTAAATTTTTTTTTATAAGTTACATCGGGTAAAAATATTTTATTGTAAATAAAATTTTTTTTAACCCTCCCTTGTTTTTCCCCCCTCCCCCCTCCACCCTCCTTTTACTCCCTCTGACTCTCTCTCTCTCTCTCTCTCTTCCCATGTCCCCCCTCTCTCTCCTCTTGCTCCCTCTCTATCTCTCTTCTTACTTTGATCCCTCTCTACCTCTCTCCTTCCCTTGATCCCTCTCTACCTCTCTCCTTCCCTTGATCCCTCTCTACCTCTCTCCTTCCCTTGATCCCTCTCTACCCCTCTCCTTCCCTTGATCCCTCTCTACCTCTCTCCTTCCCTTGATCCCTCTCTACCCCTCTCCTTCCCTTGATCCCTCTCTACCTCTCTCCTTCCCTTGATCCCTCTCTACCTCTCTCCTTCCCTTGATCCCTCTCTCTCACATTCTCTTGCTCCCTCTGTAACTCTCCTCTTAATCCATCTGTATCTCTCTCTTTTCCTTGCGCCCTCTATCTCTCCCCATTCCTTTCTCCCTCAATCTCTCCCCATTCCTTTCTCCCTCTCTATCTCTCCCCCCTTTCCTTGCCCCCTCTCTATCTCTCTCCTTCCCTTGATCCCTCTCTATCTCTCTCCTTCCCTTGATCCCTCTCTCTCACACTTCCCTGCTCCCTCTATATCTATCCTTCTCTTACTCCATCTCTATCTCTCTCCTTTCCTTGCTCCCCCTCTCTCTCTCCCCTCCCCTTGCTCCCTCTCTATCTATGTCGTTCCCTTTCTATCTATGTCGTTCCCTTTCTATCTATGTCGTTCCCTTTCTATCTATGTCGTTCCCTTTCTTCCTCTTTATCTCTCTCCTTCCCTTGTTCCCTCTTTCTCTCCCACTCCCTTGCAATATCATCTCTCTCCCTCATTCCCTTGCAACCTATATCTTTCTCTTCCTCACTCCCTTGCAACCTCTATTTTTCTCTCCCTCCTTCCCTTGCAACCTCTATTTTTCTCTCCCTCCTTCCCTTGCAACCTCTATTTTTCTCTCCCTCCTTCCCTTGCAACCTCATTTTCTCTCTCTCTCCTACCCTTGTAACCTCTATCCCCCCCCAATCATTTGTTTTTTTATCTCTCACTCCTCTCCCTCCCTCTCTTCCCCCCTCCCTCCCCCTTTCCCCCTTCTCTCTCCCCCTCCTCGCTCTCTCTCTATAATCTCTCTCTCTCTCTCTCATACATATATATATATATATATATATATGTGTGTGTGTGTGTGTGTGTGTGTGTGTCTCCTCTCTCTCTCCCCATTACCCTCCCTCTCGTCCTCTTTGTAAAAATTCAAATACAAGTTAAATTCAATAATAATATTTTCTTGATTTATGAGAATGATTTAGACCCAAAATAAGTATAGACACGTGTTTTATGTCTCTCAAATTTGGGACTGATATATGGAGTAGTGATGTTGTTGAAATTGAGTTAATACAAAAATATATTTCTTATTGTTTTTTTGTTTTTTTATTTATATCTTTTTCTAATTTTAAACAAAAAATTTTATAATGATCTGAATTTATAAAAAAGCATATATTATTTATATTATACTATACTATACATAATTTGGTGCATAAAGTTTGACTTATGCACCAAAAATTAAATTATCAATTCTTGATGAATATAAGTTTATTATTTATAAGATAAATAGAGTTGCACAATTTATAAGTAAGATTGTAGAACTAGATATTAGTAGGTTTATCTTGATTATGGTGAATGATGAAGTTCTAACTTTCTAGTGCTAGTACTTTTAAGTATATTGAATGAAACCACTATAGTATATTATTTGGTACTAACTTAAAAAAATATATACTATTATTATTATAAACACTATTATTCTAATTATTGAAATAGTTATTATTTACATGCGCATGTTAATTTTTGTTTTGATTCATAAAGAATTGAGTTTAAAAATAAATTTTAAAACTTTATGAATTAGATAACTTTTTTAAGCATATAACTAATATTAACTACTGTTGGAATTCATATCTTATCAAAATGATTGATGATACTCTATTAAGAAAACCTAAAAGTTTTGATATTGTAAAACCCTACAGGTGAATTTTGATATAATCAATAGGTATCTATAATATTAACATGAAGAAATTAATTAGATTAAGTAATAAAAAGCACGAATTAATTTTACATAAGTGATAGAGCATAATTACAATTCTTTGAATGTAAAAATTATAATTAATATAAATTATTGTATGAAATAATTTAAATTGAGTGCTTAAAATCTTATTTAGGTTGCTGTCCCTTTCATATCTTTATCCAGAGACAATAAATATTTTAAAAATTTAATTTATTTGAAATATGTATGTATATATAATCAAAATAATTAATTTGATTAGAATAAAATTATTTAATTTTATTATTAAATAAAATTAACAGATTTGTATTAAATTAATTTTGTTTATATATATATATATATAATTAAAATTTTAATTAAAAATCTATTTTAAATATTAAATAATAAAATGAACCAATTTATACTAAAAGTAGTTCAATTCAAATTTTATTATTTAATATATGATAGAAGATTGGATGATGCTAATCACTATAGCATTATCTCATTCCTTGGATATTCTAGAACAAGGGCTGACATGAGAAGAACTTATCATCACCCATTATATTAAAGTATTATTACATGCATAAAATTTAATTGAAATTATAAAATAACTCATCCCAAGAGTATTATCAGATTGAATAGTTTTTGATTCATATTTCTCCATGAATGGTATTAGAGGGAGTGACTATTGCTGGTGATAATATGCATGGAAGTATTAAGTTTTTAATAATATATAAAAGCCCAACTAAAACAGAGGCATTCTAACCTATGTTGACTTACTTGAACACACTGGTGGTTTATTTATGGATAGTGGCAATATGTTTGGATGATTTTTATCTACTTGGTTGTAAATTTGCATTTAATTTTTTTTGTTTGGGGCATACTATTTTTTCTTCTATAATGCTCAAGAAAACTCCCACTAATGACGATACCTATGGAAATTGTGATGGTGAATTATAGTGTCGATGGTGGTGATTATTGCTGGTGTTGCTACATGTGGAGGTTGTTGCGGCGAATGGTAGTGTTGAAGGTGATGACTATTGCCGACGATGTCACTTGTGGAGGTTTATATGGTGAACAACAATGCTAGAGGTGCTGAATGTTACCAACAACATCACTTGGAGGTTATCATGGCACATGAGAAAGTGCTAGAGTTGGTGACTATAACAGGCAACAGTAATTGCTGTGGCAGACATGACCAATAGTGGTCAATTTTTTGGTGGTCTTGAGCCAGAAATGATGCATACAATAAAGTTCACAATGGCAAAAGTAGACAACACCATAGTTCATGGTTGTAGAAGCAGACAACAACATAATTCATAGCCATAGAAGCTAACAACAGTGTAGTTCACGATGAGAGAAGCACTACTTAAACCATTATGATGGTAAGTTCAAGTATTTATAGTTATATCTGAGTCAACATATAACACATCATTTAGTATCTATAGTTATATCTGAGTGAAGCATCATAATAATTTTTTTTTATTTTTTTATTTTGAGGGCAATGTGAGGGTATTTTGGTAGTAACCACTTAATTGTTGATGGGGAGGAAAAAAATGATATGAGGGCAATGTTTTTTATCTGATTCGGGAACCACTTAATTGAAAAAAAAATTGTGTTCAAAATCATAATTGGAGAGATACTTGTTGGAGAGTGTTGTGGATGACAGTCTTGATTCCAATTTTGATATTTTGAATTGGTGGAGAACTAATTCTTCTAGGTTTTGTATTCTTTCATTGGTTGGACAGGATATTTTGGCAGTTCAAGTATCTATAGTTATATATATGAGTCAGCATTTAGCACAGGAGGGCGTATTCTTAATCCATTTCAAAGTTCTATGTCTCCACAAATAGTGAAGACCCTCATTTGTTATCAAAATTGGTTGCACACTTCATCAACTCCTATTAGTATTCGAGATGTTTTAGATGAGGTGTAAGAATATGAGAAGCTTGAGTCGGGTAATCAAACTAATAATTTTTTTATCTTTATTTTTTTTCTTATTGCATTTTAGTATAACAAATCTTTTGTATTATTATTCCCTCCTATATATAACTTTGGTGATAATTTCTTATGGTAGAATATAATGGATAGAATGACGATTGTGGAAAAGTGATCGTATGTTATGCTACAATTATGCTACCAAGTATACTTTTCTTTTTTATTAATTATCAATCCTTGTATGAGTGGCTTAATTATGAATAGTTGTTTGATTTCTAACTCTTTTATTGTTTAAATTTTGTAGTTTTGAGAAACTTAAAACCCAAAATTGGACTCATTGGTGCTAGAGTGCTTTGCTTCCGTTATTTGTGGCAACTTGAGTTTTTGTCGTACTTTGTTTTAGTTGAGAATTATTTTGTAGGCTTGTAGCCTTTTGAAGTTTGAACAATTTCTTTTCTTTATTGTTATAATTTTCCTATATTTGATTACTTGGATTTTATGATTCACTTTTAATGTATGGTTAGTAAGGACACTTGAATACTTATCTTATTTTTTATGTATGATTATCATGTACAATTTGGTACTTAAATGCATTTTCAGTTGGACAAATTGTGTAGAAGTGCAATATTTATATTTAGTTATACTTGAATTATGAGTGAAAGTGATTTTGCATAGTTTTTTTATTAAGAATTGTTGGAAACATTACCTAGAAAAATATTACTATTGAAGATTATTTTTTATAGTTCAAACTATTCACTTGTGAGTTGTGACTTTTAGTAGATACAAGTTAGGAAACATAACCTAGAATACACACACACACACACACACACACACAAAGTTAGATTTCCCTAAAAATATTATTATTTTATTTTTTTAGATTAAGAGGCCATTCAAAATGCTCAAATTGTGTGGTATGGGTTGGCTTGGGTTTGCATTTTCAATGGGTTGATATTTTAGTGGGCCGTTAGAATTTGGTTGGCTCATTTTATGCTACCAAACTGGCCAACTCTGATCGTTTACACCCCCTAACAAAAGGTTTGTTTCTTATATACACAAATGTTATCACATGGTAAAAATAATAATTAATGGTAAAGAACAAAACCATCTGATAGTGTGCAAACTTGCTTGATTTAAACATAATAGGGCCTCTTTAATGGGCCAAAATTTTAGTATGCATTCAAGGCTTCCTCTCATTTGAATCTCAACCTGATACGAAAGTGTATGTGCTTCTCTTTTGGTAAGGGCATGGTGAATATGTCGGTAGCTTGATCTTTAGACATGAAATAAACAAATTTAAATTTACTATTCTCCTTGGCATCCTTAATAAAATGGTATTTTTAGTTCAATATGTTTGGTTTGACTATGCAACACAATATCCTTAGCTATTTCATTATGATAGTTGATTGATTATCACATAGTATAGTTGTAGGTTCACTTATTATTCCATTCAGATCAATCACTAATTTTTCTTAACTATAATACATGTGAAGTGGCTACTAAGGCATTAACATATTCTGCTTTAGCTATGGCTAGGGCAATTATTGATTGTTTCATCAATCACTATCTCGACATTCAACCATTTTGGTTTTAATGATTTTGAAATATCTCTAAAATAGATGAAGAGTCCCTTTGAGATATATCAATACTCTTTTTGCAGCATTAAGATATAAGTGATTTGGTGAGTGCATGAATCTTGATCATAGTTTTACTACATAGACAATGTTAGGTCGAGAAGTTGAAGCATATAGTAGGCTTCCTATCATAATTCTATATTGATTCCCATTAAATGGTCTACCTCGAATTGATGATAGTTTTTGGTTAGTTATTAAGGGTGTGGAAACTGGTCTGTAGTTTTCTAACCCATACTTTCTTAAAATATAAAGTATATATTTGGATTGATTTGAGAACACTCATATCGAATCTCGAAGTATTTCCAATCCTAAAAAAATGATGGAGAAATCTCATGTCAGACATTTCATATTTCTCCATCTTGTATTTCTTAAATAATTCTATTATTTCAGCCTCATTACTAGTGAAAATAATATCGGTAGCATAAATAGTCATAATCATTATTTTAGAATCGTTAGTTTTCTTTATATATAATGTGGCCTCATTTCTACTTTTGTTGAAGCATTGGTTCAACAGATATGAGTTGATTTGATTATACCAAGCACAAAGTATTTGTTTCAGCTTATAGAGAGTCTTATTTAATCTATATATAGTATTCATATCATTTCTTAATTGATCTGATGCATGAGGGTTGGTCAACATAAAATTCGACCTTTAATATATCATTCATGAAGACATACTTAACTTAATATCCAAGTTGGAATAGAGGCCGACCTCTATGTTTAGCTAGGAAAATAACAAGCTGTATGGTTTCCATATGAAGTACTAGGGCAAAGGTCTCAAAGTAATCAAGCATCCCGTTATATTTAACCAATTAGCCCATCCATTTGGGAGTAGCCTTTGAAAACCAATTAGGCTTTGTTTATGGGTTTATCATTATTGATTAATATTTTGATTTTAAAAAAACTATTTAACCCCTATATCGAGTTTATTTTTTAATAAGTCAACTAGCATCCATATGTTGTTTGATTCTATAGTATCTATTTGTCAGATGGTATCATAGTATTAACAAGTGTCCCGTTAGGTGTACCAATTGCACCCTATTAATTAAAAAAATATGAATATAACAATAATTATAACAACAACATGAACACTTATAATAATAAACATGTAATTTTATTTACCTTGAACACTTCTTTTAATTGTTGATCGAGATGATTTTCTATTACTTCATTAACCAGGATAGGCATAATCATCTCTCTTCCGAAGAGAAGCATTGCCTCTAAAACTTTATGAAAGTAATGACGTATGATTTGAGTAGAATGATTAAATCTTCTTTTTGTTACACAATTTCTTACATTATGATTTAAAGTCATAAAAAACATCACCATTTATTCTTCAACTTTGATGTAACAATTATCTTTCAAATATTTTTTATTTTTGATATGCTCACAAATACCCAAAAAAACTTGCTTATTCATTCTTAGAATTTAAAGACAATGTGCTGGATTACCATTTAAAATTTCTTGCACATATGCACAACTTTTCAATACCGAGTTGGTATCACGTCTTCTTCCAAGTCACTATTTCCTAATAATCTTCTTGACTAGAATCAGTGCAGTGATTTTCAATATATTTCTTTGCTTTTCATTTAATATCTTCTGATAATATTCAACATTTCAAAATAATATCAATAAAAAAAAGATAAAATAATTAAAAGCAAAGTGAACCACAAGATACTGCCCAAAAAAAAAAATAATATCAATACAAACAAACATAAAGACAAAATATGAAACAAACCCATTAAATAGCACATGAAATTACATTTACTTTAACACAAAGAAGCAAAAAAAAAAAACTAAACTAATCCCAATTTTTTTGCATTCATCCGAATCCAAGCGATTTTGATTGCCTCTGGCTTTTGTGAAAATATCATCAGCTATTCTCTGTGTGCTTTTCTTTCACAAAAAATGCTTGAAGCTACAATGTACAACGGATCATCCATAGGTAAAGTTGTAATCTCATCCAATTTCTTATTACATTCTTCAATGCTAGGTTCATCTGATTGCTCCAATGTACTTAGAACAATTCGTAATTTTTCATCTAGATATCCTTCTTTGTTTTCCTTTTGGTTCTTCCTTTTTGGTAAAGATTTTTTTTTGATGATGAAGGACTTGGTAAAGATTCAGGCTCTATATCATTGTGTGTACAAGAATTCTACAGTTTGATGAGTAATCGATGAAAATTTGTCTGCACCATTTTTAGGCAACCGCTGTTTAGATGGACCCCATGAATCTTGCTCGGTAGTTGTAATGCCATCAAAGAGTGATATCCACTCATCTGCAAATTATAGCCTAGTATATCGAAATTGTTTTGCATCCGAAATTTTCTGTTAAACAAATAATTATAATTAGGCAACAGTTGTTAAATTAATAATTTCAAAAAATTAACTAAAGAAATGAGCTATACCTTGATATACTCTTCACATTCTTCAGAAGTCCAGTCAGCTGTATTACTTACCAGATTTTAACCATGGTCAGACTTTCTAATTAAATTCGACCACACAATGTATTTATGTTTTAAATAATTCCATTCGTTTTTCAATTATTTTTGAGTGAAATTTAAATTTTTGATCTGTATTTTGAAAATTTATCCCATGATTCAACTTGCAAGCTCTCACCCCCTTTTCCCAAAATATTTTTCTGATCAAGACATAAATCTAAAAAAAGTTTAACTTATGTTGTGTTTTTTCAACTTGCTCTGGTTGAATAATAGAAGTCAGTCCTAAATAAGATAAATAACCGAAAGTTATTTTAAATATAATCTTTCATCAAGTTAAAATAATAGGCAATAAATATAAACTTACATGCATAAACAAACAATACAAAATCAAAACTCATATTAATACATAAAATATAATATACAACTCATTTACATGCATAACTAACATACACAAAACCACAAAATATATTGAAATACATTACATAATAAAGAAAAAACAAAAGCTTTGTATTAGAGAAGTATGGATGAAATACATTAATCCACATAATACAAATATACACAACATAACCACAACCAACATTGTGGATGAAAAAATAAACATTGCATAATAATTATCGCACAAAAATACAATTGGGAATAAATTTTCGCCCACAAACATAGAACAAAAAATCTAAATTTCAAAAACAATTTAGGATTAACACTTTTCGCACAAAATTTAATTTGCATTCGGGATTCTAACCTATAAGCATTCAAAAAATCGACGTCTTGTGATAAACAAGAATTTAGTTTTGTTTTTTACAATTAAATCATAATTCTCGAAAATACATCAATTTCACGAAGAATAATTCGAAAACAAAACATACCGATTCACAACATTAACATCATATACCCCTAATACAGAAGAAATCACTAAGTTATACATCAATAACATCAATTTTGCTCATCAAAAATCCATGCCGAAGTCACTCCCGAAACGAATAGAAGCTTGTGCGAGGAGAGAGAATTTTTGCGAGTTTCCGAAGATCACGACAGAAAACATTAAGATAATTTTTAAGGGCATTTTGATAATTTTGTTTTATTGCTAATTTTTAGCATTTTAAGCATTCCACGATAAGTAGGTCTCGATCTACTTAACATTTTAAACACATTTTCACTTAAAATTTTAAGTTTTTAGCTCCAAACAATTTTTTATTAAAGACACTTAAATATATAAACCATTGAAAATTTTAATTTTAAATTAGCTTAATTTTTTAAGTGCGTTATCAAACATCACCTAAATATAATACAAATATAAAAAGAACGAATATTCTAACTTAGGAAATAAGAGTTGGATCTTTAAGAATTCAGAATATAGTTTTATAGGGTGCTTGCTAGATCATGCCTATCATGCAATTGGGATGGGGGCATTACATGCTCTGACCCCAGGGTCTTGAGACTCATATATGGGCATAATTTATTAAATAATAAACATTAATAAAAAAAAGTGTAATAGACTAAAATTACATTTTAGATAAACTTGAATTTAGTACATTAAAATAATTATTAATAATATATGCGTGCATAGTCGGTAAATTACACTAATTGTTATAAAAAATAAATTAAAAACATGAAAAAAGGGAAAATTATACTAAGGGCCTAAAAACAAGAATATTTAAGAAAAAGTTCTTTTTTTGAAAAACAAAATTAAGAAAAACCGCCCAAAACAAAAATAAATATATTTTTGGATGAGAAATACCAAAATTGCCCTTCATTTCAAAAACTACACCTCACCATCCCACATCAAAATTAGATAAAAGTAATTTTTAAAAAATTTTTATTTTTTTAATTGTGACTAGACAGAGTG
The DNA here is from genome assembly GCA_029783825.1 of Sapria himalayana. NCBI lineage: Eukaryota > Viridiplantae > Streptophyta > Magnoliopsida > Malpighiales > Rafflesiaceae > Sapria > Sapria himalayana. The sequence continues at coordinate 2,178,349 of JAREIK010003611.1, read as the reverse complement.
GAGTGGAGTTTTTCTTTTGAGGAAAATCATAATTTTTGGTTTCCCCATTTCATAGCATCAAAATAAATATTCTTAATTCTGAGGGGTTTATATAGAATTTTAAAGAAGAATTTATGTTTAGTTCATTTTTAAATTATTAACAAAAAAAAAAAAAACACACACACACACACACACAGAGACATATGTTTATTTTAATTTTTTTATTAGTTTTTAAAAAACGTTTGAAATAGCAGTTACCAGTTAGAGCGGTCGGGGAGGGACATGGAGGCGTCTTCATCGCCGCTCAAGCCTGGGGCTGTTGAAGTGGGTTCCACATTGTAGATCCTCTTACATGCAGAAAGGTAACGTATAAGCCATGCTCCTTGCCTACGAAGCTGCCTTATTTGCAGCTTCTCCTCGGGAATTTACTTTCCAGTTTCCACCACTTTCCTTTGACCGCAGCGGCGGAACGGCCACTGGCCACCCTGCTTTCTCCCGTCTCATCCGTCTTCCCTGATTCCCGCCGGTTATTCTAAATCAGGTCGGAAGCACATGGTCTGTCTGCCCTCTCGCAACCCGACGCGTTAATTTTTGGCAAATCAGTCGCCCATGTATGATAGTGTAACCTAAATTATCTGAACGAACCCAGATAATTTTTCTTATTAATCAATAAACAATTAGCGCTCCATTTCTCTCTTTGCTACATGGCTTCTATACAACGTTAAGATGGCAGAAGCTCAAGTCAGAAATAAATTAACATCACTTAATTAATGTGCATGTTATTTTGTAGTGTTGTTCAGTTAAGTGAGTTCACCTCTGCACCCTATAAATATGGACACCAGAGAGACAACGTCCATCTTCATCCTGGTTTCTGACTGAATAGGAGTAGAATTCAATTAACCGAGACCTGATTTAGTGAATTTTAGAAAGAAAATGACCAAAGAGGTGTTTATTGGCTTAATGATCTTGGGCTTGGCGTTCGAAGCAGGGAAGGCATCATTCATCAGAACCAGGGGTGCCCATTTCGTCGAGGATGAGTCCCCATTTTTCTTCAACGGCTTCAACTCTTACTGGCTGATGCACGTTGCTGTGCAACCCACAGAACGATACAAAATCACCAATGTGTTGCGCAAAGCAGCAGCCACTGGTCTGAGAGTCTGCCGAACATGGGCGTTCAGCGATGGTGGTGATGAAGCCTTACAGACATCTCCAGGAGTCTACAGCGAACGCACCTTTCAGGTAAGCTCGGCTGAATTATCATGCCGATCGTAATCAGCGTCCTCTCGCATGAAATTAATCGTCAATGACTAACCATTGCGGGTTATGCTCACAGGCACTTGATTTTGTGATTTCGGAAGCCGAAAAGAATGGAATACGCTTAATCCTGACGCTGAGCAACAACTACCACGATTTTGGCGGCAGACCGCAGTACGTGAACTGGGCTAGATCTGCTGGCGTGCCAGTATACGACGACGATGATTTTTATACCAATGCGGTTCTCAAAAGCTACTACAAGAACCACATCAAGGTACCCCCACCCCCACCCAGAAAACAGAAAGAAAGAACATGCCAGGCAAAGTATCGTCGATCGGCATCAACATAAACTTGAAATCGTTGATTTAATTTACTATTTGCAGAAAGTGTTAACAAGAGTCAACACGCTCACCGGAGTTGCTTACAAGAACGACGCAAGCATCATGGCCTGGGAACTGATGAACGAACCCCGCTGCCATTCTGATTATTCAGGAAGAACTGTAAATGTAACAAACTGCCATGCTCTATGTCCGTCTTACACATTTTTTTTTTCTTTTGTTTTGTTTTGGGTAGTAATGTAAGTTGTAAATGCAATGGCAGGGATGGGTGAAAGAAATGGCTGTCTACTTGAAGTCGGTGGACAAGAATCATTTGCTGGCAGTCGGGATGGAGGGTTTCTACGGAGACTCCATTCCTGACAGGAAGCAATACAACCCAGGTTACCAAGTCGGCACAGATTTCATCACCAACCATCTCGTCGACGGCATTGATTTCGCAACGATTCACGCCTATCCAGACATATGGTAGGAATTTAGTTTAGAAAATGGGATTGACCTGAGATTGTAATCGTGCTTGACACGGTGACGTCTGTTGTCATCTTTTCCACGCAGGCTATCAGGAAAGAGTGACGTCGAGCAAATGGACTTTATGCAGAGGTGGCTGCGAATCCATTTAGCAGACACAGAAACTATACTGAAGAAGCCACTGGTCCTAGCCGAGTTCGGAAAGTCCACGAGAGATCCTGGCTGTACCACGCCCGCAAGGGATTTTTTCATAAACACAGTGTATGCCAATATCTACGCCATGGCTACGCGAGGAACAGTGGCAGGCGGGTTGGTTTGGCAAATTCTCGATGAAGGAATGGCGCCATACTCGGATGGGTACGAGATTGTTTTGTCTCAAGATCCATCAACGAGCAAAGTGATTTCTCATCAATCAAACAAGATGATGGCTCTAGAACACTGAAGCCCATCAGAAGTTTCCATCCTGTACCAGTCTAGACTCTAGAGCCGAGTGTCTTACCATGTTTCCCATTGTTTTTGATTTGCGGAATTGTTCTTCTTCAATAATTGAGTTTAAGCATCATCTCAGCACGTTTTCAGACATAATCTTATCCTTAAAAAAAAGAGAAAAAAAGAGAAAAAAATAGAAAAAAAAAGAGAATAAAAGAGAAAAAAAAGAGAAAAAAAGAGAAATAAAAGAGAAAAAAAAAGAAAAAAAAATAGAAAAAAAAAAAAGACGCGGGCTTGATTATATAACATCAGAGCAGATCCAGAAGAGGTGGTTTAGAAGGAGGCTTCGATTGTCGTGAATGGGGAGGGAAACCCCTTCGGGTGCCACTCCCTCTAACCGCAGAAGTTGAAGGAGGAGGAGCAAGTCTTGGTGCAGTCTGCTGCTGCTCATTCTTGCTTGATCCACCTCTGTTTGTATTTTTATCACCAAAAAGGCCAATATTTGGCATGCTCTGGACCTGCTTCAAGTGTCCACACGAGATGTCACTGCCATTAGTGAGGATGCTTGTGTTGTTCTGCATGCCACCATCTCTCAACACGCTCACAGCTGCACCAGCTAGAGGATCGATATCATCAAAACATGAAATGGAGGAAACCACTCCACTTAGCTTCTTCTCCCTGCTATCTAAACAACCTACTGCTGCTGCTGAGCTGAGAGACACCTGAGAAGGCCATATTGTGTCAACTTGAGAAGAAGCAGTTGGCTGCCTGCTGGATGTCTGATAAACCCAAGAAGCTTCTACTTGCTGAATATCACCGGGAGAGACAGTCTTAGATAGCTCTTTGACAGGACCCCAACCATCATCCCATAGAGTGCTCTTTGCCACAGGACTTACGGTAGTCTCACTCTGTTTGATCGAGGGTCTCAATTGAAGCTCCATGGAAAATGATGCTTGCTTTGCATCATCTGGAACTGTCACTCCTCTTTTTTCTTCAATCATCCTGTACAGAAGTTTCTTGTGTGAGCAAATACAGTGAGTGGTACAATGCACAAACTCACACACACACACACTCACACAGGCACACACACACACACGCACACAGGCACACACACACACACGCACACAGGCACACACACACACGCACACAGGCACACACACACACACGCACACAGGCACACACAGAGACACACACACACAGAGCATTGTTTACCCACCTCAATGCATGCACAATGATGCGCTACGCACTCACCCACTGTGAATGTGTTTCTGCACAACCTGACGCACACAAATTGTGTGTGCATTTCTGCATGAACTGAAGCATGCATGAAACTGTGTTTGCACACATTGCCACCACCTTCCGTGGATGCATGTTATGTGCACATAGTTACTGTGCACGTGGCGCATGTGCATCTATGTTGTTACAAATGCATGGACTTCCCTCCTTTTTTTTCCTCTTCGCTTAGGAATTGCATGCCCTCAAGCTATGATATCATGAAAAGAAAAAAATAAAATAAATTCACAAAAATAACCTCAAACATGGATTGGGGGAACACACATGTTGGGTGTTCCCATCCATAAAATAAAAAAATAAAAAAGAAAAAACTATAAATACTCCTATCAACAATACAAAAACCAAAAAATAATGAAAATAAAACTATAACAAAACCCAAGGAAGCACGGATACGGCTCCCTTTAGCCGTGTCCGCGTGTTCGACAGGCGGACACAGTACGGACACGGCACAGTACTACTTGACTGCCTGAAAATGGCACACAACATACACTTCATAGCCAAACTTATAGCACCACACACAAAGCACAAAATGTTGACACAATGGACGGTGATGCTCGTCACTATGCACCTCCTACCTTTTTGGAGTACTGTGCACGTGTATTAACTTTTAAATGCAGTGCCACATGCATGCAATATCACATGCTCTTCACACCCTCTACAAGTCCTAGAATTTACACTTCAATAAGATTTTAGCTATGATACCATGTAAGAACTAATCCGAAAGCCACATTCATCCAACAACTTCAAACAAATATCAATAATTGGTGTCCTTCAATAATTAGTGAATGGATTAGGACATCCCACACATTAGGTGCCCTAATCAATAAAAAAAAGTGGGAAGCCGACAACAAATAAGAAATTAAAAACTAATAATACTTTCTAATACGATTATTCATAACTCATTGATAATTGAGATCTTGATTTGACGCCAAATTATAATAATAAGAGAATAATCATAAGCCATAAGGTATTATACTTCTTTTTTGAAATAAGAGATACAAAATTGAGTTCGATCAAATACAGGAATAACATATTGATTCAGATCTAATTACTATTTATGCATTGATTTAAGAAAAAGTGTTAGCTATACCTAATATTTTCCATGCTATTGGTCATATTCACATGTTTTTTAGATATATATCTAATTAGTAGTTTTACATGAATAGGAGAGCACAATGATAATAGTTCTCCAAGCTTTTTTCATGTATATGCATACTCTAGTTTTCATGCGCATATATATATATATATATGTATGTATGTATATGTATATGTATATGTATGTGTATGTGAGTGAGTGTGTGTGTGTGTATGTATAAGTATGAATTTATTAGTTTCATCACTATTTGAGATCATTATGCAGGGACAAAAACACGTAATAAAAATACCTGACAACATTTTTTACAAATAAGACATATTTTGAGAATTGCTGAGCATTGAGCTGTTGGGCAGTGAGAAGGGGTGCTACCAGTGGCAACACGTTTTCTGCTGTAAATTCTACTCCAAACTGGCATAAAATGAAAATGAGATTATGTACATGTTAATCATCAACAAGAAATTATATGAATGTAAATTAATAGAATGTGTACCTGTCTAAGTATGGTAGTCGCTAAACTGAGTGTGCACATAAGGGTCGGAGCAGACTGGTCTACAGCTGTACAACGCTGAACAGTTTGCAAAATTTCCAAAACAGATGGCTTATCAAGGGAATGCACAAGGTCTCCAAAGCACAACAGAGCATTGACTCTTACCTGAAACAACAAATAGTTTCATATATTAAGAAAAATCAACAAATAAAAAAAATAAAAAAATTGACTTAGGAAATTTAGTTCCGAATATGTAAGTTAAATAATTCTATACCCAAGCTAACATCAAAATCACCATGATTTCATGTCAAAATTAAATAAGATCATGACAACTAAGATTCAACAATCAAAGCATGTGTTAATAAATATTTTAAAAAATTTATCTGTAACACATGTCCAACCATAGTTATCTGTAACACATGAGTCATGACCAATATTTAAAAGGTAAAAGCATAAGGTGAGACATTTTTGTGTTCGTGAGATGACGCGCTAAGACGTAAATTTTTTAAACAGCACAATATATAATTAATTAATATTTTAAAATACATAAAATATAATAACATAAATAAAAAAATAAAAAATCATAGTTTTAAAAAATAATTTTAAAAAGATTCTTGACTATAAATATAATTAATAAATATTTTATAATATATTAAAAATAAAATAGTATAAAATACATTAATAAATATTTTATAATATATTATATTTTAATAAATTTAAAATAACTTTATCATTATTAAATTAAAAATTTAAATTAATTTTTTTATTAATAAATAGTATAAAATATTTTATAATTAATACTATTTTTTAATTTGATAATTTTATCGAATTATCAAATTAAAATACTATTTTAAATTTTAATAAATTTAAAATAGTATGGAGCTTCTCTCCTTTCCCTCACCCTTGCCCATGTCCTCGCCCCTCTCCCCTCTCCCCTCTCTTCTCGCCCTGCCCCTCTCCACGAAAAACTCGATGGAGCTCCGTCGAGCTCCACATTTTTTTGTCTTTAGACATTTTACGAACACCTCGCATCGAGGCACGCATCAAGACACTTTTAAAAACACTTTTAAAAATATTGGCCATGACATACTAAGGTGCAAGAGCCTTTTGAGGCCTTGAGATGTAAGACGCATACTTTTATTTGTGAGATACAATATATAAAATATATAAAAAAATTATATATTTTTATTAATTATTATTTAGAATTTTTTAATATTAATGAAATACAATCAAGTAAATAACATTAAACAAAAAAAAAATATTTCCTATATAATTAAAATATATCACTCATATTTTAAATACCTCTAAATGTAATATAAAATGTATGAATGTATACTATTGAACACTTGTTTGTATTGTTATAAAAAAGCATAAAAAATTTTATAAGAAAAACTCTCTTAATTATTTGAAATTAATAAAATATCATTGATTTTTTATTATTTATAAAATCTCATTTTATATTTTCATTCATTATACAAAATGTTAATATTAGCTAATATAAATTCCAATAAATTCAGATATAATCACAGAATTATTCTAAACCTATAGATTTACAAAAAAAATATATATTTTTTTTGTAATTTATTAGATGAATAAAAAAATTATAAAAGAATTGATATCTTCTAATCATAGTGATATTAGTTTTATATAAACTTATACTTTCAAATTAAAAATATAATAATCACATCTTAAATAAAAAATTCAAATAGTAGATATTCTAATTAGTTTTACAAATAAATAGATGACAATATTATTATTTAAAACATTATAAAAAATAATACTAAAAATTTTATTCTTAATAAGATTTAATTTGATTTTCTCATTATTGTTAATTTTTTTTTTAAATTTTCATTGTCTTGGGGTACCCAACTTGCGGGATGACCTAAAACATTGATATAGTCGATGTATTTTTTTCAAACATAGTTTTTCAATTAATAAAAATGTGTCTATTTTATTTTCGTCTTCGCTCTTTCATCTCTACCTCCTTTTCTGAAAAACATTGTGGCCGAAATCCAAAGATCAACCATAACATGGTATTAGAGATTTGTTTGGTGGCATAAGTGGCGATGTTGGGTTGCATGGGTGACAGTGCATCTCCCTCTGGTATCAGAAAAAATATATGCTAAATTTTAGTGGCGGCAATGATAGCGATGGTATTTGGTAGATGTGACAGCAGCACCACCTAATGTTGAGGCAAAACCCCACATACCATGGATTATATCTAAAAGATATTTTGGTGTATTATGACTATCGGACTAGTGACGACATGATTCTATTAGTCCATAATCCATTTTGACAAATTAAGATGAATTCCATGACAATCAACACAATAGTAAATGTGTTTTAAGTATTTGAATCCCCGTGTTCAAAAATTTCACTTAAAAACATAATAATTTGTGCAAATTTTATCTTCAGATATAAACTCCTCGTGAGCTATGTTGATAATGATTTGATTTGTAGCTTAAGATTATGTGAGTCACTTGTTCAAAAATTCATCTCAAATTTAGACTAATAAGTGGATGATTATTTATGTACAACTACTAGTATATTTATAACAATCAATTGATTCCAATATATTCATTGTATATGAATGTTGTGACACATACTAAAAAATTTATGATTTGATTGCATCGATATATTTTCCATAAATATTTAATTTATATGATAATAATACTAAGAAGCGACGACATATTATATAACTTGGACACAACTATAAAAAGGATTATTGGTGTATTACCTTTGCTTTGTTAACATATCATACACATTGAAAAGATTTTGTGATCAATAGCATTCTTTACATATATGTATTAACAGAGATATATTATTTGTGGGTATAGATTCTAAATTAAAAGACAATTTCACTATTTTTAAAGATTTATCAGAAGTTGACTCGGACATCTACAATAATAATTAAATTGAGTATAATTAGCATGATCAGCCATAACATTATGATGTCTCTTCATCACACAATCACCATCACAAAGTTGAGAGAGCAGACAAATATACTCCAAGTGAGAAAGTCAATAATGACTTATTTTTTTTTGTGAGCAACTGGGACAAATTTAAGAGAGGAACTAGACATTGCACCATGAGTTACAATAAACTTTTCAAGATTCAAAAATTATATATTAGACTACTTAACCTATTCTGATTGATTCCTCTATGACTACATCTACTAGTCTTATTATACTTATGCTTTCTCAGGATGGATATGTTTGGCATCTTTCTTTGAGTATTATGTAACTTATACCAACTCATTGAGACACATCTACATCCACCATCCTATCTGCTTACAACCTCACTATGGAATCTTGGATCGGATATTCAAAAGTTCATACACATATCATAGGTAATCATACAATTTTAACTTCCTTTGTTGAGTCTAGAATATTTTATGTTATTATAACTAATGACATCATTATATGACCTAAAGGGCACGACAATGTCAAAGTTTAGTATTTCCTTTTAAAACATTTTAATTTTTATATGAACCAAAATTTCGTTATAATTTATTTTGTAAATTGATTTACTAAATAACAAATTTGTGATATTATTTTTTTTTTCTTATTGTGTCTATATCCAAAATTGATAGACCAAACATTCTCAACACATAGGATATCCTCTAAATATTTGTCTATAATTGATCTACTAGTGATATATCCTCAACTAGGACATTCATTATTTGATGAATTAAAATTTTTAAAGCAAAGCATGATATAAGTGATATAAATTGATTTTAAGATGTGTTGGTTAGAAAATTATACTTTAACTTCTTATCACGCATGTCAGGAGAGTACTAGGAGATATATTCCATCTGATTTAGCCAAATACTTATGAATCCTTTAAAAAGACCAAATATTGTGACTTAAAGATATATATATATTTTTTATTAATTATGATACTCAATATGTTTGGTTCAATATTTAACAAATGATCACAAATCATTTATTTTTTATAAAATTTTATAAAAAACATAAAAATTAAGTTTGAACAATATTAAAATATTGAAAAATAATAATATTTGAGTTTTCTTTTCTCTTTGAGCATCATGGATAAATTATTAGATATTCAATGCTGATATTGTTGAACAAAATGAGACAGCTTAGATATTCAATATTTGAATGAGACAACTAGGATACTATTATTGCATAGGAATGTATCTAAACTTTTTTGGGAAAAAGTTTAACATAGGCGTAAACAGTATTCCATACCAATGCATATACCCATGAGAGTGATTTTTTTACATTCTATCTAAAATTTTTGAATATACCTAATTTATTCAAAATCTCTCCAGACATGAAGAAGATGATTATGCGTGTCAAGTATTTCTTTCTTGAATAAAAAATAATAAAGATGATATCCACTAGAGATGATACGGGTCATTACAAGTGCAGATGCATTGTTCTTCGAAGATAAATTATTTTTTAAGCATTCAATCCGAGAGAATGCACATTTTTATTACTCCTCACATAGGTATAAACACAAACCTTACTTTTATGCAAAGTTTTAAAAGACAAAAGTGAAAAGCGAGATATTTTTGCGTTCTTGAGGCGAGATGTAAGTCTTGAGGCGAGATGTAAGTCTTGAGGCGTTAAGGCATAAATTTTTTAAATATCATAATATAAAATTAATTAATATTTTAAAATATATAAAATAAAATAACATAAATAAAAAAATAAAAAATTAAAATTTTAAAAAAATTTTTAAGACAACCCCTAACTATAAATATTTTAAATAAATATTTATTACTCCTCAAATAGGTGTAAACACGCTTTACTTTTATGTAAAATTTTAAAAGGCAAAAATATAAGGCGAGACATTTTTGTATTTGTGAGACGAGACATAAGCCCCGAGACGTTAAGGCATAAATTTTTTGAGCATTATAATATATAAATAATTAATATTTTAAAATATATAAAATAAAATAATATATATAAAAAAATAAAAAATAAAAAATTTTAAAAGTATTTTTAAGGTGCTCATTGACTATAAATACAATTAATAAATATTTTATAAAATATTAAAAATAAAATAGTATAAAATATTTTAATAAATATTTTATAACATATTAAATTTTAATAAATTTAAAATAATTTTATCAAATATAAAATATAAATTTATTTATAATTAAAAACTTAAAATAATATGAAATATTATTAAATAAAAATTTAAATTAAATTAAAAATTTATTTTTTAATTAAAAATTTTTAATTAATATGAAATATTTTATTAAATTAAAAATTTAAATTTATTTTTTAATTAATAAATGATATGAAATATTTTATAATTAATACTATTTATTAATTTGATAATTTTATCAAATTATCAAATATAAAATATAAATTTTTATAATATCTAATAAATTGAAATATAAAATAATTTTAATATGAAATATTTCATTAATAAATAAATAATATGAAATATTTTAAATTTTAATAAATTTATAATAATATGGAGCTTCTCTCCTTTCCCCCGCCCTTGCCCCTCTCCCCTCTCCCCTCTCCCCTCTCCCCTCTCCATGAAAAGCTCCCCGGGGCTCATGGAGCTCTATTGTGGAGCTCCTCTAGCTAAATCATGGAGCTCACTAGAGCTTCGTAGAGCTCCATCATGGAGCTCAAGGAGCTCCGTTGAGCTCCACATTTTTTTAATGCCTTGAGGCATTTTATGAACACCTCGCATTGAGGCGCACACCAAGTCATTTTTAAAAACACTTTTAAAAACATTGCTTTTATGCATACACCTAATACTAGTAGCATGATTATCTTAAAGGAGTAGTGACACTACTCACAGAATGTGATAGGAAGAGAAGTTAACTGTGAGTATCCCACTGAACATGAAGTATGAATTTCCCTAGGAGAGACAAATAAAGGTTAGAAGAATGATAATTTTAACCTAATGATATATACTAGAAGGATATATAGAGTTTTCCTCAGATGTGTAGCAACTTTGACCATCTTGTTTCGTTGTGGAAGTAAATCAAACATTTTACTCAGTAATTATTATCTCAAATACTCTCTTACTCTCTTTTTGATGGTAAATATTCTAATTTCTTGTATTCCCTCAACACCCATAGAATTTTGGGTACCCTTTTAGATATACTTAATCAGGTATATTTTGAGACAACCCATATTTGATGAACTAAGCACAATTACATCCAATAATACTAGAGATCTCATTTTGAAACCTTTAGATAAAGTAGTAATGGAATGTGAATGTGTATATGTGATAGATATGAGCTATGAAAGAAAGAGTGATAAGCTCGGGGCTAGGATGGAAGCATAGTGTGAGTCATGATCATTTCTGAAAGGTGCTAAAGGTGCCAAAAAAATGTGTTTCGTCTAGGCACATTTCACCTCATCGAAAGAGGACAGTAGTAGCTCATTCCTTGGGATGAGCTACCATTGTAGCTCATTCATGGATCAAGCTATCATCATAGCTCATTCTTAGAAGGAGCTACCATCATCCATTGTAGCTCATTCTTGGAATGACCTACCATCATAGCTCATTCCTTGTAGCTCATTCTTGGAACTAGATACCATTATAGCTCGTTCCTTGGAATGAGCTACCGTCAAAATTCATTCTTGTAACAAGATACCATCGTAGCTTGTTTTTGAAATGAGTTGCCGTACTAGCACACCATCATAGCTCATTCTTGGAACAAATATTGCTATGGTTATAGCTATATGTACATATATACAACTACATAGACACAAAAAGGTTACATACACATATGTATATATATGCATTTACATATGTACATATATATAGCCATGCACATACAAAAGACATATATATATATATATGTAGATTATGCATATGTACATGTATGTATACATATGTATATATCTATATAAATACATCTATACATTTTGGTATATAAATAAATCTACACACACACACACACAGATACACACACACACACATATAATAATTCAATATATATATATATATTGAATTATTAAAATTATATATAAAAATAAATCTACACACACACACACGCCCTGATATATATATATATATATATATATATATATATATATATATATATATATATATATATATATATATATATTAAAAAATATTAATAATATTTTATTTTTATATTTGATGTATTATATTTGATTTTATTTCATTAATTGATAAAAATTATAAATAATATTTTGTGAAACGAATACTTTTTATATTTATTAAGAAAAATTATGTTTTGATGTACTCTCCACAATATATTTATAAAATCAGAACCTAACTTTTTATATTTGTAAAAAAATAGATTAAATTCTGAACAAATTAAAATTTGATGTACTCAAATAAAGTAATCCCAAATTATCCTTAACAAATTAAAACAAAATCCAACTAAACTCTATCATCCTCTCGCCTAACACCCCTCACCCCTCGTCAACACCCTTCACCTCTTCAACGAGCCTTAAAAGCTCGTGGAGCAGGACAATGAGCATGAGCTCTAGGACTTGCCAAAGCTCATCGTCAAACTCTAGGAGCTCGACCACAAGCTCCTCGAGCTCGACCACGAGCACGATGGAAAGGGCAAGGGTAGAAGGTGAGGAGCGAGTTGCGAGGGGAGTCAGGCGAGAGTAGAGTTTAGTTGGGTTTTATTTTAATTTGTTAAGGATAATTTGTAATTACTTTATTTGAGTATACTAAATTTTAATTTGTTAAAAGTCTGATGTATTTTTTTACAAATATAAAAAGTTAGGTTCTATTTTTTAAATTATTTTGTGGGAAATGCATCAAAACACAATTCTCCCTATTTATTAAGTTGAATATGCCTCAAAAAAGGTTTGCATCTTAATTCTATCTTACACCTTAAGGCTCCAAAAGACGTTTGCGCATCAATATTCTTGCGCCTTAAAAAATTGTCTATGAGTATTTATGTCTTTTTAAATTTTTATTTTTTGATAGAAAGGAAAATAAAAATGATATTTTTTATTTATCTTCAATATGGTATGTTTGAAGTTTAAAATTTGAAATTTGTATATTAGATTATTGAAAGTCCATTTTTTTATTTTATAAGTTTGAATAATTATGATATCGAGAAATATTAATTATGTTTAATTACTATATTTAATATTATTTAATTGATTGTATTTCAATAACATATAAAAACTCTAAATAATTAATTAGTGAAACATTTAATTTTTATGTACTTTTATGTTGAGTGCATCTTACAAAAAAAGTATGCGTCTTAATTACCCCTTGCATCTCAAGGCTCTAACAAATTTTTGTATATCAATGTGCCTTGCACCTCAAATAACTATGATTGAAAAAAAAAAGATTCACACAAACTTATGATATTAACTATTAGGATATTTCTTTTCTCATATAACCAAAATGACTAAAATAAGGTAGCCATTTTTTATTGTTAAAATTCATAAGTGGAATGTATATCAACTATATATAATACACGAATTCCTAGATGGTGATTTCGGGAAAAAAAGTTTATAAAGCATCTTCCATTATTCACTATTCTAGAAAGCTTTAATATAGTGCATAAATTACAAAAATCTCTTTATCACAAATTTTCTTCAACTCTTATCACCTTTGGAGTTAAGAGATATATGTCAGAACAATCATGCTTTTTATAATGTTAATCAGAAAACATGTAATATTAGCAATATACATTAATAATATTTTGATTATATCAAATAATTATTTTGGTTTATTCTAACAAACCAAGTTTTAGAAGAAGAATTAGAATATTATAGATATTTTGTGGGTATTTAGGTTGGATGCTCAAGAGACACGATCTTTCTTTCCCATATGACATATGTCTTAGATATTTTGTATGCCCTTGATAGGTAGGGATGTATACATGTTGACTCATAATTTTATCTAAGTATAAATTTGTCTACGAATATTAGTTTACCAATTAATTCAATAATATAAAAGATAATCATAAAAAAAAAATTATTTGATTATAATCAAACCAAAAATCACAAAATATCAATATAATTACATTTTTTTTTTAGATTCTCCCAAAAAAATTTATATGGATATAATTTTTAGGATTTTCGGATATGTGATAACTTATGATGATAACAAGTTTTTAGGATTCTCAAATATCACTTGCATTTTCTTTGGGCATTAGAGTATCCAATGAAAACAAATATCAATACCCTAGAAAGCAAGAATAAATAGATTGTCCTTAAAAAAAAAATTAAGAATAAAATAAGTATATCCAAAAATTTTAAGAAATAAATTAAATAGCCTCTTTTCGAGATGTTGCACATGAAAGATATATGCTGAGAAAATATAAAAGAACATATGATTAATGATGTATATTATAATTAAATTCACATCTCTTTCTAATTAGGAGTATCCTAGCTGTATCAATCAAATATTTATTATTCATTTCTATAATCCCACTCAGTTAGGATATGTCAGCATTGATCATGATATCTTATTGCCCCTCAAACACTATCATTGATCATGATATATTGATTTATGTTTATTAAAAAAAATTATTCATTATTTTTGTTTGATTAGTTTTATATTGATTAAAATATTTCTTATTAGAAAGCAACATCTTTTATATCATGAAGTACTATTATACATCATGATAAAATATTTTTTTAGATATCCTTTCACATTGCTATTTTCTTACCTACTGAAACTAAGATATATCAATATCAAACTTTCATGTGCATCCAACATGTGATTGTCATTGGAAATCTGTTGGAAGCCAAATAATTCATTTGAAAGATCATACAATCATTATTGTTCTATTGCACTTGGAAAAATTTAAAAAAAAAAAGATAATACTCAATATATTATTTCTCAAATACTTTGTTTCTTTCCCACAATTTTGAATCCCCTATACTAGCATTATCTCATTTAGGATAGCTAAGATATTATTCCTTGTCCTTCAAAGAAGCAAGAAGTCAATTGTAGTCAAATATTCATGATGCATATTAGTAGTGATCAAAAGATAGACCAATTTAAATCTTGCTAGGCAGCAATGAGATATGCAAAACCATATCATGTTATTTAAATATTTTCTTTAATGTTCAAGATGATCTAGATTAGAATTATACTATCCCTTACAACCTATCACAAAAGAGTTATTAATTAGCTTGACATAGAAAATGTAATTCTTCTCCATGAAAAAAATTTGTGAGACACTAAGTAGACAAATAAAATAATTACTAAAAACTCAGTTTGACAACTTTGTTATCATGATATCATTATTTGGACTTCATGATCATGTACAGAAACAAGATATAGAATAACAATCACTTATACATGTACGCTGATATGAATCAAATATCATCTTGAGAAGAATGAGACATATACATCTTGTCTGACTTGTTGAAACATGATAGTCAAACACACAAGCATATTACATTTCTTCCTCAAACACATCATTTCATAAAAATTGGCATTTTTATGAAACCCCTCGAAAGACATCGTCTTTTTTATTTCTCTCAAACTTGATGTGCATAATATTCATATATTAGCAAGAAGAAAATTATTGACTAATGCATTTAGTTATCTTAATTGTGTCAATTACTAATGATGAGAAAGGGACTCATGTAATTTTTTTCACTTATATAATAATATTTCCATTTTGAATGATTTATGAATGAATGGATTTGTCATCAGTTTTAATGTACCAGCTCTAAGTGCTTTGATTTCTACAGCAATAATAACCAGAGGTACAACACTTATTTTATAAAATAAGTATGAGATATATGAACATATAATAATACAATAACTAAGAACAGCGAACCCTCAACACCATGGATTATAAAAAGAATTAAATAATGAAATGCATCAGATGCTTATGCCAAGCACAAACACTCACCACAGCTATTGTTGTTTTCAGGGCCAACCGATGAACCCGTGGCAAAATTGCTTCTTTAACAAGCTGCAAATGTTCCATAACAATCAAATGCAGAACATCAAACTGGCTGAGCAGCATGCCAAGAAACAGAAAAAGAAGCAATTGAAATTATTTTTGTCAGAAGTTACTGTTTTTAAGCTGTTTTGATGCACGTCAGTGTTATTTTCCACCATTTCATCCAAAACTAGAATCAGCCAATTTCCAACTATTTGTAGGTTTTTACTTCTTGAAAGAAACTCAATTTTTTTGAAAATTTTCTTTTGAAAGAGACTCTGTCTATTATTTGAACTAAACTACATGCGTGCTAAAAAGAAAAGAAAAATCTACACTGCATGATTTTGTCCAGACAGCACTTAGTGATGCCCTGCTGCCATCAGACATCCACAGTAGGCTGTTGCTGACAGCTACCTGTACTGTGTTATCTTGGCCATTATTGTATTGTGGTTGTGATTTTAAATAATGCTCATTGGTGTTTTTTTAAAGCTTTCCATACACTGTTTACCTGCCTATAGTTAGTGTAGACGAAGAAGGAGAGAGAGAGAACCTTTGTTTTTCTTTCGCTTAGTAATCCCGCTTGTAGCCTTTCTCCTTTTATATATTCCACACTCCCCCTCAAGCTGGAGCATATACGTCATGCACCAAGCTTGTTACAAATGTATTTAATCCTAGGACGACTGAGAGATTTAGTGAAGATATCTGCTAGTTGATCATCTGAATTAACAAAACTTGTAGCAATACATCCTGATGTGATCTTCTCTCTAATAAAGTAACAATCAACTTTAATATGCTTGATCCTTTCATGAAAGACTGGATTGGATGCAATATGTAATACGGCCTGGTTATCACAGATGAGTTTCATCTCTTCGTCCTTTCCAAATCTCAATTCTCGAAGAAGATGTTTCAACCATATGAGTTCACATGTTGCCAAAGCCATAGCTCGATACTCGGCTTCAGCGCTAGATCTTGCTACTACATCTTGTTTCTTACTCTTCCAAGGTATTAGATTACCTCCAATAAAAACACAGTACCCTGAAGTGGAACGTCTATCTGTGGGTGAGCCGGCCCAAACTGCATCTGTGTAACCAACAACCTGAGTAAGACATCTGTTCTCGTACAACACACATTGGCCTGGTGTACTTTTGATATATCGAAGAATGCGGATTACGACATCCCAATGGCTATCACATGGTGATTGTAGGAATTGACTAACAGCACTCACAGGAAAAGAAATATCTGGACGAGTAATGGTGAGATAGTTCAATTTAGCTACGAGTCATCGATATCTCCTTGGGTCTGCTAAAGGCTCCCCCTGTCCTGGTACAAGTTTGACATTTGGATCCATAGGTGTGTCTACCGATTTACAATCTAACATACTGGTGTCTTCCAAGATGTCTAAAGCATATTTCCTTTGGGAAAGGACCACATCGGAACTGGATTGAGCTATCTCAATTCCCAAGAAATACTTGAGTTTCCCCAAATCTTTGGTCTGAAAGTGAGTAAAAAGATGTTTTAGTTTCTGAATACCATCCTGATCATTGCCTGTAATGACAATGTCATCCACATAAACAACCAGATAAATACACTGCCCCAAGGAGTTATGATGATAGAAAACTGAATGGTCTGCTGTATTGCGAAGCATGCCAAACTCTTGAACAACAGAACTAAAACGACTAAACCATGCTCGAGGAGATTGTTTCAAGCCATATAGAGAACGGCGTAACTTGCACACTAAACCAGACTCCCCCTGAGCAACAAAACCAGGAGGTTGCTCCATATAAACTTCCTCGGCAAGATCACCATGAAGGAATGTATTTTTAATATCCAACTGATAAAGAGGCCAAGAACACATAGCAGCCATGGAGATAAGCAGACGAACAGAAGCAATCTTGGCAACAGGGGAGAATGTGTCAGTATAATCAGAACCATAAATCTGAGTATAGCCTTTAGCAACTAAGCGGGCCTTAAGGCGATCAACCTGACCATCAGGACCAACCTTAATTGCATAGACCCAATGACAACCAACTACAGATTTATCAGAGGGTAAAACAACAAGATCCCAAGTGCTATTAGAGTGTAGAGCAGCCATTTCATCCACCATTGCCTGTCGCCAGCCTGGATGGGAAAGAGCTTCATGGGTGCGGAAGAAAAACAAAGGATATAACAGAGACAAAAGTAGAATATAGTGAAGATAATCGATCATAATTCAAAAAATTGTAAATAGGATGAGAATTACGAGTAGAGCGATTAGCTTTCCGAGTAGCAATGGGTAAGTCATCAGGAGAGGGTGAAGCCGGGACAGGAGAAGCCGAAGAGATAGGAAGTGAGTCAGCAGGTGCCTCAGCAAACGACAGAGGAGCATCGACACGAGGGCGACGATGATAAACCTGAAGTGGTCGAGGAGGCACAACATCAGGTGAAGAGACAATAGGAATAGGCAAGACATCAGAAATAAGAAGAGACTCAGAAATGGTGGAAAAGAATGGTGAGTCCTCAAAGAAAATAACATCAGCGGAAATAAAGTAGCGATGAGTCTCAAGAGAATAACAACGATAACCCTTCTGAAGTCTGGAATATCCCAAGAAGAGACACCACATGGCTTTGGCTGAAAGCTTGTCCTATCCAGGAGTGAGAATATGAACAAAGCAAGTACAACCAAAGACACAAGGAGGAAGGAAATAAAACAGTTGGTCAGGGAAGAGAAGGGAATGAGGAATCTGATCATGTAAAACAGAGGAGGACATACGATTAATCAAATAACAAGCGGTAAGAACAACGTCCCCCCAAAAACGAAGAGGAACATTACTATGGAGGAGAATAGTACGAGCTGTCTCAACAAGATGTCGATTCTTGCACTCAGCTACCCCATTTTGTTGAGGAGTATGAGCACAAGATGGCTGATGAAGAATCCCATGATGAGACATAAATGAAGTAAAGGGGGATGAAAAATATTCCCTTGCATTGTCACTGCGTAACACACGAATTGAAATATTAAATTAGGTCTGGATTTCAGCATAAAATTTTTGAAAAATAGAAAATAACTTAGCTCGATTTTTCATTAAAAATAACCAAGTACATCAAGAATAGTCATCAATAAAAGTAACAAAATACTGAAATCCTAAAGTAGACGCAGTCCGACAGGGACCCCAGGCATCAGTGTGGACAAGCTCAAAAAGAGACTTTGCCCGATTATCCAAACGCTTTGGGAATGAGACACGAGTATGTTTCCCAAGCTGACATGACTCACACGAAAACGACGACAAAGTGGAAAAACGAGGGACCATCTTCTGAAACTTGGAGAGACTAGGGTGGCCCAAACGACTGTGAATGAGGAAAGGAGCATCAGTGGAAATGCAAACTGCAGGAGATGAATCCGAGGTGAGGTGATAGAGGCCTTGAGACTCACGTCCTATGCCAATCGTCTTTCCCGTACTCCGGTCCTGCAAGGTCACAAATTTATCAGAAAAGGTAATAGAACAATTAAGAATACGAGTAATTTTGCTGATGGAAATAAGATTAAAAGGACATTTAGGAGTATAAAGGACAGAAGTGAGAGGTAGAGAAGGTAGAGGAATGGCCAAACCAATACCTTTAGCCACAGTTTGAGAACCATTAGCTAAGGTAACAGTAGGTAAAGCAGAGGTAGTAGAAATAGAGGAGAAAAGATCCTTATTACCAGATATGTGATCAGAAGCTCCAGAATCTAGAATCCAGGGTCCAAGAGAAGATGTGTGGGTAAGACAGGCAGAAGTATTACCAGGTTGGGCAACAGAGGCAACAGAAGCATGATATGCCTGAGATGCGGAGGAGCTCGGAGACTAGGCAGCTGAGAATCAGAGGACTGGACCATGTGAGCAGTGCGAGGAGGCCGTCCATGTAACTAATAGCAATGATCACGAGTGTGACCAAGTTTATTGCAATAAGTGCAATGAGGACGTTGACCCCTACCTCGGTTACCTCTGCGGCCTCCTTGAGTGGCAGTGTGAGAAACTAACACAGAAGAATCTGAAGTGCTATCAAATGATAAAGTCTGAGTGTACGAGATACGAAGGAGGCGAGCAAACACATCATCAAAGGACGAAACTGATGAACTGCCAAGAATCTGATCGCGGATATGCTCAAGATCCGGACGAAGGCTAATAAGAGTAATGACCATGAAGAATTTATCAAGCTGTGTTTGTTGAGCCCCAACATCAGAAGTAAGAGGCATCACAGTCAAGAACTCTTCCTTAAGAGAAGCAATCTGGCCAATATAAGTAGATAGATCCAAGTCCTGTTGGCTGAGATGGACAATAGCAGAAGCCACCTTATAAAGACGCTGGATATCATTCGTGTATAATCCTTTAGCTTGAGTCCAAAATTTAAAACAAGTTTTGTAGGCCTGAAGATGAAGAAGAATCTTAGGATCAACTGATTGCCACAATATACTACACAACTGGGCATCTATCTTCCTCCACTGTACGCGGTCAACCTCAGGGATATCTGTCTCCTGTGTAACTAGGTGATCCTCATATCCTTGACCCATAAACTATAATTCAACAGAAGCTGACCAGGAAAGATAATTGTCACTGCCAACCAATTTCTCCGAAGTAATCATAGGAGATCCAGATATAATAGAGGAAAAAATAGAAGTTTTAGCAGCCATTGTTGATAATGCTGGGAATTCGCTGCACTCAAATTTTACAGAACATCCCGATGAGGAATGTATCCTTCTTTCTGCCAGGCCTGGATGCAATCTTAGACGGTTTTCATGATTTCCAACAGGAAAACATGCTGCTAGAGTTTACTGTACGTGTGTGATATATGTTTTGGATGGCCTTGACGTGGACGTGATCACAGATGCCAAACAAGAAATACTTATACTTGAAAAGCTGAGAATTGAAAGAGTAGAAGCTTGGGAAACCCTAGATCACTGAATGACGAGGAAGAGGATTGGAACTTGCTGGAAACTTTCAATTTCCTGTTCTAAGAGAGGATTCCACGAACAAGGGATGAAGCTGTTCAACGAAATACTGCGGATCGGCGTGCGTCCTGATCAATCCACTCTAGCGAGCATGTTGAAAGCCTCTGCCAGTCTGGCCTCAATTTCTCTCGATGAAGAGCTGATGGTCTGCTTTCCAGCAAGAACAACACCAGGGAACAATGGGGGCAGGGGTGGAGCAGGGCCCAATTCTCAAGAACAAACAGAGACTGCGGCCGAAGAAGATGAACAAGGTTCGGGCGGCGAGGAGGAGCCGGAAGATTCAGAACTCTCCGGCGATGTGTTTCCGATCGAGATCGACGAGGCCGTTCTCAGCAACGAATCAGTATCGAAATGGAAACTGAAGAGGAAACGAAACCTAAGGCATCTGGCTCGAAAATCCGTAGGCAGAGAAGATGAATGGCTCTGATACCATGTAGACGAAGGAGAGAGAGAGAGAACCTTCATTATTCTTTCGCTTAGTAATCCCGCTTGTAGCCTTTCTCCTTTTATATATTCCATAGTTAGAAATAACAAAGATAACATTTGATGATTTTAATGGGGGACATTTTCAAAGGTAGAAACTTTCCCCCTAGCCAAATCAGGGGGTTATCTCAATTTAAAAAAAAAATTACAAATGGTTTCTAAAATTTGATGAAAATCAAAGGCATGCCTAGGGTTTTGACACCCCCAAACACCTCACCAGTCACACGAAATTATGGTTTCTAAGTGAATCAAGGAGAAAGGAAGGAGAAAAGCAATAGATAAAAAAAAGAAATAAAAAATTATTTCATTTAACTTCAAAAATATAATATTATTTTATATATATATAATTTGGGACAACTCACACATACTGGCTACTCCCAAACAATGTAATAATAAAAAAATAAAATAAATAAACACATATACTAAAACAAACCTCAACAAAATTAATTCTATTACTTACCTCAAACTATTAGAGAAAATATTAATTTGTAGACATGTTTAAGAAAGCAATGAGAGGATTTAAGATTTCTACTATTACTCACAAAATAGGCATTACATTTCTATACATCAACTTGAAAAAAGTGTTAAAAAAAAACAACAAAAAAGTGTTAAGATACATTTTTTTATTTATTCAGCTATGCATTGCATATATCCCAATCAACAAGATGCGCTCCAACTTTTTTTTATTGTTATTCTATGAATATCATCATCAAATCTAAGTAGTTTAAATATGATTAGATTTATTTGATTTCATTCTATATATGTCATTGTGTTCTCTTATTTTTTTTATTGTCAAGGATAAATAAAAAAAATATGCATTTTTCAAATAATTTTTGAAAGTTGGAATTCATGTTTTATCAAATAAAGATCATAATATCATTCTAGCAAATTCACTCATATCACATTATTTTTCAAGTTGTCAAATCATAATAAAACTTAGCAATAAAAAGAAGCACAAGCAATGCAAAAAAAAAAAAAAAACCAGCATAAATCATTCTCACCAAAACATCAAGGTGTCTAGCAAGCGAGACAGATTTTCTCAAAACTTCTGCTTGAATTTGTGGATCAGTATCATCATATGCTCGAACAAGCAATGGCATCAAATGTGAAAGCACATTCTCCCGACTGGTCTACAATGAATACCCAACAAAAATCTTTAAAACCATTTTCGAGAAAAAGATGAAGCACAAATATGATTTTTGGGATGAAGGCAAATAATGAAGAACACAACAAGCACCCAATATAAATAAATAATGATAACAAAAATCTTAGTTGTTACTTTACATATTTAATTTAAACTCCAAAAAAATCAGAATGCAACAAAGCATAATTATATTCTGAGAAAAAATTCATTTGGAATGATATCATCTCTCATAATAAATGTCACAACATGACATTGCTGATGTATTATGTATTATTGTGTACTTAGAATTGTAGTTTATAACTTTTATTTTTTATTTTATTTTATTTTATTTATTTATTTATTTATTTATTTATTTATTTATTTTTTTATTTTTTTTATTTTTTTATTTTTTTATTTATTTTTTTTATTTTTTACTTCATTGCAATATGGATAAAAGCTTTCAACTTATTGGTTATCCCAAACTGATTAGCTCATTATATAAGTGTCTCTTTTGGCAACATATTAATAATTGAGTTTTCATTAATGTTTGCACTCTGTTAACATATTGGTTGCTCTAAGGCACATCAAACTCTAGGCACATTATAACTGCACTTTCTTAAAAAAAAAAAAAGAAAAATAAAAAAACACAAAAAGAATACAGCCCCTCCCACTTTCCTTCCTCCATTTTGGAGCACATATGTCGTACACAAAAAAAGAAAAAATAGACACCAAAACCCAGGCACACTGTTCCGATTGAGGTGTGCATAAAACAAAATTAGGATTTATGGTCTCTAATATATGATGCCACATTATGTGCATAAGACATGCATAACAGATGAAGATAAATGAGGAGCAGAATTTTGGTGCAGTATTTGTGAATAGCATCAAATCATTGTTCATGTCAATTGAGAAATCAATGATGCGGCGTAAGTATGCAAATGCAGAAAATTATTTCTACAATGCACACCTTTTAGTAAGAAATGACATATTAGAGAGGTGTTGTTAGTTATTTTCAAAGAGTTGGCTGAGAGCACTAAAGAGCATTGAAAAAAAGATATTGACTACCAGAATCATTCCTATAGAGGTGTTAAACGGCTTATGTTGGGCCGACACGACCCTTTTTCTATACCTTAAGCTGGACCACCAAGCTAGGCAAGGTCGGATTAGGTCGGCGACCAACCAGACACGACTGAGGCAGAAGGTGTGGGTTATGCCTGGCACGACAGGCAGCTAACACATGGCAGCCTAAGTTTGGACTAGACTAGCATGCTTTCGGTCTAGGTAAGCCTAGGCTCGAACCAGGCCAATATGGGTTCAAGCTAACAGCTATCCATGTCTTGAGAGTAATGATCTTATTTTTTTATCTATTTGATTTTATTTGCAAGATAAAAAATTCTGAAAAAAAATATTTTGAGATTTAGCATTGTGTTGAAAATGGTTTATCCATTATTTATACATTATTAACTTTATCATTCATTACTTATCAAGTTGATAATATTATACTCTAGCCTTATTGATATTTATATTATAGAGTATAATGTATGTCAGTTAGTAAAACATACTAGAATTTTGTATCATGTCTATTAGATTAGCATAAATAATGATTCATTCGATCTAATATATTTAAATATACGAAAACATAATAACAATCAGACCCAAGAAAATTTAAAATTTTTTATTATTTTTATTAATTATAATTCATGATTTACATGATTTTTTTGTGATCGATCATATTTTTTTTTTAAATTTTTAGTAATTACTAATATAATAAAAAATTTAATTTAATAATAAAAAATAAAAATTAATAATGTATTTAGGTAAGTCAAATAGTTTCGCCACTTATTATATGGGTTAAAAGATCATACAACAATTATCATGTACTAGCACGCACTAATAAAATAACACTATTAAAAAATAAATAAATATTTGATCGAGACAACTCGAATATTCATCTTTGATAAAAATATTTCAGAATTTTGGGGAGATGTGCCATTAATTACAAATTACATTACCAACTAGATATATTTTTCTATCATTTCTCATCATAAGAAATTTCATTATCAATATTCTAGAAAGAAATTATTTAGTCAATATCACTGAATCTTTTAAAATACATATTTATTCACAGTCACTCTCCATGATAGAACAAGATAACACAAAATCTTAAGATGTATTGTTCTTAGTTACTCTAATACCCAACAAGATTATAAGTAATTTAATTAGGAGAGAGTAATATGTTGATTATATTTAAACTTTTTATTCTGTATTATGATGTACTCATATGGAAATATCATAAATATTAACAAATACAAATCATGTTATATTTGAATATAGCAAAATTTTATAAAAAAATATCATAAGTCCAAGCGATAGAGTAGTCCACGATTATAGTCTAATTTAGTCTCATGATGAGTTGGAGATTACAAAATTTGATTACCCAAGACTTATTGTTTATACTAGGAGAATAAGACATATATAATATGTTTAAAATAGGGCAGAGTCAACTAAAAAAACATACAATTGTGTAATCAATTCCACTTATTTAGAATTTTATCTTTTGATTGCTTTCTAAAATAAATGAAGTCATATTCAACCATTGATTTTATAAGTACTATCATACTCATATACTATTTCCTGTTTTACTACTTTTCTTAATAATACCAGGATATCTAAATCTTTTTCTAAAAAATAATCTCACTCAAACTAGATTAGAAAAAATATACATCTTTCACTCTAATGAGATCTGAGAACTAGCAACTTGATCATTGAAAATATTTATTCTTGATTATAGGTAAATATTCAATGTGAACACAAATCCAAAAAAAAAAATTACATTAATACAAGAATTATTGTTAAGAAGTTCACTCATGCATTATATATAAATTTTCATGATACATTTTCCATCATAGTCTAGATGACCTCCATATGGATTTCATTTGACTAAAAATATCTCATGGAAGAAGGATTCACTAACTAGAAGTAAAAATATTTTTTTTCATAATATCCTTGACGATGTAGTTGGTATAGATTACATATTATAGATTGCGGAAAGTATTATATGATCTAAAAATCTCCAATAATCTCGTTTGCAAGGTTTTTAAAAGCAATCACCATGTAAAATTTTAATAGATAATTATTTTATATATTTTGCACGTGTCACAAATTTTTACTAAGAATTCTAACAACAAAATAAGTTTACTTATTGTGAATGTAGATAATGTTCTGATTATGATATATTGAGTTTAGAACCATACAACCCAACGAGTACCTTATGTCGCAATTCTAGAAGTATAACCTTTAAATACTAGTATACTTTCTTCACATAGAGATAGTCAACACAAAGAGAAATTATTTGATCATAAAAGAGATATATAATTGACATTCATATCAAGATTAATTTTTTAAATAGTACTCTAAAATATTCTATAATTAATCTAGATAAACATTTCTTATTTTATAAGACTCGTCTAGTTGACTCTACTATTTACCGAAGACTCATCTATTCAAATTAACTATCTGACTATTATTAGATCAGATAATTTATGCAATCAATATTATTAATTTTTTCATAGATTTTTCCTTAAAAGTTTATTGAGGCAGCTCTACAAATAATGAAGCATGTAAAAAAGTCTGCAGGACTTATGATCTCATTTAACAATCATGAACACTAATAGTTAGTCGCACTATCAAATTTGAGTTGGACACCAATTTGTATTCAGAGGAGGTCTAATATATGTTTTTGTATGTTTTTTAGAGTCAACATTGTCTCAAAAAAATAAGAAAGAAAATTATTTTGAAATTCAATATAAAAATAGAGTTTAAGACAATGACAATGACTAACTACGAGATACTTTAAATTTGATATCTAATCATGGAGATTAAGTGTCAAAGCATACTTTTCTAGTCAATTATAAGATATTTTCTCTCATTACTCCTTAAAATAATAGTTAGATACTAAAATATATAGCTTCCAATCCAAAATTTAATGATCATACAAAACATATAAAACTAAATTATTTCTTCCTTAAAAAGAAAGTTCAAGATAAGAATATTATCATAGCATACATTCCTACAACAAATCAACCAACAAACAATTTTATGGCAACCTTAAATAGACCTTGACTTACATTTTTCTTCTTCAAGTTTAGTGCTATAAATAATTATGCACCAATTTTATGAGAGATGTGATTTATAGTTTTTATTTTTATTTTATTTTATTTTTTTACTTCATTGTATTATGAATGGAGTATCCAACTTTTGATTATCATCAATCCGATTAGTTCATTATTACAGAGTATATTCTATACACATTATTAATTGAGTTTCTATTGATGTTTGCATTGTTTGTATTGCTTAATTTAAACTATTATTACAAACAAAAACATATAAAATAGTTAAAATCAATATCTATAAAACTTTTAGATACCCCAAATTCTATTCTTGTTAAATAAAAGTACTTAAATTTGTTTCAGTTATTATTTTATTATGTAAGGAATTCACCAATTAATTTTCAATATTCCTAATAATTTCATTTTTTAT
Source organism: Sapria himalayana (assembly GCA_029783825.1). Lineage (NCBI taxonomy): Eukaryota > Viridiplantae > Streptophyta > Magnoliopsida > Malpighiales > Rafflesiaceae > Sapria > Sapria himalayana. The sequence goes on along the minus strand of JAREIK010003611.1, from coordinate 2,151,045 downwards.
ATATTAGCATCATCGTATCTTGGCTAAATATGAATAAAATGCAGCATTTTTCATAAAATAATATGTTATTATAATTATTATTTTGCATAAAATATTCACGTGTAATATTACATAATATTTCACTATTGTATTAGTCATTATAGTGATTCATAGCAATATCAGATATGACTACCTTCCCAATGAAAATAATGATAATCATTAATTTTACATTGATTATGTTACATCAAGCATTTAAATTTCTCAGTAGTTAATTTTTGTATCTCAAAAATATATATGACACAATTTTAGCCATGTTTCGACCCAAATCATTTCACCTTAGTTGACGTCGCAACAGATAATAGCAAAGCATCCATTATGGGTTAATATCAATTACACAGCTCAACTTTAGTACCGAATTTAGAAGAGATTAATATCTCAATAATTTTACTCTCTAAAAGTCAGAGATGTAGCATCCGATGAATCTCGAATGTGAGATCTTACCAAACTTGAATGAAGGAATTTATCATCACACTAAAACATGATCTTTAATAAATACATGCGATACAAGTATTTTCCAAGTGATCAATCATTGAAATATTGTACTCGAACAAATACTTTAGAGTTTAATTGCAAAAAAGATTGAGATAAAATTGTGTCCAGTTGACCCATATGGTATGAATAGCTAATACTATTTGATATATAATATCCAATATCAAGACGCTTCAAGTAAATCTTTGAAAAAAATGATTTTCAAATTTTACGTAAAAATTATTTCCTTCATCTATTAAGGATAAAAAAAAGAACATTTGTATAAAAAATTAAAAGCAAATAACTATAATAAATAAATGATTTTCAAATTTAGGAGAATATGAAGATCGTATATAATGTACAAGGCTCTCACTTTATCACGAGACATGAGAGAAATTATAATATTGACAATCTTATACCCAAAAATCAAAGAGACTACGTCTGATAAATCTTCAACTCAAGACTTATCTCCCTTGGACGAGGCACTTGCCAAAGCACCAAGGCACGACCTAACACCCGAGACTTACTACCCACACAACTATTTGCAGATGCATAAATTCAAATTATCAAGGGATGATAATAACAAATGAATAACTTTAAACTAGATATTATTTAAATGAACTCACGTTCTCAATTCCTCATTGGATTACTCTCAATCATAACAGTCAGATAGACATACATATGAAATCTAATGTATTTCTCCATGAACATGTAAAAATATAAAGACATTATTATCTTATTAAATTGATGATTTGAACAAACATTAAATACAAAATATTCATGCACTAACTTTAGAGAGTCAATCTAATATATATTATTATTGCATATTATTAAAATACTTCTTCCAAAAATCTTTGGATGCTATAAATGTTTTTACTTTTTGTTTGTTCTCCCCATTGTACACATGTTATATATGAATTCTTCCATGTTTACTTCATACTCAACATATCCTCAAATTATTATAAGTTTCAAAAACAAACTTACAATACAAAACAGCAAAGAACAACAAGAATTCAAGGACTAACATTTTCAATCCATAACAAAAAAGTACCGTGTTATACCTTGCTAATAATGAGTTCCACATTCTTTACAAGTAACAACAGTGTATCACCCATGGCAGAATTCAAAACGGGAATCAGAGCTGGAAGTGTTGATAGTTCAAAATCATTTTTATCCTGCGAGAGTTGGAAAACAACATTTTTAAACAAATCTCATTTTGCCTTGCATCTGAAGAACACGAGTGAGTGAACAGGAGATGATGCATAAGTCAATTAAAAAATAGGATTTATTATAGATGCACTAAAATGATTAGTAAGGCAATGGACAAAAAAAAATGTTATGCTTTACTCCTTTCACAGACATCCCACCAGCCTTTCAACAAAAAAAGTTCACAACCTTACAAATAATTTTTTGATAAAAAAATTATTAAATATTCTAAAAAATCCGACAATAGTAAAAAAATAGTGTCTTTAGCACAATTTCATCATTATTTAAAAAAAGAAAATTTTTAAAAAATAACTTTTTTTGGAAATAAATGTGTTCTTGAAGAGGTGATCAACCCACTATCATCCAAAATAACAAAATGTGATTATTTCGAGTGCCCATTAATCATATTTAAGTTCTCCAAATAATGTTACATAACCACTATCATCCATCATGTTTAAGGGTGTACATGCAATGTGCCTTTTCACATGAGCAATTTTTTAAAACAGTTAAATATATTTAATAACTATTTTTTTTTATTCTAAGTACAAATATATTCTAAATGTTGATAAAATTAATATTAAATATTATTATTTCAAAAATACTAATACAAATTATTATTATGACCATCATTATAACATATTCTCGATATGATTATTATTATAGTTGATATTTATTTTAGTTTTCTTAACAATACTATCCTCCCACAAACCTCACACAAATGCTTTATATGAATAATTTTTTTAACTAATTTCATATAACTTTTTAAAAGGTTAACACTTATTTTATATAATTAAAAAATGTATCAATCTAAATATTCTTTGGTTGAAATCATATATAGTCTCATTCTCACATGATCAAACAGATAACAATTCTCTCTTATATCGTCTTATACAAATACGAGGATTAAAATCTTTATATTTTTAATTTTAATTTTATCTTTATAAATCTTCTCACACACTTATATTAACATTACATCAATACTATGACCATCTCATGAATATTTAATCTTGTAGTAACATCATATTTTGCATCATACAAAATAAATATTGTAATAAATACCTTACAAGGTTTCTTTTTTTTATTATGACATACCAAGTTTTCTTATATCACATAAAATATTTATTAAAATATTTATGATTATCATTCATTTTCTCCAATCTTCTTTAGCTCCTTGATATGTTTTTTTAAAAATTCATCATCACTTTGAATTATAAATTATAAGTATCAAATCGAATAATATTTTAAAATTTAAATGTATTCAAGCTCAATTAATTATCTCATTCTTAATTTAAAATTAAAGTCAACAACTAGATATCTAGAATTTAATAAATTAATTTCAATTTTTTATTGTTGAAACGTTCATGAAATCTCAAGTAATGGGTCTCTGCTAGTTCTGATAAATTTTTATAGCTGATATGTATCATATTCTATGATTAAAATTTTCTTAAGACAAGAAAACATACAATCAAATATGCACAAACTCAAATTAAATTTCCCTCAAAATCTATTGATTTTGCCAATAATCATAATTAAAATAAAAGAAATAAAATTAGCGCTAAGTTGTTGATAACAACTCATAAAAAGTAAATTAATATGATAATCTGAAATAAATATGACACAAAAAAATAATTAGGATGCAAGATGAATAATATTATATCCAATAAAATTTACGTATTTTTCATTGGTGAAAATAATATTCTCAGAATAAAAAAAAAATTAAAAATCAAATATAATTACTAGTGATATAAATATTTGTACATGTATCAATAAATCATAAGTTTGAATTGAGAGTATAGTTGAAACGACAAGTGATACCCAAAAGAATTAAATAAATTATTGTTGTTTTAGAGAATAATTTTGTATGCTCCCCTCTAATAAGTATTATGATTGATAGACTTTTTGAGAATGTCTAAATAACTATGGTAGTCAGCATATCTCTCTCACTGAAGATAAAAACTTTTGATTTTCTCTATAAAAATAATATCTAACTATTTTTGGTATGACCAATCTTCCAGTGAGTACAATGAACTAGAACTCTCATTCATCTCCCTATTACTAAAATAATTTATATTGTGGCACACAATTATGGTTTACACAAAAATACAAAAGAAATTGCACTCAATTCCTTTTTTTACAAAACTATCAACCCTAAATAAAGTTTCTAGCAAAAAATAATATTATCTGCCTTTGCCTACCATTATGCACCACCATTGGCCATCATCTATTGTTGTACACCCTTCAAGGTTTGGTGATAAAAAAATCATTGCACACTATGCACCTCCACTACACATTGGCAGAGATGTCAAACAAGTTGAACGAGTCTGTCACCTCCCATGGCATGACACGTTTCAATCATTCCTAGCCTGGCATAGCATGATCTAGAATCATGCCTAGTCTAGGACCTCGATGCCCCATGGCATAGCTCGTGTCATATTGGGCTAGGCATAAATCACATATTTGGCCCAATGAAAAGGTCCACTAGCCCGAGGACCAAAGACCGGCTACGATCAAGTCCCAGGTCACAAAACATGTCCCATTGAGTGACCACTAGACGCAGCAAGTTTTTTTAAAAATGGACATGTGACTAGCTACAATTGGCTAATCCTGTCATTCGGCCACCTATTAGATTTACACTCAACAAACTTCCAACATGAACAACAGGCTGCACCTAACGTTATTGATGCTGCCCGTCACATTAATTTTAAAAAATATTTTCTAATCTTAATTTTCTATAGCTACCGAATTATTTCCAATGACTATAGATGCTAAAATTTAAAGACTACCATGATCTTGATCTATTTAATTTAAAAAAATTAATAATATATATATATATATATATATATATATATATATATATATATATATATATATATATATATATAATAAATTTTGATTTTTTGTCTCAATAAATAAAGAAGAAATTTAGATATTTATTCTTAATTTCTTATTCTCTCTCTCTAACTTTCTAAGTTTCTCATTTTTGTCTTTTACCTTTAAGTGTAATGTAGTCTTTCTTTAATATATCATTTTGTAAATAACATATTAGACATACATTTACTTATACAGTATACTTTATTTTTTTTTATTTTTAATTTATGTTCCACCTTTAATGTTTGTGCATACAGAAATAAGATAGATGATTCATGGATATATGAGTGTGATTCTCAGTCTGTACAAAATTGCAAATGCAAAACAACAAGTTGATTGCATGGAATCTCGACTCTAGAGGTTAGAATTTATAAAGAAGTGATTTGTAGGAACTATAATAGTTTTAAAATTTTTATGTTACTATAACTATGCAACTTTAGTACACAAAACTTAATAATATATTTGTATAATTCATATTTTATTTAAATAATATAACTAAATAAAAAATTGACATAAACTTAAACATAGATAACAATGATAACCCTACTGAAATGTCCGAAACAAAAATTATATTTTCTTCAATAATCTAAACTTAAACTCATATGTCACTTAAAAAATAAAAAAAATAGACAAATATTAATAGTCTGGACATATTTTATAATAATAAAAACTACAAATTCTAAGAATGTCAATGAAGAATTGACACATGATATATATTACAATATATATATATATATATATATATATATGTTTGTGTGTGTGTGTGTGCGCGTGTGTTTATATGTAAGAGTACATATGAAACTAAATACATAAAGGAACATGTCAATCAATATACCAAAATATATGATACATTAGATACAAAATAAACTCAACTTAATTATAAAATCTTTCAAGCTAGATTTAATTCAATTTTGTTGATCCTCATCATATACTGCAATGATGTTGAGAGGAAAACATGATCAAGTTAATTACTATTATGAGTTTTATGATTAACTTTTTTAAAGATCACATGTTAGTCAGTATTATGCATACCTAATTATAATCTATTTATCATTAAATTTCTATGTTTACATGTAAGAATAACATAATAATTTTATAAATTAAAAATAATAATTAATAATTAACGAATTTTAAAAATTTAGTAGAATGGTGTTAGTAAAGTCCGATAAATAGACTAGTGATAATGCATCATTTGTATGTTTCACCGAACAATACATAGACTCTAAATGAAAACATAATAAAAAAAAATAAAATTTTTTAAGTTTCTTCAACATCATGATGGTCTTGCCATATACAAATGTAAGATAAAAATCTTTAAAAAATATAATATTCAAAATAAAATATTTAATATAATTTTTAATAATACTTCCAATAATAAATTAATTATTAATATATTTATTAGAACTATTAGATATGAACCATTAGATAAGATATTTTATGTTAAGTATATAAATCATATGATTAACCTGATAATATCGACAAAATTTAAAAATATTGTTTCCACCCTTAAAAAAATAAGAATTTTACTAAAATATCTTTTGATACCTAGCAAGCAACAAAAGTTGGTTACCTATATTTATTCGTAAAACTTAAAAAGAAGAAATTCCAAATAAATATGAAATATCATTAAAATTATACTTACCTAATATCAGAGTCATATGCTGGCTACACATATGATATCCAACTACATCAATAATAAGAGTAATGAACTTATTATTTATAATTTTTACTAAGATACAAAATTTTCATTTATGTGATTTTTAAAAATTTTTTATAAACCGACAAACATATGTCGTCTGCATACACTCATACTACTTGCATTACACTTATGTGCATGTGTAATATTAGTAACATATTTAGCAAGCATAGAGATAACCTTGCATTTATCATCATAGCAGTTGAGACGGAGATCAAATATTTGAAATACAGGATTTCATTCTAAATTTATATTATTTGACTATATATATGAATCACAAAATTAATATGAAAGGGATAGAAAATATTTCAACATACATATCCACGTGCATAAACTTGGTTCATCAATTTAAAAGATTTATTCACAAAAAAATTAACTAACATATTTTCATATTATGATATTAAGTATAGTAGTTGTAGTCAGACTCTCAGTATGGACATAAATACCATATTCTAAAATGATAACTTTTCCATTCAATTAGTCATGGATAAATGACAAAATGGTCCATCAAATAGCAACAAATTATCTCGATAACTAGATATTGATTATTACTTCATCATAACACATAATAATAATAAAAACTTTGACACATTGTTATGATAAAAATTATATGAATCTATATATTTCGTACTATCTAAGATGAATTACCATACATCTTCATCCGCAGTACCATACCGGAGAAACTGATTGAACATTATTCATTGATGATTTTTGATTCATCATTCATGTCACATATATAATGTGCTACATTACAATGTTATTGGTTGTTTATGTTTGTAATTTTATTTTCCATATTGATTTATACACTTTTATGTAATATATTGTGATTTCTCTATTCATGACTTAAGTAAGATGTATGATATATAAAATATTTATTATATTAAATATTGGATTGCATTGGATTGCACTTTAGACTTTAATTTTTTTCTATTTAATTTTTAATATTTTTTTTATTTAATTAACACATTTATCTTTCTAATTAAATAAAATTAAATTTTATTAAGTCATGAACAATCTTACTATTAGGCAGTCTTAGGTCTTAGGATCTATATTTTAGGATAAAGGCAAATAATGCCACTTTGTGGCTCGTGTATCATCCTTTTGAACTTACCATTCTACCCAAATTAGTTACCCACCAAAAAAGGCTTGAACCATGCCATACCAGCATGGCCCACTCCAAGCATGACATACCCCACTCCTGGCTAGGCAAGGTTTGGAATGACTCAACATTATGTGGGCAGGTAGTGTCGAGCCGGGCCGGCAAGCTAGTTCCCATGTCGTGTCCAGCACGACACGGTGGCATGGCCATGCCACACTCAAACGTGTTGTACCAGCACAACACAACCAATTTGAAACCTTTGCACACCGCTCACAACCAATGTGCATTGACACCACTATCATGCATTATGTGCAACCATTGCATGCATGTAAGGGCAATGTATGCACCTCTCATCATGCGTTGTGCATACATGTTGTCTTAATGCACACACCTACTACCCTTATTGTGTACGCTCCTATTGCTTTTCATCCTTTTGTTGCAAATTGTGATGGTTTCCCTTCTAGGATTTGTAATCCATAACTCACATATACATCTACACATCTGATACCATGTTAACAATTAAAACGTAAAAAATAAAAATAAAAATAAACATTAAAATAATAAAAAAAAGCATACAACCAATGCTCATATATAATGGGTGAAAGTAATTTGAGCATCTCACATATTGGGTATTCCCATCAAGAAGAAGAAAAATAAAACAAAATAAAAACTCAACAACATTCCATTGTACTTGGGATCTCATTATGAGTCTAGAGTGTGCATGGAAATATTGAGATCTGAAAGTCACCTTAGTAGCTAAGCAATAGACTTATTCTGAGTGTAGAGTGTCACCATAAGGTTGTTAATTTCCATTGTAGTATCCCATAGATAATTTATGTATCAGCTAAAAATAAGGAATATGTTTCTCCATTATGATCTCGATGATGAAATATTCAAACAAAAGTTACCAGGATTTACTATTTCTTAAAGTTTATGGATGGTGTAAGCGTGCATATTGCAAAAGAACTTTTATGGCATAAAGTAATCTACTAAATCAAAGATTATCAACTTTTCTTCTACGCTTATCATTTTTTATCTTAGAAGAAACATGTATGACTAATGCAATTTTTTTCAGACATATCAAGATGTTAGTAAGTAATGTTAGTAGTATACGTCGATGATATTCTAATTACATACGATTATTAGTTAGATATATTGAAACTGAAATTATTTTTACAGATTAAATCTCAGACAAGAAATTTGAGATGTCTTAGGTATTTCATGGGTATAGAGATTACACACTCGGAAGATATAATTTTTCCTTTTCAAAAAAGAATATGCTTTTAATATTTTGTTTGAAATTGATATGACAAAATGTACATATGTTGACTGACCACTTAATCTAAATATAGACTTGTGTTAAGTATACTTTGATACCAAATGTTAGATTCCAAGCAGCATTGATCTCCACAAAAATCAGACTTAGTACTAACAGCAAATGTTAGAAACTCAGAAAACAAATAGCATCATTATGCAACAATGCCTCTAAAATAAAAGAGAAGTCTGTGGTCCCTGGCATAATCTCCCTCTAATACCAAACCAAGTATCAATATAGATATTCTACAACATTGGTTAAGAGTTTCGAAAAGGAGAAAAATTGAACTCTGATAAAAAAATGTAGACATTCACATGAGAGAGAGAGAGAGAGAAAAGAAGAATAAGACAATCATGATTTTCAAAGGCGATTTTGAGGCGCGCCATGATGCGTGCCTCAGGGCGAGGCGCCGACAAAACGCCTTGAGGCATTTGTAAAAAAACGTAACTACTCGACGAAAAAAAAATGTAGTTAGATTATAATCCCTCGTGCCTCTACCCTAGCCCTTGCCCCTTGCTTCTCACCCCTCGCCCTTGCCCGTTTGCCCTATCCCTCCACCCCTCTCCACGAGCTCCTCGAACTCCACGAAGGAGCTCCAGCGAGCTAGACGTGGAGCTCACTATAGCTTGTGCAGATTCACCGAGTTTCACGATGGAACTCGAGGAGCTCTAGCGAGCTCCTTCGTGGAGCTCTAGCGAGCTCCTTCGTGGAGCTCTAGCGAGCTCCTTCGTGGAGCTCTAGCGAGCTCCTTCGTGGAGCTCTAGCGAGCTCCTTCGTGGAGCTCTAGCGAGCTCCTTCGTGGAGCTCTAGCGAGCTCCTTCGTGGAGCTCTAGCGAGCTCCTTCGTGGAGCTCTAGCGAGCTCCTTCGTGGAGCTCTAGCGAGCTCCTTCGTGGAGCTCTAGCGAGCTCCTTCGTGGAGCTCTAGCGAGCTCCTTCGTGGAGCTCTAGCGAGCTCCTTCGTGGAGCTCTAGCGAGCTCCTTCGTGGAGCTCTAGCGAGCTCCTTCGTGGAGCTCTAGCGAGCTCCTTCGTGGAGCTCCGTCGAGCTCTAATAAGAAGCTCTTCGAGCTCCACAAAGGAGCTCGCTAGAGCTCCTTTGTGGAGCCCGTCGAGCTCGCCGGAGATAACCGGATATCATTGGAGCTCCACGTCAAGCTTGCTGGAGCTCAAGTGAGCTCCACGATAGAGCTTCTGAAGAGAGGGGCAGGAGGGAGAGGGGTGGAAGTAGAGGGGCGAGGGAAAGAGGGGTGGAAGGAGAGGGGTGAGGGGGAGAGGGGTGGACGGTCGAGACTTTTATTTTATTTTATGCAGGAGAGAAAGAGCTCGTCTAAAGAATTATTTTCATATTTTTATTTATGCTATTTTATTTTATATTTTTTAAAATATTAATTAATTATATATTATGAGCCTCAAAAAGCTTATGCCTTAAAGCCTCGAGGCTTACGCATCGCCTCATGAATATAAAAATGACTCGCCTTACGCTTTCACCTTTTAAAACTTTGAAGACAATAAAAAAGAAAATATTGCTTATTATTTATGTTTTGCAACGGAGCATTCACATCATTTCATTTTCTTACATTCTCTATTTTAATTTATAAACATTTATATAGTAAAATAAAAATATTTTATGCTTGTCCTAATTCACAACTACAAATAACATGTCATGAATTTTTTATGTCAAGAACACAAATAACATATCATGACTTGAATCTTTAAGTCACCAATTATAAAAGCAAATAACAGGTTGCAACTACAATGATATCACGAGACTATATCACATATCACAGTTTAAGTTGAGTCACGACACTACAATTTCATGAATCTACTTGAAAGCACATGTTATAGCTTAAGATTAATTAGGATTTCACAAAAATAGGTCAGGACTCCAAAAAATAGTTTCTAGTCAGAATCACACAAAATATATTGCGACTCTATTTAGGTTGTAACACCAAAATCCAAATCATGACTATTAGCTCAAATAGTTATTCTAATTTTAATTCAATCACAAAACAACAAAAATGATTGTAATTATAAAAAAATAAGTCTATCCTAATATTAATCTGCTTAACAAATGATTTTTCTTAATTTCAATATTAGCTCTGTACCACTAGAACTTTATTATATCCACTGTCTTTGTCACAAAATCAACAATATTTTTCTTCATGCTATTTTTCTTGATTCAAATCAGCCTCCGATCAACTTGCTCTTCGATAAAATGGAATCAGGTAACAATGTACTTTAACCTTGCATGGAATATCATATACCTTACTAGATGGAAGACATTGTGACAATCACATCTTAGTCTTAGATCCTCCTGCTCGAAGCCAATATCGACACGTCCATTGACCTCAAATGTCTCCTCAATACTATAAGTATCAAATAGATTGGGCAGCTCATGCATGACATGCAGCACAACACGATTCAACAATGCATGATCTTGAATCATGCCACCCCGTGACAAGGCTCATGCCATGCAGGGTAGGTGTGAGCCATACCTCATATCAGGTCAAGCACAACTTGCATGCTTGACTTGGTGCATGGTGCACATGCTAGTGGACAAATTTATCACATGTAAACTGGATACCTGTCCTGTTTTTGTCAATGGGCTTCCTACAGAACAACAATAGGCCGCACTTGTCGTTGACAATGTTAGCTTATCCACTATAACAAAATTAACATTGAGGATTACAATAGGCAATAGCCATCAAATTAATTTCAAAGGCTATTGTGGCCAGAATCCTACAACTTTCATAATTATGGCATATTTAAAAAAAACTAATAAAAAATAATAAAAATATGTTTTAATAAATTTAAATTTTCTATCTTAAAATAGATAAGAAGAAATTTAGATATTCATATTCATTTTCAGTTTTTTCTCCTCTATATGACTATCTCAATTTGTTGTATTTATGTCTTATGACTTTCTTGGTAATGTAGTCTCTCTTTAGTATATTAATTTGCAATATAAATATTAAATATACATATATTATATTATTATTTTTTATTTTAATTTATATTCAATGCTGCCAAATATGAGAATGGGATTGATAGTTCACGGTTGTCAGAGTGTGCTTATCAGCCTTTGCAACACTTCAAGTTGGTTGCATGGACTTTGAATATTAGAATTTACCAATGGAGAAAACGCCTTGTAGCACGTCCTAGGGCAAGGCAAAACATGAAAAAAGGCTACACACAAAATAAGCTTAAGACTTATTTTGTGAAGTGTATCAAGGCGCGCTTTGAAAAAGCCTTTTATGCCTTGAAGAGGGATGCATACGCTTAGGAGGTGACATTCAAAAAATTAAAAAAAAAACATAATTTCGATAAATCCAAAATAGTACCGATCATCTTTTCTGGTACCACTCGATATTTTCGACGACGAAACTGATATTTTCTTCACTTTAGGGTTTATCTAACGCTCTCCGCTTTTCATCTCAACTTGAAAATTCCAACACTACTCAAAATTTCTGGAAGTTCTCCAGAGTCCACATCTCCATTTTCAAAAATTCTAGCACTTATCCACTTCTCCACTGCTAGATATTTTCGATACTACTCCATAAGTATATTTTTATATAAAAAAGTGATATATTTATAGTTATACATAATTACATATATTTATACATAATATATATAGTTATAAATTTAGTTACATATAATTATAATGAGTTATATATACTTATCCAAATAATTATAAATAACTATATGTATTTTTAAACATATAGTTATATATGTAATTATATATAATTAGTTATATATAGTCAAACAAATAGGTATGCAAATAATTATATATATACTATATATATATATATATATATATATGAAAATAGTTGCATATTAATGTATATAATTATAAATAATTATATATAGTTAAATATGTGATTATGCATAATTAAACAAATAGGTATATATAGATATATAATTTTGTATATAAATAATAGTTAATATATAGTCATATATATAGTTAAGATATAAATAAATAATTCAAATAATTTATGAACAAAATGACATAATCCCAAAAACTATATATGAACACCCATATACATTTGCATTCATAATCAATTCGTTGAAATCTTACGAGTTTATTTTTTGATTAATATTTCTTAGCATTGTAATTAATGTTACAAATCAATGTGAAAAATAAAATTTTATTAACACTAAATAATAAAATTTATGTAATTCACAGGTTGGGTACTCCCATCAAAATCATAAAATAAAAAAATAAATATTAAGAACAAGCTATAATAATCTTATAATGAAATAAAATTCAAAATTTAATTGGTTAAAAGATATTTTCTAGGCATTTCTTAGCTTTTTTAGATTTAAACTAATTAAATTTTAATTTTAAATTTTAAATTTTAAATTCCTTTTAATTATGTCTTGTTATTATTTTTTAGTCAATTTTATTGTTATATAGAAATGTAAATAACTGAATATTATTTTTGATATTTTTTTCAAGATGAATTCCTTCGATTTAAAAAAAAAAAAAAAGATTTTGTATGAAAATATATTATTGAAGTTTTTGTGGAGCAATATTTGAGATGTAAATTTTACAATCAAAAATTCACAGAATGGGTGAATAAACTCAAGCATCACTTAGCTGGAACTCATCATGATATAAAATCATGCCTCAAAATTAATGAAGATGTTAGATTGGAATGTAATGAGATATTGACTAATTATAAGGATAAAAAAAATAAATTACTCAATGAATGAGAGTGTGTTGCTCAAAACAATAAGTGTCTTAGAGATTGAGAGTGGGAAACCTATACATAGGGAACCCATGGATAAATTTACCATTTCACAATCTCATCAAAGTACTTTGAATTCAAGGTGAAAACAAGAAGAAAAGAAAAAAAATGTGTAAAAAAATTAATAAATTTATGTATTCAAAAGGTCTCATATTCAACACTGTAAATGGTCATTATTTGATTCATATGGTGGATGTTATTATAAATTTTGAGCATAAGTTTAAGACTCCATCTATACACGAATTGTTGACATGAATTCTTAAAAAAATAATTAATGACCTAAGTATCATTATGGAAAATCACAAAAAAATTAAGAAATAATAAGGATGATCAATAATATTAGATGGTTGGACAGATGAAAAGAGTAGATGTATTATTAATTTTTTTGTGAATAGTCCTGCTGACACTTAGTTTATAAAATTAATTGATGCTTCTAATACAAAAAAAAAGAATTGATGTTCAAATATCTTGATGACGTGATTGAAAAAATTGGGGAGAAAAATATTGTGCAATTCATCACGAATAATTCCTCTAATTATGTGAATGCTGGAATGAGGCTTATGAAAAAAATGAGAAGATTGTTGTGGACTATTTGAACTACACATTGTATTGATTTGATGTTAGAGGATATTGATAAATTAAATATTCATGATACTACACTTGCTCGAGCTAGGCAAGTAGTGAAGTTCATATATGATAATACTTAAGTTTTTAGCTTGATGAGAATATTTACAAAAAATCACAAACTTCTTCGTCCAACAATTACAAGGTTTGCTATTTTATTTTTTATTCTTCAAAACTTTTATAAGTAAAAACAAGCTCTTATAACAATATTCTTTTTATAAAATTAGTATTCAAGCAAATGAAATAAAAACGTAGAAGGTGTGAAAATTCAAGCAATTACACGATTTGCTACATAATGCTTTTTGCATTAAGACCATTGTTTTATTAGTTAATGTCTTGAAAGAGGTTGATTCAAAAGAAAGATTAGCCATGTATTACATTTATGAGCTGATATATTCTACTAAGAAAAAAATTATATTTAATTGTGAGAGCGTGGAGAAAAAATATGACCACTTTGGATAAAAATTGATGCAAGATAGACTACGCAACTTCATCAACCTTTACATACAAAAGATTACTATCTTAATTCTCTATTACGGTATAAGGATATGTTCTCTAATATTATTGAGGTGAGGAAGTGATTATTTGAATACTCAAATAGAATGTTGGATTATCAAGAACATTTAAAAATTGACATTCAGTTGAACTCATTTGATCAAGCAATGGATGAATTTGAAAGTCGTATTATAATTAATTCTCGAACATTAAGAAGTCCTACAAGTTGGTGGATGTGTTTTGGGGGTTCAACACCAAAGTTGTAAAAGTTAGATATTCAAGTCCTTATCCTTATTTGTAGTACTTCAGGATTTGAAAAATATTGAAGCATATTTAGATCAATAATATTTTTATTTTTGTAAATTTTTATACATATATTTATATTTCAATATTAGAAAACTTTATTTCATGTTAACAAATAATTTTTTTTATTTCATTGTTTGCAGATATATACAAAAAAAAAAAGATTTGAACATCAAAAATTAATGCTCTAGTGTATGTAAGAGACAACATTAGATTGAAAGAATGAAATTTATAATAAAAATAAAATAAAATATTGATTCGATTTTGATAGAGGATATTAGTTTGAATAATGAGTAGATTACAGAGAATGAAGATCCATTCCTCCCCCTTGATCTTTATTGGATTCAAGATGATAAGTTATTCAATATTGATGCTAATAAAATTGTATCATCCAACCCCCAACAGACTCATGAATCATCAGATCAAATGATTTCTCCATAATCCTACAAAAGAAAACTTAAAGAAATACCAAATAATTACACAAAAATTAAAGTTATAAATTTGATTAAATTTAATAAAAAAACTTAAAATATTTATACCAAATTAATAATTTATAATTTAAATTAGGTATAAGTGAAAACAAAGACAAAGAGAAAGAATTCAATTTAATATCAATTGATGAAGATTTAGAAGAAATTATGATACATGATAGTAGTTATTTTCCTATTTTAATACATTAGATAAGGATGATAATGCCCTTAAAAAAAATTTAAATTGAAACAATTTACTCTAATTCTTATTTTATGATTTTATTATGATTTTTTGTGAAAATAATAAATTAATATATATTTTTTTAAATAATTCTAATGAATTGTTTTCATGTTTTTATTTACACTATATATTTTATACATTTTAAATATTAATTAATTATATAGCGTGATGCTCAAAAAACGTACACCTTAACACCTTGAGACTTACGCCTCATCTCATGAACACAAAAATATCTCATCTCATGCTTTTGCCTTTTAAAACTTTAGAATTTAAAACAAAGCAGTTAGTGGTATGGTACTAGTTTAAAAATTTTTTGGTTAATAAAATTTTTTTACAACTTTAATTTCAAATTTCATTTAAATAATATAAAAAATTAAAAAATATCACATTATGAATTAACAAAAAAAAAGGTTTAGATTAACGAAGAAATATATAACAATGATAATAATACCAAAAGGTCTCCAGATAGAAATTATGATTTCTCCAACAACTTCAACCTAAACACATATGTCAACTAAAAAATAAAAAATTAGATGAATATTAGTAGTATGGAGATACTTTAAAGTAATAAAAATTAAAAATTCTAGAGATGTCAATGAAGAATCCGCACACTGTATATATTATAATATATATATATGAGTGCGTATGAAACAGGTCACACAAAGAAACATGTCAATCAATGCATAAAAAAACATGCTTTATTAGATCTAAGATAAATTCAACTTAGCGGTGAGATCTTTCAAGCCGGATCGAGTTTAGCTTCATTGATCCCTTTCATAAACCACAATATTGGCAGAGATGACATGGCTAAACTGTTTACTATTATGTAATCTGATTAAATTTTTAAAAGATCATAGGGTAGTCAATATTATACAGACTTTTTCCAGCCTACTTATTATAGAATTTCTAACTTTACATGTAAGAATAATATAATAAAATTTTATATATTAAAAAAATAATTAATAATTAACAAATTTAGAAAATTTAATGGAATAGTATCCGTGATATCCGAAATATGAACTATTCGTGACAATGCATTATTTGAATGTCTCACCACTCACAACGTAGACTTTACATAAAAATTTAATTAAAAAAATATTAGAATTTTCTGAGATTCTTTATCCACATGAGTGTATTTTTGAGTGTATGATTAGGAAATATGATATTCCAAATAAAATTTTTAGTAAATTTTTGATAATTCTTCTAGTAACAGAGTATCTATTAGTAATTTGTTAGAACTATAATAGATAGATTATTAGGCAAGATACTTTATATTAAATACATATATCACGTGATTAACTTGATAGTACAAATAGAAATAAAAATTATTTCTTCTACAATAGGAAATAATAAAAAATTAACTAAAATACTATAAAACATCTATCAAACAATAAGAATTTTGTAGCATATGTTTGTCTGCGAGAGTCGAGACTTAAAAAAAAACTTTCAAATAGATGTGAAATATCGTTAGAATTACACTTATCTAGTATTGAAATCATGCGGTGGCAACAAAGAGTGACAAATATATTACAAATGAAACATTGACACAAAGAGTATGTGTTTGTATGTATACACTTCCACCTAGAGGTGTCAAAAGGGCCGGGGCGGCCGGGCCCATCCCTTTTTTTTGAGCAAGGGCGTGCTTTTGTGCCAAACCAGGCTCGGCACGGCAGGTCGTGCCGTGCCGTGCCGACCCGCTCGAGCCTAGTCTGGCTGTGCGGGCCAAGTAAAAATATTTTTTTATACTTTATTGTTTTAATTTTTATTTTAATTATATAAATTATTAAATTATATATAAAATTATAGATAATGTATAATATTATATATTTATAATATGAAAATTATTAAAATTTATTAAAATTACAAAGTTAAAATTTTTTTTATAATGTAATATAAAATTAGTTAAAAATTTATTAGATATATATAATAGAGTTATAAATTTTAACAAAAAAATAAATAAATCAATAAATTATGTTAAAAAAAATTAAAAAGTAAAAAAAACATATGCAAACCAAATAAAAAATGATCAATCAGCCATTAGATACGGAAAGTCCGAACCAAACAAATTAAAGTTTCAACATAACGTATAAATAAAGCGTATAATCAATAAAAAGTAAAAAATCGAAATTAAAAAACAATAGATCATTATCAATCGTCAATCGGCATATCATGAGCATCATCAGCCGCAACATCAAGATCAGTATCATATGGATCATCATCATCAGCAATCAACTCCTCTGCTATCGCAGTGGATGCGGCTGCAGTCCCTGTTCCAGTCCCAGCTCCAGCACGATCATGGATGCTAAACCTCGAATCCTCCCAATCCTTCAAACAAACCAAGGACTCAACAATATTTGAAAGTAATCTCGATCGCATATCCGAAATCACGTTCAATGCAACAGAAAAAGTAGACTTCGATGCTACGCTCGACACCGGAGGAGTCAGTAAATCCCGTGCCATCCTAGATAGCATGGGAAAGGTGGGCACATATGATTTCCACCACGGTAATATATCAAGATTCTTAGTATCAGAATGTGAAAGGATTGAGCAGTAATCGGTATCTAAGTACCGAGAAAGCTCGCTCTTATGTGATGGTTCACCCCTATGTTTCCCCCTCGCTAGCTGAATGAAAAAATCATCATCTCCGAACAAGGTATTCATGTCCGTAATCACAGTCTCACCACCACCACCACCACCACCATCATACCTAATATTGTAGTATGTGAACATGTCAGTCAACTTCTCGTGAATGAACCCTTCAGATGACTCTTCCAGGTTCATGCACGAGGAAATATAAGTCAGGATATTTTTTACCCCTTCCACTTTAACCCTAGGGTCCATGCATGCAGCGAGGCAATAAAGAGATGGAACAGTGGAATAGTACTTTAAGTACTTGATTTTCATCTCTGCAACCATATGGCTAAGTGTCGGGTCAGCTCGATACTTCATAAACATGCTATTAATATTGCATATGCACCAGAGTACAATGCAAATCATAGGCGTATGAACCGACGAACACATATTCGTCGTGTAATAAAAAATCATCAGGAATTTCATAAATGAAATTCCTGAAGCCCAGTCAGTGTCGTCAATAATAAGTTCGTCATTCTTACTATTGACGTAGTCGGATATCACGTGTTCGTATCCAACACATGATTCCAACATCAGGTACGTGTAATTCCAATGATGTCTTACATCCGATTGGAATTTCTTCTTCTTAAGATTTACAGACAAACAAATACAACCAAACTCTTGTTGCATGCAATGATTACGAATATATTTTAGTGCATTACGTACATAATTATGAAAGGCACGCCTGAGGCACACCTAAAGCTCAGGCACAGCCACTCCCGGAAAAAATGCCTCGCTTCAGGCGAGGCGCAGTTACGAAACCTATGCGTTGGTTACCAAAGCGACGCATTTTTACGATTCTAACGCGACTAATGGGGAGGTGAGAGAAGTTGGAAGCTGAGGACGAGGAGCACACCGCCGAGGCGCCGACAGTACCTAAGGTAACCTAATTCTATAATCTGTAATGGGGAGGGAGGGGGTGCTGGAAGCTGTAATGGGAGAGGGGGTGTGTTGGAAGCTATAACAGGAGGGGGGGGGAGTTCAAAGTATAATTTTAATTATTTTAAATACAGTAATGGGAGGGGGCAGGGGTTAGAGGGTTTAAATATATTTTTTTTATATTTTAATTATTATTTTTTGTTTAATATATATGCAAAATATAATAAACAAAAAATTTATTTTAATTTTAAATAAATGATTTTAAGAATAATAATAAATATGCAATATTAAAATATGAAATATATAAATATGAAATATATAAATATGAATACTTTTTGTAGTATGTAATATTTAGTAATATATAATATGTAAGTATAATAGTCTTTGTTATATAATTTATTTAAATAAATTAATATAATATGTAAATAATAAAAATATAATGAAAATTATATTATAGTATTGATGGAGAAAAAAAATTAGATTAAATTAATTTTGAAATAATATAGATTATTTAAAATACATAATTTTTTTTTCATGCAAAATTATACAATAAAATGAGTTGTAATGTTTGTAAAAATAATATTTGAGCATTTTTTTTATTTATCTAAATTTTTGTCAATAGATAATATTTGTATTTGTTTTTTTTCATGCCGTATCCTAGCCGTATCCGTATCTTAGTTTTTTGGAATTTGTCGTGTCCCAGTATTCTGCCGTGTCGTATCCCCGTGTCTGTATCCATGAAAAAGGCGAAGGAAATCATTATCAAAACTTTAATGAGAATGAAGAGAAGTATAGAGAAATCATGGAAATCATTGATAGGAGGTGGGAGGTTCAACTTTATTGCCCTTTGCATTCAGCTGGGTATTTTTTGATTGATGGGAAGAATGGAAGATGACGGTGCTGCAGAAGATGATTTAGTATTTGAAGGTGATGATTTAACATGAGGTGATGTTGCAAGAGCTAGTGGAGCTGAGGAGCTTAGGGTTTAAACAAGAGCTAAATCAAGCAAAACACAAATACCAACACCAAAATCAAAGTCAAGACCATCTAGCTCTAAACATACTCTTACTCTTGCATTGATTGATGAAGATGAAGAGATAATCTATTCATCGGGAGAAGAATATAAAGAAGAGGGAGAGTGGAAGATTAATGATAGAAATGATATTGATGAAGACTTTCTTGATTTAGATTTAGATGTAGATACATGAGTGTTTATTTTGTTTTAGAACTTTGAATATTTATTATTTTGTTTTAAAACTTTGAATGTTTGGATGATGGGAGCACTATTAATATTTGATTTTTATCTTTGATATTCTTTAGTTTATTATTAGATGAAAATAAAAGACTATTTTAGTAAAATATATAATTTTTATGTGTATTAGGCTGGGTGCGCCTTAAATAAAAAAGCCCGCGCCTCAAGTACGCCTTGCGCCTCGGTGCCCCTTGCGCCTTAAATAAATATGATTACGTATATTATACAACGCGGGGGAACACACCTTCATACCCGCTTGAACAAGCAGGTTAATCACGTGACACATGCATCTGACATGAAAAATCTCTTATAATGGTGCGTCTCTAATATTCCTAACAAATATGTTAATCACTACTCAATTATTAGATGCGTTATCAAATGTGACACTAAAAATTTTACTTTAAATTTTATATTCCCTAAAGATTTTTATTATACACTGAAAAATGGCCGGGTCATCATGAGGATGAAGAATCTCAGAGAATCCTAAAATATTTTTATTCATAGCCCAGTTAGAATCTACATAGTGACTGGTGAGACAAGCATAAAATAATTTATCATGACTTATCCAGATATCGGACATCACAGACATCACTCCACTATATGCCATAAATTCATTAATTATTTTTGTTTTTCTAACTTATATATTTTTAGTATGTCATTCCTAGATGTGGACCTAGGAATCCTACGATAAGCAGCCTGAAAATATGTCTGCATGATGAGCACTACCCTTGGATCTTCCGAAAATTTGATCGGAAGACCCATCAATGTGATAAGTCTGACCATGTCGTCCCTACCCAAATCGCTGGAGTATATAAATGGAATAAACTTTGAGACTGAACTCGATTCAGTCTCAAAAAATACAGTGTCAAGTTGGGTTTGCCTAGGATCTAATGGACCATGTTTTTTGGTGCATAATTTAGCATCCTTCTTTAGGTGTCCAGTCCTAAACGAACTCTTACATGTTAAAAATCTCATATAATATTTGCACTGTGTTATTTATTCTTTCTCACCCCTAATATTTTTTTGTTTTATTATATTAAAATGAGTCCAAACTACAGAAGTCCTCCTAGTTTTTTATTTTTTAGAAGTTTGGGTTGAGACGACTGGAGAAACCAAAGTCTCAGCAGCCTCAGACCTCTGTGTAATATTTTCATTTTCTAAATTTAAATATATTTCATTAGTATGTATCATTTTTTAAAATTTTTGTTAATTAGAATAGTTATTTAGAGACTAGATGACTGATTTTTAAATTTTCTATTTTTGATTTAGAGAGAGAAACTAGAGAGAGAGAGAGAGAAATAACACAGTGCAAATACAGTCAAGCTCAAAATTCTGATTACCCGGTAAAAGCAGTGAGGTCGATCACGTGCACCATGCACTGCAGTCATGCTCAAAATTCAAAACTCAAGTTGAGATTCCCAAAAATCCAAGCCGAAATCCCAAGTTCCGAGAGAGAGGAGCAAGATTTTTGAGAGAAAAAATATGAGATTTGAGAGAAAAAATATTTATGAAAAACATAAATGTGATAGAGAGGGGAGTGAAATTTATAAAATAAAAAAATATTTTTTAAAAAAAAAAGTCATTTTTTTTTTGAATTTTTCAGGGGGCAGAATCATGAGGACCATTGGATTTTGCCCCCTAGCCGTTGGAGGCGAGATCCAATGGCTGAAATTTAAAATTTTTTTTGCCCGTTGAGAGGGGGGGGGGATTGGGTCGACTCGGTGGACTGCCTGTCGGGTCCAATCATACCCGACCCGCAGTCTTTTTTGTGAGAGGGGCGAAGTGAGGGGGGCACGGGACGAACCCGTGCCAATGTGCCGTGCCACGGGCACCGAACCATGCCGGGTCAGGCACGCCACGACACGGGTCAGGCACGCCACGACACGGCTTGTGCCTTACCTAGGCATGACACGGAAAAATCCCGTGCCGGGCCAGCCCAGGGACGGCCGAACCATGCCGTGCCTCGTGTCGGGCCGGCCCGGCCTGGTTGACACCTCTTCTCCTACCACCTTGAATTGTGCTTAGGCACATATGTAATATTAGTTGCATATTTAATAAGTATAAAGATTACTGTAAACCTAGTATCATGACTATTAAGATGAGAACAAAGTATTTGACATATTTATATTCCATTCTAACTATGTATTATTTAGATGTTTTATATTTGGATGATTTTTATTTTTATTTTGCATAAATATAATATTACAATTTCATAATATTTTAACTGCGCACATAAATATAAAAAAATATTATTATATTTTATTTTAGGAACTACTGATATGACTCGACATGAATCTACCCAATTCCAAGCCAAATGGGCCATGTTGGGCCTAGTAAAATAGATGTCGTGCCTTACCCCCAAGGCATGGTATTCATACAACATCATGTCTGACAAAGCATAGTGACATGACCAGACCATGCAAAAATAAGGCATGTCGGCACAACACTGCCTATTTGACACCATTATGTTGAAGTATTTATAGCTGGTGCATGTGATTGTGTTATTTTCATTGTATCAATGAAGGAATTATGTAACTACAAGTCCTTAAAAATGAATAATCTTTTGAATTTCTAGTTTACATTATATTATACGAGGATCAAGACAAGACAACGAGGATATATTCCATGTGATGTTTCATCATTCTTTTAAAATTGACACATCTCTCCATAATGAAAAAAATACATCTTTTATTACTTATAAAAAAAAATACATCATCGTAAAACTAATAATCTATAAAACTAACAATAAAAACACAATCACATATATACCAAGTCAACATTGAGGGTCTATCATAGTATGTTGTGGTAAAACTAATGGAATATAAATAGTACAACTAAAAATACATATATATGAAATATTGGATGAACCTAAAATAATTTGTAAAAGAAAAATAAAATTTGAGATTAATATCAAGCAATTAATTACAACCCCTTAATAAGAGATTCAAAAAAAATCATTCCAAGTATGAACATGTACAATAAGATGCTCAACATTGATACCAACTAGCATATAAAAATCAAAAAATATATGAAAAGAGAATTCACAAACTTTATCAAAACAAATTATTTCAATAGAATTATCAAGGAATTGTGTCTAGAATCAAAGTACTTGAGCAAATAATCTTACGAAAGAAACATTTCTAGTTGCAATAAGATAAACACGTGACCAACGAGTCGACATATCAATTAAAAACATAAAATAACAAAAAAGTCCACATGATGAATAAAATGGCCCAAAAATATTACATTCAATCCATTCTAGAAATGCAAGTGATTCAAATTCATCCTTGATATATAAAGATTTTAATATTAACTTGCCTTGAGAGCAAGCAACATATTTATAATCACTAGGCATAAAAATCTTATAGTTTTTCAAATGATACCAATAATAATTATTAATAAAATGATGCAGCATAAAATATAAAAGTCTAAATGAGCATGAAATTCATGTCAATTGATAAACATTTTTAAATCACAAAACTTTTGGTTCATGACATCATATAACTCAATAGATCTAATGATCATTTGATATAATCTACTAGAATAAAAAAAATTCCAAGATATGGTTGTTTTCAGATACTGCCAAAATAATGAAGATATATTTATCATTATTCATAATTTCAATATTATATCTATTTCAACATATATCCTTAAAATTAAGAAGATTTTATTAAAAGTTAGTGGAATAAAGAGCATTATCGATATAGATTTTAATTTCACTTGATAAAATAATAATTTCTCTTCTATATGTAAAAGTTAGGTCCACAAAAGCATATTTTATATTAATATGAGACTTTACAAATATTAAGTTGAAAAAAAGTATCATAAGGATTGTGTGTTTGGTAGCATAATGCACAAAACATGCATCTATATTATGTCATATGATTTATCAAGGTGTAAGAGGGATCCATTTATCTTCAAATATAATTAAAGAAAAGAATTTAATAAAAAATAATTATACATCAAAGTAAAAATATATATATTCAAACAAGGATACAAAAAAAATATCTAAATAAAAATAAAATAATTAATCTTAACAAATATTTTCATTAATAATAAGATGGTCGATTTTTTCAACGAGGTCCTTAAAAAAGACTAAACATCTAAATAGGTTAAGTCCATCGAGTCATCAACATCAATGAAATTCATTTTACTTTTTTTTTCTTTTTCTTTAATCAATACTTCATAGAGATCAACCAAATATTTTAAAGTAAGCAAGTATATAACCAATATTATTTTATACAACGACTATAATATTCGTTCTCATGATTTTATTTATTTTCTGTTTCACCACCCTTTTGAGATTGTCCCAAAATTATCACTTCTAATTGTTTAAATTGTGTTTTTTACTCTAATAACTATGATGACGGCAACAGTATGAGAAAATGTGTCTGCCATGACCATGACCGCAACCATGTCCTTTACCTCAGCCTTATCCATTTCCATGTCCTTCTCCATGTCCATAAGTTTGGACAATATGATAATGACTTCAAGCAATGACAGAGAACTAGTAGGACGAGACTAATATTTTTGAATAAAAAATAATTATTTTGTTCAGTCACAAGAAAATATGAAATTAATTTTCAATATTTTACATAACGACACTTCCTATATTATAACTATATGAGCACATTTGAGGCATGACATATAATAATTATCTTCTCAAGTATATCTTCCTCAATAATGTTTTCTCCATATACATTTAATTGAGCTAATTTTGAATAAAAATGAATTGTAATCATAAACAAACTTGAAATTACTCAGATGAATTGAACAATAGCATACCTTTTGAAAGATTACAAATTTTTTTTATTATCATATCAATCCTTTAGATTACTCCAAATGATAAAAGAATCTTTGATTGTAAAATATTCACATTTTAATTTTTCACAAATGTACTTATTAAAAAATAATAAAGTTTTGGCATAATCTTGCACATATGCGTTATTCCCTTTTTAATAATATTTTCTAGATCATTGCAACTATATGAATTTCAACATTCAAAACCTAAGATAAATTATTTTTACCTAAAATATCGAGCACAAAAAACTCAAGTTTAGCCAATTTGACATTATCTAAAAATTATACATGTCATAACTTAATTAAAAAATATATCATCTTATGAAAATGAAATAATTTATCAATCTTTTATTAGATAAATAATACTTAATAAAAATAAATAAATCAATAAAGATCTTAATAATTTATTATATTTTCATATCAATTAAAAATATAGTAATATGAAATATAAATTAAAAACTACCATTTTTTAGACTAGGAAAAAAATAGACGATGAGAACTAGTCACATTTAAAATAACAATGATATCATATCAATTTTACTAATAAATCATGAATACATAATAGAAAATTCAAACTTGAGATTGAATCACTCTAAAATAACATAGTACTAGGCATAATCTCAAATGTGCAAGTATAAAATAAAATATAATAGATAAAAAACAATATATATTAATAACAATTTCTATGCTTATTAATTATAAATAAGGATCTGTAATTTAACAATTTCATACAAATTTAAATATATTTTTAACTAGATCAAACAAAAAAGAGATCATTGAATTTATGATACACGCCTCTAATTTAGTAATCCAGAGTACCTGAGACTCAGCGATGGTAAGAATCATAGGAAGAATAATCGGTTGCATGACCAAATTTCTAAGCTCTGCACAAAGAGGTGGAAGGACCTACAAAAAAAACATGGCCAATGCAATTTTTCAACACAATCAAGGCTAATACAACCTATTAGGTGAAATAATAGCAGGAATATACGGCATAAGCATAGTTAAAAGCAGAAGAATTGTAAACAAATGGGAGAATTATGGCTTCTCATGCACAGCTTTGTTACAATTAATGCTGATTCTTAGAAGTAATGTGTTGGTTATAAGTGATTCTAAAAAAAATAAAAAATTAAACTAAAAAAACTAGTAGTAACATTATAAATAGTATCAAAGAATGTACTAACAAAGTTGTACAACACTGAAACGAAATCTACCTCTTGAGTCTCATTTCATTTAATAGTGTCATAATTAACCAGGTTATTTATTGAGATGATAAGGATATGCACATTCGAAGGGATCAAAATGTAACACCACTAGTTAATAAGTCAATCACACCATTCCCCAACCAAAAAAATTTATGACAGATTAAAATAGCAGAAGAAGGCTCTAACTTCAGTTACAAAAGTAAATTAAATTAGAGGTTTCTATATAATTTATGATTAATAAACTAAATTGTCATTTCATGTCACCGTGAAAAAGTATCAATCTCATTATATTTTATCAACTCGTTAAATACCAACTTAGCACAACGTGTCCAGCTGTCTGGCTGACCGTCTGATGATCATTAATTTTTATCTAACAAGGAAAGATGTGCATTTCAAATCTTAAAAATTATTATGACCACCAAATATCAGCACAAAAAATGAATAAGAAAATATATGCAGATTGATCAGTGGTAGATATGTAAATTATAGTGATGAAATTATCCTAGATATTCATCAAAAAAAATTAATAATAAATCTCAATATATTCCGTTCACCCATTAAATACCAACTTAGTACAATGTGTCCAGCTGTCTGACTTGCCATCATTGATTTCTATTTTACAAGAAAAGATGTGAATTTCAAATTTAAAAGGTTATTATGACCACCAAACAAGCCTATAGCAAAAAAAAAAAAAAACAAGAAAATATATGTGGATTGATCGATGATAGAAAAGTAAGTTGTAGTGATCAAACCATGTTAGATATTCTTTTGAAAAAATTAGTGATCAATTTCAATATATTGTCTTCTCATCAAATATCAACTTAGCACAATATGTCCAATTATCTGACTATCAAGGTAAGGTATTTATCAATCATAAAACTGGTTGAAAAAGTTCTTCCATGAAATAATTGTTAATTGGAGCTCAAAAGCAGCAGATATCATATTTTTATGCCCTCCCAATGTACTGACCCGGCACGGTTCGGTGGCCCGTGGCACGATCTGCAGGCACGGGACATGTCCCGAACCTGACCCCATTGCCAGCACCATTCGGTTCGGACTTCGCATAGGGAAAACATGTGGGCACGGGCCCGATTCCACTCCAACCCGACCCACGTTCCAGCCCGATCCAAATCCCCCCGCCCCCCCAAACCCCTAACAGGTTAAAAATAATAAAAATAAAAATTTGAATATCAATAGTTAGATTTTGCCTCAAATGGGTAAGGAGCAGAATCCAACAACACTCATGATTCAGCTTCCTAAAATTGAATAAAAAATTTAAAAAAACAAAAAAAAAATAAAAAATTTTTCCTCCAATCTATAAAATTCCTCCCACCTCTTTATAATATTTATATTTTTCATAAATATGTATTCTCAAATCTCACTCTCAGAATTCTAATAAAACTCATACACTTCTCTCTCTCAGAACTCGAGATTTCGTCATTTGGCTCGGCTTTTCGAGACTATGAACTCGGGTTTGAAAGTTTGAACTAGACTATAGTGCACCGTACACGTGATCTACCTCACTGCTTTATCGAATATTTTAAGTTTTTTTGTTTATTTTTTTTCTCTCTCTAATCCAAAAATTTAAAATCTATTATCTAAGTTCTACCTCATATTTAACAAAAATCTAAAAAAATAACTAATACTAATAAAATATATTTAAATTTAGAAAATAAAAATCTTACACAGAGGTCTGAGATTGCTAAAACTTTAATTTCTCCAGTAGTCTCAACTCAAACATCTAAAAAATAAAAAAATTGAAAAACTTTTGTAGTTTAGACTCATTTTAATATTATAAAACAAAAAATATTAGGGATGAGGAAGAAAAAATGACATAGTACAAATATTGTATAAGAAATTTAACTTGTAAGAGTTCGTTTGAAACTGAGTACTTTAAAAAGCATGCCGAATTATATACCAAAAAATATGGTGCATTAAAACATAAGCAAACACAACTTAGCACTGCATTTTTTGAGACGGGATCGAGTTCAGTCTCAAAATTTACTCTCTTCATATACAACAGTGAGTTAGGTAGGGAAGATATGACCAAACTTATCACATTGATGGGTCTTACGATTAGATTTTCAGAAAATCCAAGGGTAGTGCGCATCATGTAGACATATTTTCAGCATGCTTATTATAGGATTTCTAGATCCACATATAGGAATGACATACTAAAATTTTATAAGTTAGAAAAATAAATAATAATTAATGAATTTATTACATATAGTGGAGTGGTGTCCGTGACGTCTGATATCTGGACTATTTGAGATTCTAACTGGATAATGAATAAAAAAATTTTAGGATTTTCTAAGATTCTTCATCCTCATGATGACCCGACTATTTGAGTGTATGATAAAAATCTTTAGAGAATATAAAATTTAAAATAAAATTTTTAGTATCACATTCGATAACACATCTAATAATAGAGTAACAATTAATATGTTTGTTAGGAATATTAGAAACGCACTATTAGGAGAGATCTTTCATGTCAGATGCATGTGTCACGTGATTAACCTGATTGTACAAGCAAGTATGAAGGTGTGTTCTTCCACATTAGATAATATACGTAATGCACTAAAAAAATATTCGCACTCCTCGCAGATAATTGGAGTTTGGAAGCCTCTGTTTGTCTGTGAATTTTAAGAAAAAAAAATTCCAATCGGATATAAGAGAACGTTAGAATTACACATATATGATGTTAGAGTCATGTGTTGAATATGAACACGTGATATCCGACTACGTCAATAATAAGAGTGACGAACTTATTATTGACGATACTGACAGTGCTTCAAGAATTTTATTTATAAAATTCCTGAAGATTTTTTATGATACGACTAACATGTGTTCACCAGTTTATACTCTCACGACTTACATTATACTCAGGTGCATATACAACATTAGTAACATATTTAGGAAGTATCGAGCTGACCCGACACTTAGTCATATGGTTGCAGAGATGGAAACTAAGTACTTAAAGTATTGGTCCACAATTCCATCTCTTTATTGTCTCGCTGCATGCATGGACCCTAGGGTTAAGGTGGAACGGGTAGATAACACCCTGACTTATATTTTATCATGCATAAACCTAGAAGACCCACCTGAAGGATTCATTCACGAGAAGTTGACTGATCTGTTCACATACTATGATACTAGGTATGGTGGTAGCAGTAGTAGCAAGACTGTAATTAAGGACATGAATACCTTCTTCGGAAATGATTATTTTTTCATTCAATTAGCGAGGGAGAAACGACGAGGTGGACAGTCACATAAGAGCGAGCTATCTCGGTATTTATATACTGATTACTGCTCAATCCTATTACATTCTGATTCAAAGAATCTTAATATATTACAATGATGAAAATTATATGAGTCCACATTTCCCATGAAATCTAGGATGACACAGGATATACTGACTCATTCGATATTGAGCATAGCATCGAAGTCTATTTTTTCTATTGTAGTGAACGTGATTTTAGATAGGAGATCGAGATTATGTCCAGATATTGTTGAGACATTGATTTGTTTGAAGTATTTGGAGGATTCGAGGTTTATCATCTAGGATCGTGCTGGAATTAGAACAAAGATTGCATTCGCAAAGCGAATGAGTTGAATGCTGATGATGATGATCTATATGATAGTGATTTTAATGTTGTGGTTGATGATACTCATGATATGCCGATTGACAATTGACGTGGTTGCCGGTTTGGTCTGCCCGTTTCCAGACGCCAGTTGCCAATGCTATGCCATGCCACATGTCATTTATCATTGCCACTTAATTTTGATTTTTGATATATCATGATCACGGACAGTTGATTTGTATTATTTATTCTTGATTCTGCTTTTTCATTTCGATGTTTTGTACTTTTATTTTGTATTGATTGTACATTTCTTTTATTTATGTTACGTTGTATTTGCTTTGGTTCGGCATCTATTGACCGATTGGATATTTGATTTGCCTTTGTTTTTGTGAATTTGTAATTCTTTTTGATGAAATTTTTTGTTTAATTTATTTTTGTGTTTAAAATTTTCATTTAAAACTCTATAATTTAATTCTAATAAATTATAATCTAAATTTATTAATAAAAAACTTTAAAATTTATTAATATTAATATTCAACAATTTTCAAGTTATTAATTTAAAATTTTTAAATATCATCCATATATAATATAATATATATTTTATATATAGTTTAATACAATACTTTAAATTTTTAAAAATATAAAAATTTTATTTTTTTTAACCAAGTGCGTATGGGCTTGTTTTGGCCCGTACAAGCCTGACCCGGCACAGTACTTCTACCGCCAGACTGGTGGGCCTGACTTGAATAAACCGTGTTGGGCCAGGCACGACACGGTACAGAAACCGTGTCGTGCCTGACCATGCACGAAAGTACGGTCGTGCTCAAAAAAAAAAAGGCCAGGCTGGCCCGACACGTCATGTTTGACACCTCTAGCTATCACTGAATAAGTCATAAGAAAATAAGACACCAATTATTACGAATCAAAGAACTGCCATAATAATATATTTATATTATAAAAAATAAGATTCATATTGCTATTATAAGATAGAATATTGAGAAAAAGAATAAAGTCATATCATTTATTATGTGTCAGCTATTGTAGAATAGAAATCTGCTTGAAAAAAACAAGTTCTCAAATTTAAGACTAATTATTTTATTTTGTGACAGTGAGTCGTTACATTATATAACTTCTAATATGATCTTTAATGAATGATTGCAACATATTTAGACAACTATTATTTCATTTGCAGAAATATATAGAAAACTAATCTCATTATAACTTATGTGTCAACTAGAGACAAGTATGCAGACATCTTCATGAAATTATTGATGAGTTCATAAATTATATATTATTCCTCAAAGTTGGTTTCATAAACATATGCACATCATCATGAAACAAAATGTTGAAGTTACATAAAATAATATTATTTTTGTTATATAGTGAGTTCTAGTGGCTTATAAAAAAAATAATCACATTTAACTTTTGTATGCCTATGTCATAATGTTAATGAAATATTTTATATATTTTTTTCTCATTTTCAAACTAAAACAATAAATGTAGTCAATACATGTAATGACTCTCACTGAAGTCTTCTTAATGTTAATAATACTTTTAATGTATTTGAATATCAATTAAAGATTATGCACCACACAAAGAGCCCAAAATAAAAATAGACATTTCAATTCCAACTTCCCTACATAAATCGTGCATATTAGAATTAGTAAAAAAATTAAACTTAATGAAATCAAAATGTATACAAATTTAATTTTTAAAAATTAAAAAATATGTCTATAATTCTAGATCACCATGTGGCTTGATTGATTGTTTGTAATAACTTGAATGATATCATCCTCTCAACTTGCTCTATCCAAATATTATAAAACTCAAACATCTCTTTTTCATTCATTATCATTAAAAAATATCAATTGAGGATATAAATATTATTTCTTGTTACAATTAATTAAAAAAATTACTCAGATTATATCTCTAATACTACTTCTCCATTTCACACATTGTCTATTTCAAGAATGAGGAAGAGAGAATGAAGAAAAAGAGAAAAAAGAAATATATTATTTCATTAAAATCTTAAAACATGAAAATATAGTCACAAATACATATATGATTTTGAGCAACACACATGTCAGGTAATTCCAAACAATATAATAATAAATAAATAAATAACTAAACATTAAACCTATTATGAAAACCTTATATGTCACACATAAATAAATAACAAAAAATTAAACATTAAACCTAGTATTTTGAGTAGTCACAAATACTAAATTAGGCTTCAAATCCCCATAAGTTGGTACTTATATGTCACAAGCAACAAATTTGAAAGAAAGGAAATAAACTTGTTATCCTTTGAAAACCTTTGAGAACATACATGCAATTTGATACTAGTAAATATGAAGGATGTGATTATTTAATTGTCCATCTTTTCTCATATAAAGTGTCAATTAACTTTAATATATTTTGTCTGCTCATTGAACATTTGATTGGCAACAATATATCACGTTATTTAGCTATAATATTAAAGAATCTTCAACCTTTGAATTGATAAATTGAGCTCCTCCCAGAAAAAACTAATTTATTAAAACTCATAAATAATTGATGTCATAGTTATGTATTTTATTTATACATAAGATCTAAAAATAACATTAAACCTATTACTTTTTTAGGATAGAAAATTGTCTCCAACAAAAATATAAAATAATGTGACAAAAAATTCATTCCATAATTATTAGAGCCAACAAGAATTTTAGCAATCCTTTCCTTGGATATGTCACTAATATCTGAAAAAAAAAACATCTCATCTCGAAGTACTTTTTACGCACATGAGAGTCCTAAGAACTATATCTAAATGAGTTGATCTGAGAAAATCTAGAAAATTACTAATTATACTACTAACAGTATAAATAATATCTAATCTGATCATTATCAGATACTTCAATTTTTTTATGATGTTATTATATCTAGTAAATCATTAGATAAACCACACATGTAGACAAGCCAACATTCGAATCAAGATATAAACCACTACTATTACATAAATTCATCTTGATCCACATCGATAAAAATAAGAATAATTCGAGATACATTTTATGAGACTATATGTGATAACACAAAAAAGAAGATGTTAAGGCATGCCCTAAAAGATTGGTTTCGATTATAAAAAGTCTTAAATAGCCTACAAACAATGCGTGTGCTCTCAAGAGTAGTATAACCTAATGACTATATCATAAACATCATTTTCTCGAGATTATAAGAAAATAATATACACCGCACATTTAACAATAATATTATTCAGCTGTGTGATGCAATAATAACCCACACATGTGGATAAATCTACATTCGAATCAACATATAAGTCAATCGATGTACATCTCATCAAACCTATATCAGATAAAATATCTAAAAAATATCTTCACAAAAATTTAGTATATAAAAACGATTTCAGTTAAAACATATTTAATTAATCATCTCATATTATCAATATATAATCAATGCACCTACAATTATTACATAATTTCATCTTAAACTATATCAATAAAAATAAGAACAATCCAGCATATATCTTATGAGGCCAAATGTGGTAACACAAAAGAGAAAAAAGTAAATCATGCCCTAGAAAATCGATTCAGATTATAAAAAACATTGAGTAGCCTACAAAAAAAGCATGTGCTCACAAAAATAGAATGCTTAATTGACTACTACATAAATATTTTTTTCTCAAGAAAATTATTAAAGAATAAATTCTTCACATTTAACTGATATATTATTCATTTGTGTTATGCAATACTATAGAAAATCAACTTAATAGTGAACATCTTAGTTAGAAGGAAAAAAACATTTTAATAATTAACATCATAAATCTATGTAAATTCTCTGGCTATCAACTTGGCCTTAAGCTAATCACTAATTATTTTGGGTCCAATCTTTACTATATAAACACATTTGCATTTACTATCATCTTACTAGAAAGTTTTGGCACAAGATATCAAGTCACATAATGAGCCGCTTATTTTAATCACTTAGTTTGCATGTTAGCAACTAAGTAAAATGAAATATGTTTATAATGATGTATTCAAGTCACATAATGAATTATCTCATCTTAAACATATTGAGTATATTGATATATTCAAATCTTAAATTTTCTTACATGTAATGCAAAACAAAATATATTGAACACATTCGGATCAGTTGACTACCAAAAATATATTGTATGCATCAATCACAAGACACTTATCAATCACAAATTGTGATAGCTCTTACAAAAGGTGTCTTGTGTATTGTGGTGTGGTAGCTTTTTCAAATTAGTGGTCTCATACTAATTTCAATGATACTTTCTTTTTATTAACATCAAGCAACAACAAAAATAAAAAATTGACAAAATGTCAAATAATAAGAATTTATCACAAGAGATGTCAACTAGGGCAAAAAGTCAATACATGTCCTAAGTCGTGCCTAGCCCTGCCTTGTTATTGCATGTAGCAAGGTTAGTGTCGAGTAGTGCCTGCAAAGGATGGCTTGCTAAATTTAGCATGCCTGGCATGTACAAGCATGACGCGTGCCTGTCACATGCCTACCATGATGGTATGTTAAAAAAGAAGCGTGTGTATCCAAGCACCTTATTTAATATTAATTTTTTTTTTCTAATTCTATTTATTATTAATATTAAAAATTTTCTTAAAATAGGATATTCGTATTTTTAGTTTTTCACATTATAATTTTAATCTGGTCTTTATCTTTCTCTCAAAAAATATCAATTATTTTATAATTACGAACTTATTTTATAGTGTTAATTTTTTTTTTAATTTGAATAAATTATGAATTAATAATGATGGGCAAGCATTCTCATTGACATTGGTCATTTGCAAACTTGTTAGGCACATAGGTAAAAAATCAAGATACACATTTTTTATTTTATTTAATATTCTTTTTTTCCTAGTATAAAATAATTAAATTTAATTCTCCCTTGTTCAAAATTTTCTAAATACTAAACTAATAATAATAATAATAATAAATATTATTTAAATTATGTAGGCCTAGATAGATAATGACAACTCGACTGAAAAATATGATATTGGGTTATCACTCGGTCATTGGTGAGCCTCATTTAGATTTTCGGAAGATTTTAGACTATTTAATCTTATGCACGCATGCATACATCCAACCTACTTCTCAAAGGATCCCTAGATGACCTGTAGAAATGATAGTAAATAAAATAGAAAATGAAAAAAATAATTATTAATTAATGGTCATGGATAAAGGTGTCAAATAAGTCGAACAGGCATAGTACGGTTAGCAAAACGACATGGTTCAATCATGTCTGACCCAACATGGCACGGTCCAAAAGTGTGGTTGGCCATGCATAGCATAGTGCGGAATCGTGCCTAGTCTTGGCAATGTCATCCTATGGCATAACTAGTACCGTGTTGGACCGGTGTGACCCGTGCTAGGTGCTGGATCATGCATGAACCACATGCCTAGCCCAGGTCTCGGTGGGATAGTCCTATGAACCACATGTTTGGCTCAAGGCTTGGGGAACCAAGACTGAGAATGATCGGGTCATAGGTCATGAGTCAAGTCCCACCGAGTGACCTCTCGAAAGGGTGAATTTTATTTTAACAAATCCAACCACGTAAGTCAAATATTGCTAACGTGGCTAATTGCAATTAGCTGGCCACGTAATCTAATCACATGCTACATTTTGAAGCAGTGGGCTTTTGTTAGGAGCCAAGACAAATCATGCCCATCATTGTTCATGTCAACACATCTAGTGTAATTAAAAAAATTAATAAATAAATATAAGATTTAAGATTATAATAGCCATCAGATTGATTTCAACAGCAAGTGTGTTTGAATCCGAGTTTGTCATGATTTTAGTTCTATTTAAATAAAAAAAATCATAAAAAATAAAAATTATATTTTTAATGAATTTAAATTTATTTTTTTAATAAATAGAACATAAGAAATTTAGATATTCATTCTCAATTTATTTCTCTCTTCATCTCTTTGTTTCTCTTAATTCTGACTTTCTATGTAGATTCTATTTAATTTGTTGTTTTATAATATAAATATTATGGATACACATATTAAACTATTCTTTTTATTTCAATTTACGTTTAATGCTTAGCATACAAGATAGATGATTCATAATGGTCTGAGTGTGCCTGTCAGCCTGTGCAACACTACAACTTACTTGACTAGACTCTGTAAATTAAAATTTGCAACATAACAAATTGTAGTATGAAACTAGATTTATAATTTTTTTTATTGCAGTGCTGCTCTTTTATTTTTTTTTAATTATTAATATTTTATTTAAAAAATATAAATACTTAAAAAAAGTCACATTGTAAATTTAATAAAAATGCATATGAAATTAATATAGATGTAGATAATAATGATAACATTACTACAAAATTTAAGGTAGAAATTATATTTTCTCCAACAACTTTAATCTAAACCTATATACCACCTAAAAAAACAAAAAATTATGTAAACATCAGTAATATGAACCAACTTTAAAATAATAAAAACTAAAAATTCTAGAAGTATCATTAAAGAATCAGCACAATTCAAATATCATAAAAAAATATATACATATAAGAATCTGTGTGTGACTTAACCCATAAAAAGGCATCGATTAATACACCAAAAAATATGATATATTAAATCAAAAACAAACTCAACTTATATATAGCAATAATGATGGAAGGGAAGGCATGACCAAAATAATTATCATCAAGAATCTCCTAATTAGATTTTTAAAAAATTCTATGGTAAACAGTATTATGCATACCCACTTCCAATTTGCTTAATGTAAGATACTTAGATCTACATGTAGGAATGAAATAATAACATTTTATATATTAAAAAAATAATTAATAATTAACGAATTTAAAAAATTTAGTGTAATAAATATCCAATGACATCTGAAAAATAGACTATTCACAATGATATATCATTTGTATGTCTCACCACTAACTACGTAGACGTGAAATAAAACATTAATAAAAAAATATTAGGATTTCCTGAAATTCTTCATTCTCGTGATAGTTTGATGATATATGAATGTATAAGATAAATTTTTATGGAATATTAGATTTAAAATAAAATATTTAAAATAATTTTTAATAATATTTTTAATAATGAAGTAGCTATTAATATGTTTATTAAGATTATTAGAGATGAACTGTTAGGTGAGATATTTTATGTTAAGTGCATGTATTACATGATCATCCTCATAGCACATGCAAAAATACAAGTTATTTCTCTTGCACTAAAAAAAATAAAAAATCCCCTAAAACACCATATGATACCGAATAGACATTAGGAGTTCAGCATCCTATGTTTCTTTGCGGGACTTAAAAAAATTCAAATGAATATAAAACACCATTAAAATTACACTTACATGATATTATTGTCATGTATTGCCTACCAACACGTGACATATGACTAAGTTAATAATAAGAGTGACGAACTTATTATTGACAATTTAAACTGTAATTCAAAAATTTTATTTATGAAAGTCCTAAAAAATTTTTATGATATGATGAATATGTATTTATCTGTGTATATTCTCACCACTTGCATTGCACTTAAGTACATATGTAATATTAGTAACATCTTTAGCAAATATAAAGGTCACCTATCATTTAGTGTCATGACTGTTGAAATGGACACCACATATTTTAAATACCGGTCTTTCATCCTAATTCTATATTGTATGGATCTTAAAATTAATATGCGAGGAATAGAAAATATTTTGATATTCATATCCACATGCATAAGCTAGGTATATCAGCTTCAAAAGTTTATTTACAAAAAATTAACTTATTTTCATATTATAACACAAGGTATAATAGTTGTATTCATGCTCCAAGTACGAACATAAAATATCATATTTAGAAATAATAACTTTTTCACTCAATTAACCGGGAGAAAATAACAAAGTATCTCATCAAATAGGAATAAACTATCTCAGTACTTAGATACTGATTATAATTTTATCTTATCATATGATAATAATAACTTTAACATTTTATTATGGTGAAAATTAAACAAATTCATCTATGTCATACTATCTAAGATAACATATGATCTATAAGGCCTCTAGTGTCTTGCAAAACATCAAAGTATATTTTTTCTATAACAGCTAATATCATTTCAAATAAGAATTGAGATTATGATCAGATATCATATAAGCACTTGCATGCATGAAAATTTGAGAAGATTTAAGATTAGACACAAGAAATAATGACAGATGATGATTAATATGACATGAAAATCAAAGATATTAATGATACTAGTGACGTTTTTAGACATATTCATGATAATGACATGATAATCTATATCTCCATCTATAATATTATACCATAATATCATACCACAGGCACAGAATGATCCTTAATGATTCTTGATTAATGTTATACTTATAGTATGGTACAATAGTATTGGTTATTTATTTGTCATTTTATTTTTCATTTTTATTTATGTATTTTTATGATTTGTTTATTGATGACTGATAAAAGATGCATGTAATATATATTATATAATATATTGGATTGGATTGCACTTTACAATTTTTCTTTATTAAATTTTTAATTTTTTTTCAATTTAATTTGTGCATTAATCTTTTAATTTAAATATACTTTAATAATCAAAAATCATATTAGGTCTTACACTCTTACACTTATGGTTTAAAATTAGTGCCAAAAAAAATAAGTTTGTGCTATCTGAACCAGCCTGGTCCGGCTCAAACCAGCACGGTCCACTCCAAGCCCAACATGACCCACTCCAAGCCCAGCATGGCCCTGCACTATGCGGGCCAACCATGTTGTGTCGGGCTACCCAACTGGTTCCCATGTTGTGCCTACTATGTCATATCTGGAATGACCATGACACACTCAAATGGGTCATGCCAGCTTGGCAAGGTCCATTTGAAACATGAAACCATTGAACACAAAGTAGATAGGTGTGTAATATATAATATTTGGACTAGTTATAATAATAAAATATTCAGACGTGTTACTGCCCAATTTGTTGATTCTAAGTAAAAATTTAATAAAACATATTATGGTTTCGTGAGAATTTCATTTTCAAGATGACCACATCACATACAAGTGTGTCGAAAATCTTTAAGAAATATAATATACATGATAAAATTTGTAGCATAACATTCAATAAAATTTCAAATAATAATATTAAAACATGTTTGTAACAATAATTTGAGATGATCCTTTAGGTGAGATTTTTCAAAATAGATATATAAGTCTAATAATAAACCGACTACAAGAGTTTGACACTATGTAGATTAGCAAAACTTAAAAATATTCCAAATGAATATCAGACACTTTTGGAATTATATATATTGTATGTTAGATTAATGTGTTGATTACTAATATATGATATCTGATTAAATTAATAATAAAATTAATTTTATTTTATTAATAATAGAATTGGTATAATAATATTTATGATATGAATAACTTATATTCGTCTGTATATACTCTCATTAAATTCATTACATTTAGGTGAATATGTAATATTAGTAGTCTATTTAATAAATATAGAGAATACCCATATTTCATAATTATTGAGATTAAAATAAAATATTTAAAATATTAGTTATTCATTTAATATTTTTATTACTTAAATTAATTGTAAGTCTCTTAGGGTTAAGATAGAAAAAATAAAAAATACTATCAAATATATATCAACTTTATACGAATCAAACATATGAACCAGAGGATAAGATATATGAATAATTTAATAACATATTTAAATATTATAAAAATAAGTATGATAATTTTAATTAACCTCCAATTATAGAGATCGATATCATATTGAAAGATAATAATTTTATAATTTTGTTAACAATGGACAAACGACAGCAAGATCCATCGAACATGAACGAGTTATCAAAATACTTGAATATTAATTATTATTTCGATTTATCACAAAGTGATTAAAAATTTAAACATTTTGAGTTGGTAAGTATAATATGAATTCATATTTCTTATCCTATTTAAAAAAACACATAATTTACTAATCTCTTTAGTATCTAATATAACATTGGAGTCTATATTTTTTGACTATAAATATTATTTTAAATAAAAAGATAATATCATGATCAACTATCATTAAAACTTTATCATACATAAAATATTAGGAGATTTCATAGATAAATCTTCAAGATAAAATAAAAGAAATATAAATAAATGATGACATACATGAACTGACAAACACAATAATATCAATACTAAGACTTTAAATTATGAACTACGATGATCTAAACCATATAAAATCACACAATGACATTGGATTGACATATATTTCTTCATAATTTTTTTTCTTTAAATTTATATTTTCAAACTTGAGAGCATTTATTCCATGTTTTTTATATTTCATATTAATAATATTTACAATATAATTTGTCATATACATTTAAAAGAAATTTATTTTTCTATATATTTAAATAAATAATATTAACATATACAATATATTTATATATGATATATATTAAAATTAACTGTAAAAAAAAATAAAATTAATTAATTTTAAGGAAGCTGAACCACAGTCAACTTCTCACTGGCCAAAATCCATTGGCCATTTTATGGGCCCCAGGTTAGGCAAGGTAGAAAGCATCCATCCACCAGGACCAGGGGCCAGGCTACTGGCTCATGACTCATGGAAGCAGGCTGCCTTGTCCATTGCAGCCTGCTGCCTATGACGGTTAACATGGGCTAGTCTGGGTTACCTGGCTGGAACTTGACCCGACACTGTTCGACATGGCCCAATGCTTCAGCCGGGCTATTTGGGTCATGTCGGGCCAACCTTCCCCAAAGTCGTGCCAACAAATCAAAGCCCAAAAGTAGGAACCATGTCGTGTCCTGCATGGTGGCCAGGCCTGGCCTAAAAAGTTGAGCCATGCCAGGATGGCACAATCCAATGGACACTTCAAACCACCATGGCTCCACACCAAACTTCTAGAACAAAGCCTCACCTTGTTTCAACAACTACAAAATACATTGTACATATGCTGCACCAGCACCATCGTGTCAACCACTATGAAAACCATTATCTAAATTATCATTAGCTACAGAACCATCACAATCTCATTATCGCATGTCCAACAGCCACAAATCATCCACCGAGTACAAAAAAAACACAAGAAAAAAATACCTCTATCTCAATAGTAAAGCAATGTTGTGGGTGTCAGATGCCAGAACACACTGTCGCTAGCACTGGCAGAATGAGTACCACCACCAACACAGTCGTATGCTCCCCTTTGACTACAAAATACTGCTCTAATACTATGTTCACCAGCAATTTAGGGTTTCAGCCATTTGATGTTTCGGGAAGTGGGGCAATCCACATGTTAGGCATTCCCAAACAATGTAATAATAAAAATAAATAAATAAACAAAAAATTAAACTTACACATTACATCAAACCTCAATAGATTTTCTACTGGATCTTAAGTAACAAGCAAATCATTATTAAGATTCATCCCTCAAATCTCATGAGAATTAAGGCCTTTATATTCATTCATTACTATCTAATAGTTACAAGTATAAGCTAAATGGCAGGATATATCATTTTGATAAATGGAATCAAATCTCAAATATATTTCTACTAATTAACATGAAGGTTTTATCTCTTATTTCTCAATTGATCTTTCATTAGCTCTTTAGTTGCAATTTATTTTTTTTTCAAGATTATTCCCTCAAACCCCATGAAAACTAGAAACTTTTATATTCACTTTATATTATCTAATAGCTATGATTATAAGCTAAACACTTGGATATAACATTGCTAAATAGAAACATAACATCGAATATTTTTCTACCAATCAACATGCATATTATCTCTGAAAAAAACATACATATTATCTCTTAATTTTCGAATATTTTCTATTTCATGCAATTTAATTTTTGACAAAGACGGAAAAAATAATTGATATGATTATTATATTTTGAATTGTTTCTACTTTCTAGATAATATCACCCTACTACTTCTTCCTTAATTACAAGCTTCAATAATTTTTTCTATTTCACACATTCTTATAACTATTTCATCATCAAACATTTTATCTTGATAACAAAAAACATCTCAATTTAAATTGTCTAATCAAGTGCTTTTTTATTTATTATTTTCTCATTGAATTCACATAATCAATCATTTCTTTCCTAATATGGTGTTGCGGTTTCTTTTTTATTGTTATTAACTTTTTTTCTTTTATGATTAAAGCACCTAATATGTGAATTATTACAATATTTTTTTCTTATTTACATAGGTTAGGATTTTTCATTTGATTTATTATTGAGTATATTTTATTTTATATTTGTTTAATTATAATGTGTTTTTCATTTATTTCTACATGCATAGAACACTTAATACATTTCCAAAATTTTCTAAATTCCTCAACTACATGTTATCTATGTCAATAAAATTTGTCTTTAGGTAACTGTTTAATAAAATTATATATATTAAAATTTGTCATTTGCATTAGCTAGCCGAGCGAGCATTACTATTAGACATGTGATAGTTAACAATAAAAAATCAGTCACAGCTCTCATATATATATATATATATATGAATTTCAATTCAAAACATATATGCAAAAAGTTAGGGCGCCCCTCATAAGCAACGCACTAAGCACTTTGATCCCACGTCGAGTAATAGTAAAAAGGGACCTAGACGTGTTGTATCTTCACCAGAGCATAGTGACAAATAAGTTAGATATACTACATTGATGCTCAACTATAGTGGTAAATGAGTAAAAATTTTCACATCAAGCTCAATAAAAAAAAAACATAATCAATAATTATCACAATGTGTCATAATTATGATCATGAAACATAAGACCGTTGATAGATAGACAATAAAATTAATTGATATAATATGTCAAAAAAAACAAATTTACTTTATCTTCAAGATATAAAATGGAAAAAAAATAAAATAAAAAAAATTAAAATAAAAATAGTATTAGTACAATAGCAAATAATATTTTTAAAAAAATAATAATTATCATTTAGAGTTTTTGAGAAAAAAATAAATATTACTCTAGCAACAGAGTTAGAAATGATACAAAGTGTATTAGTTGCAAGTAAGATTATATCAATATATTAAAAAGTAATTTTTTAATCCTTGGTAATATTTGTTCTAAAAATCACTTGTAAATGACAAGATTTTTATAGTTTATCAAGATAAGAGTTGTATATGAAAGAATTCATTAAGGCGAATGATTTTGAAATTCAAAATAATTTAAAAATTTCTATTTTAAATTTTTTATTTGCTTTATCTTCTGAGATTGATAAGACTTTTTTACAAAAAAATAATATTATTTAGTGACAGTTATAAGTAGACATGATAGAAATAAAATTGATTATTTTTTAGATTAAAGAAAAAATCATAGTATATACTAATTTTACAAGAATATTCCTTAAGTGTAATAAATCAACATAACTTGTAACTTGTAACTTTTAACCAAAGAATTGAAGTGACATTTCTTAAGTAATTCATAATCAAAGTATACTGAGAATTAAGTGTTATGTCATTAAGTGTTATGTAATTCATAATCAACCACATATAGTAAGGAGTGAAAGAAAAAAATATTACTTTAAAATTTTTTTAAAAAAAGTTTAAACTATCAAATCTCATTTCTTTATGAGAATTTTAATAAATAGAGCAATAAAATAGACAAAGAGACAAAAAAAATAACACATGTTGATTTGTTAGAAATGCTAGATACTAAAGAATGGAAGACAATTATTTTTTAAGTTAACTAAGATATGAAAACAAAATATATTAGGAGTATTAAGCTTGAAAATTATACAGTAGCATACAATTGAGAAACATATTGAATATTGAGATAGTACCCATTGCACACGACTCACAATTAAGTGAGTCTAAGAGAAATTAATACCTTGATGATTTAACTCTTATAGTTCAAAGAGGATGCGGCTAATATGTCTCAAATCACATACTTATCACCT
The DNA here is from genome assembly GCA_029783825.1 of Sapria himalayana. NCBI lineage: Eukaryota > Viridiplantae > Streptophyta > Magnoliopsida > Malpighiales > Rafflesiaceae > Sapria > Sapria himalayana. The sequence continues at coordinate 2,107,179 of JAREIK010003611.1, read as the reverse complement.
ATGGACGAAGGTACATATAATACATCAAGATATGACCTCTAACAGAAATATGCAAAATAAAAATTTCTCATGTGATCAATCATCTCGGTACTATTTTCACCCTAACACATTTACCTTCAAATTTCTTATGAGATCTTGTATATTACTATTTGAGTAATCAAATATAATTTAGACGAATTAAAAATTTAAATTTAGAAAAAAAAAATCTTAAGATAAAATATATTATATGTTTGATCACAATGTTAATATTAAAAAAATAAAAGAAACTTCAAAAAAATATATAGGAAAAACATTTACATCAAATGTCTAGGATATACAAGGATTCAATGGTAAATTAGGTTATTTAATAAAATTCTAGATACTAAATAAATTACACTCCTTAAGAAATAGTTTTGTGGTGCTATTTTAAAAAATATCAATGTAATATTTAAGATAATTCAAATTATAGAGAAACAATAATGATAATTCACATTATTAAGCTTTAGTACAGATAAAAAGGAGACTTATAAATTTAATAATTATATCAGAAAATCACTTTATTATATTAATATAATTAAGGAAAAGAATAATAATAATAATATAATAAATATTAGCTTTGTATGGAAGATCAAACAAATTTCTAATTCCAGTAATATTAGATCAAATATCTAATTTAATCTCATATTTCTTCTACGTAATTCTAAATGAATTGATAAGATATTTTCTAAAAGAAATATTACAATATAAGTTATTCAAAGATAATATTATCATAATTAATAAAACTAATAAATACATAAATCAAAAATTAAATAAGTGAAATGAGACATTAAAAAATATAAAATTTTAAATTAATTCAAGAAAGACATTATCTAGTCAATAATTTCAACATTGAATAAAAAAAATACTTAAATTAAAATTAATAGAATCTTAAAATATGATTCTATCTGACATTTAAAAAAAATATCCCAAAAGTATAATAAAATAAAAAATATATATAAATCATAGAATTAACATAAGTTTGATGAAATAAATAATGATGTCATGAGTTATATATGTGATAGGAAAATGTATGTCATATTAAAAAAAACTATAAAATATTTATAAGATCAGTTACACATTATAATCTAAAATATTAAATTGCCATAAAAGATGATATACATAAATTAATCATAGTAAAATTGTGTATGTTAAGATCAATATCACTGTATGTGAAAAAAATTAGATACAAAAATAAAAATAAAAAAATCAATAATATATCATACTAAGCATTAAATTTGTATAATAAATTTGATATAATAATTATTATACAAGATAGATCGTTAAAGAAGATATAAAAAAGATAAATTTGTATAATTATTATACAAGATACATCAATTACATATCACATGATTTAGATAAATAACAAAAATATTTAAATTAATAAGTTTATAGTAAATGTAAAAACAAGATATATCATTACAAAAGATATAAATGAAATAAATTTATATTATAATTTTTATATAATATTCTTGTTGAACACAAAAATGTGTGACCCAATAAAATATAAATTTCATTAATCAAAATCACACTAATTACAAATAATAAACCTAATCAATAAATAAAAAAAATTTAGGGCAGCCCATATCTTGGGTGCTCTCATCCATAAATATCAATATTAATAAAATAAAAATAAAAGCACAACCACAATACCTACTGGCAAACTGGTGGGTAAATATCCAAAATATTTAACATAAAGAAAAGAAAACATAAATTCAACCTCTTCAAGACCTTCATAAAGTTTTAACTAACTAATCTACTACAATATTTTAAAAGACATATTTGAATCACACTTAGGAGCATGCTGCAGAGCGAGACGTGCATAAAACACCTTGAGGCACGTGAAAAAAAGACCACACAAAATAGGCATAAGCCTTCTTTTGTAAAGCATTTCAAGGTGTGCTTTGAATGTGCATTTCATGCTTTGAAGAGAGATGCATATGCCTACGAGGTGTCATTCAAAAAATTTAAAAAAAAAACACGTAATTTCATAAAACTGAATTAGTGTAGATCATCTTTTCTGGTGCTGCTCGACATATTCGACGCCGAAGCCAATATTTTCTCCACTCTAGGGGTTTTTCGGTGCTTTCCTCTTCTCATCTCAACTCGAAAATTACAGCACTGCTCAAATTTTCCAGAAGTTCTCCACAATCCACATCTCCATTTTTGAAAATTTCAGCTCTTCTCAACAGTCCACATGGCAATATTTCCAGCACTGCTCCATAAGTATATTTTTAATTTTTTATATAGAAAGTTATACAATTATAATTATACATAATTACATATAGTTATATATAGTATATATATATTTATAAATTTTGTTACATATAATTGTATTGAGTTATATATACTTTTCGAGATAATTATAAATAATTATATGTATTTTTACACATATAGTTATATATGTAGTTATATATATAATATATATAATTATAGATATTTATACATATAGTTAATTAGTTATATAGAGTTATAGTTATAATTATAATTATTTATATATAGTCAAACATATAGGTAGGCAAAAAATTATACATATAATATATATATATATAGATATAAAAATAGTTGCATATTAATATATATAATTATAATTAGTTATATATAATTATATATGTAGTTATGTAAAGTTTAACAAATAATTATATATAAATATATAATTTTGTACATAGTTAATATATGGCCGTATATATAATTAAGGTATAAATAAATAATTTAAGTAATTTATGAACAAAATAGTATTATACCAAAAATATATATATGAATACTCATATACATTAGCATTTATAATTAATTCATTAACATTTTATGATTATTAATTAATATTTCTTAACACTGTAATTAATGTTACCAATCAATACGAAAAAATAAAATTATATTAATACTCGACAATATAATTTATGTAATTCACAGGTTGGATACTCCCATCAAAATTTATAAAATAAAAAAATAAATATAAAGAACAAGCTATAATAATCTTATAAGTTATAATAAAATAAAATTCAAAATTTAATAAGTTATAAGATATTTTCTAAGTGCGTCTTGGTTATTTTAGATTTAACCAATTAAATTCTGATTATAAATTTTAAATTCCTTTTAATCGTCTTGTTATTATTTTTTAATCAATTTTATTGTTATATATAAAAATGAATAACTGAATATTATTATTGGACATTAATATTTTTTTAAAATGAGTTTCTCATATTCAAAAAATTCAAAAAATAATTTTATGTGAAAATATATTATTAAAATTTCGGGTGAGCAATATTTGATATGCAAATTTTGCAATCAAAGATACGCAAGAGGGATGAATAAACTTAAACATCACTTAGCTGGAACTCATTATGATATAAAATTATACCCCAAAATTAATGAAGATGCTAGACTGAAATGCAAAGAGACATTGACTAATTATAAGGATAAAAAAATGAATTATTCCAAAAAATTATTATGGGTCCAACTTCAATGAATGAAAATATTTTATCCAAAATAATATGTATTTTAGGGAGTAGGAGTGAGGGTGAGAGTGGGAGTGGGAGTGAGAACCTATTCCTAGAAAATCCATGAATAAATTTACCACTTCACCAACTCATCAAATAACTTTGAATTCAAGATGAAAACAAAAAAAAGAAGTGTGAGGAAAAATTAATAGGTTTATATATTCAAAAGGTTTCTCATTAAACACTATGAATGATCCTTATTTGATTCCTATTATGGATGTTACAAATTTTGAATCCAAGTTTAAGACTTTATCTATGCACGAATTGATGACATAAGTTTTTAAAGAAAAAATGAATGACTTAAGTATCATTTGAATGATCAATAAAAAACTTAAAAATAATATGAATGTTCAATTGTGTCAGATAATTGGACATATGAAAAGAATAGGTGTATTATCAATTTTTTAGTGAATAATTTTGCTGACACTTAATTTATGAAATTAATTGATGCTTTTGATACAATAAAAAAATGATAAATTGATGTTCAAATATCTTTATGACGTGGTTGAAAAAATTAGGGAGGAGAATGTTATGCAAGTCATCACTGATAATACCTCTATTTATGTAAATGCAAAAACGAGGCTTATAAAAATAAGTAGAGGATTGTGGTGGACTCCTTGTGTTGCACACTATATTGATTTGATTTTGAAAGATATTGAAAAATTAAATGTTCATGATACTACACTTGCTCGAGCTACGCAAGTAGTGAAGTTCATATATAGTCATACTTAGGTTCTTAGCTTAATAAGAACATTCACAAAAAATCATGAACTTCTTCATTCAGATGAAATAAAAATCAAGATTAAGTGGATTAAATTTTATAAAAAAACTTATAATATTTATATTTAATTATTATTTTGCATTTTTTACTAGGTATAAGTGGAGGCAATGATTGATACTAAATGATGAAAATTAAGATTTAGATGAAATAAAAATATATGATAATAAATATTTTCCTACTTTTGATATATTAAATGACGATGATGATCCTCCATTGAAGAAAAAAATTTAAATTAAAATATTTTACTTTAGTTTTTATTTTATGACTTTGTTATATTTTTTTGTGAAATTAGTAAACTAGTATATATTTTTTTAATAATTCTAAAAAACTATTTTCTTATTTTTATTTATGCTTTTTTATTTTATATATTTTAAAATATTAATTAATTATATATTGTGATGATCAAAAAACCTATGTCTTAACACCTCAAGGCTTATGCCCCACCTCACGAAAATAAAAAAATCTCACATTATGCTTTTGTCTTTTAAAACCTTGATCTATTATATAAACATAAATTATAGTATTGATCTTTATCTAATTTTGAATCTTTTCTTAAAAAAATCATCTATATGTGATTTGTCTGGTCATAAAATACAAGATTAAAGACTATATCTCTATTTATCTTAATATCACAAAAAAGAATAATAAGAAGCGAATGGGAATCTAATCTCCATAAAAAAGATATCTAATCTAAATTATCTGATTGAGATTGTCATAATAGCTCTGAGTTCTATCATTGTTTTATATCTCAAAGACAACAATATTACATCAAAAAAATTACAAAAACATGTATTAAATTTCTTCTTAGTATAAGCTGGTATATAACTCAAATTTAAATATCTAATAAATTATATGCACTTAAGATCACTAAACTAATTATAAGATCGAGAGATTTATTCATATATTTTAATATGCAAAAAAAAAATTATATCTAAAAATCATGTAAAATATTTATAAAATAATTAAATATATTAATTACATAAGTTATATCAAGTATCATGATATTCATGTGTTTAATCATTCATAATGTTCTCTTTTAACCATTTTTGTTAACTTAGAGGTGTCAAACATGTCAGGCAGCCATGACAAGGCCTAGTTAAGTCATGTCGGGTCGAGCCACCCCATGGCACGGTTCATGCAGTGATGGGCCGACATGAGCCATACTTCATATCACGCTAGGTATGACCCATGTGTATGACCCGATGACATGATAAACCAGCCCAGGTGACTCCCGACAAGGCCCCATCGAGCACGATGAGTAGTCACTTGGGCAGCCTAATTTTTTTTTTTTTTTTTTACAAATAGATCTCATCATGGGGTGGTCTAATTTTTTTAAAACAATCGACCACATAATCGATTGTAATTAGCTGACCACGTAAGCCATCCACACATTGCACTTTCATGCAACGAGTTTCGCATGTACTTTTGAAACAGTGGCATAACAGTGCCTTGCAAAAAATAGACCATGCTAGCACAACACGACCTATTTTGCACCTCTAAGTTAACTAGAAGACTCACATCAAACAAAAAAATAAGTACTTAGCATAATAATACTTTATTAAGCATGGCCCTAAAAACTATATTCTGTAAATATATCAATTGCATACATCATATGCGATGACATGATATCTCTCATGTAATATGCAACCTTTATCCCAAGAAAATATTTGAGTATCTCATAATCCTTTGACAATAATAATTGAATATACTCTTTGAATTAAGTAATTTTTAATTTATCATCACACGCAACAAGAATATTATTTATATACTAGAAAAATAATGTGGGTCCAGCACGAGATAGCCTACCAAAAGAAATGGTGCAGTAGACATGTCCCAAAGGTGTGCGCAATGCCAAGACAGATAGAGCACCATGCATGTCATAAAATCACTAGAAAATTTTGGTTAGGGTCCTCAGTTGTGCTTGGGTCATGTTTGGGTCATGCCTCAAGCAGGTCAGGTCAAATCTAATAAGTTCATTATCTGGGTCATCTGACCCAACCCAACCTAACTCACACCCTTTTGACACAATGATTATTCCAGTCATTGTGTCAGCAACTCAATGAAAGTAACAACCGGACAGAATCTTAAACGGTGTTGTCCAACCAACCAAATATTGGATAGAATCAAACGGCTAGTTTTTATCTGATGATCATAATTCAAAATGAACTATTATTTATATATCTTTTCAATAAATAAAAATAACTTAAGTTTCATTACATACAAACAAATCTAATCTCTCAACTACTTCGCTCTTCTAGTGAATTTTCTTTCTCACTATTATAATATTAAATGAATTCTTAAGAGTTAAGAAAACATATTTTATATTTTATTAATTTAAATTTTGACATTAATCAAATAGTATACAGAGATCAACGAAATTAGTATACTGCATTATTTGAAAAGATCCCAATTCTTTTTGTGTTAGACAAGGATATTTTGCTTTTACTCATCTATTCCAAATAAAAAAAAAACTAATAGTCAATAATTTAGAATAATAAATTAATAATTTTTTTAACATTACAAATAAATCCTACTAAAATTAATGAAAATAAACATAATACTTTTATAATTTAGATATAGAAAACCCAATGGATATTCTTTCTCCTAGTTCGAGGTATCCTCATGAAACTAAAAAATTTAGATTTCAAAGATAAATTTATGTAATATAGACTCATTTAAAAAATTTATCCAATATAAATATTATAACAAATAAATATTTACAAAACTTGCAAAGAGATTAGATATACATAAAAACATATCGAATAATAAATCAAAAAATATGATATATTAAATCATAGTTAAACTCAGCTTATCCATCACATCATTAACAATAGATCTATATGTAGTTCAATAATCTCATTTATGTATAATAATAAAATTGTAACATAATGATTAAATAAATTATCAGTATAATTTTTCTGCTTAAATTTGGGAAAAACCCTAGACAAGTTTTTTTTATGCAAAATTATGTTGAAAACACATATCATAGAAATCTTAGATCGACTTGTCAAAATAATATTTTTAATATTATAAATTTGATAAAGATTTAAAAATTTCTAATATTAGAAAATATAGTAGGGTATTATAGCTAACGTCCAGTATATGAACTACTTAAAATAATATATATTTCATAACAATCACAATCTACTATATAGATTCAAGCTAGACACTAAATAAAACTATTTAGTATTTTATCAGATATTACATTAGCATGATAATTTTATAATATATGAGTCTCTAATAATTATTTTTGGAAAGTACTAAATTCATAATTAAAGATATAAAATCACATTTAATAATTATATAAATAATGATAATAATAAATTTATTTATAATAACTAATAGAGAGTGTCTCCTGATTAAAATATTTTATGTTATACATATGTGTCACATTATAAAAATTTTATAATTTATATTAATTAGTTAACCTAACAAAGAAACATTTTCAACTTGATCTTTAATATAATTATATTTTAACATATTTAAAATAAGAATTAAATGTTGGCTGTCAACATATACTATCTGATTTTATGAATAATAAAATAAGTGAAGTATAAATAATTAAATATGATTTTTATTTTTAAATTTTTATATTATGACGTGCTTATTTTTACAATTATATTAAAATTTTTTATGATAATTTTATACATATTACATTGCACTATAATGTATATGTATAATTAGGCATGCATTTAAATAATATAGGGAACACCAATATTAAAAATATTAAAAAGATTGATCAATCATTCTAGTATTTTATTTCTTAGCTGCCTCTAAGAATTATAGAATTAAGGTTAAAAAAAAAAGAAAAATATTTTAAGATTCAAATACAATTGTATAAACTGATTGCCAAAACTAGAAGATAATATATACAAACAAATACTTAAATTATATAAATATTACGAAAACAATTATAATAATATTAGTATGCCTCCGAATAATATGATTAAAAACATATTTGGATACACTTAATTTTTTATTCAAGTAGCTAAGTGAAAATGATGAGTTAATCATTTTAATATGTATGATTGCCAATAAAATTTAAATTTTAATTATTTTTTGTACAAATCTTTTAATGATTTAAATAACTTTGACATATTGAATAAGTAAAAATATACAAATTCACATATCTCATGATGTCAAAAATAACACATGATCTATTTACTCATTCAATATCTATTATAACATCAAAGCCTAATTTTTTTTTTTGTGATTTTGAATATAATTGTAGACATAAGAACAAATCTAACAATGAATATAGTAAACACATTAATATGTTTGAAAGTCGAGGAACAAACTCAGATGACTCTTCATGTTATAGCAGATAAATTAAACATTCAAGACCAGTATCATGCAAATGGTAATCATGATTTAATTTCAGGATCGAAAGTATAATTTACAAAATCACTTTTTTGTTGTATTTTTGTTTATTTTATATTCCTTGTACATTTTATTTTTAATATATGTATTTTTATTTTCAAATAGCTTTAATGCATTAAATATTGTTCAACAATCTAAACTTAAAATATAAATTTACTTTTTTTTTTGTTATTTAATTTAATATTTAAAATATATTTTCTAAAAAATTATTTTAAAATATAAATTTACTTCTCACCCAAGCCCAAGCTGGAGCTAGCCGCTAAGCAAGCGACAGACAAAAGCAGCTTGTTTGTTACTAGTGCCAATGGTCAACCCAGATGACGAGACCTAACTGGGACGAAGCCTCAAACACGAACCTAGGTCCTAGCCCTCAGGGCTAGGCTACCATATCGGGCACAAGCCAACTCATGCAGGTCTATTGCAAACCCGACCTAAATTATCATGGCTCAAGTTACCCAATAGGCCATTGAGTGGTGATGTGCTACCTCATTGTTGAGGCATATTGAGTCGTATGGCACTTTGGCCCAACAACAATGAACTATATCGACCCAACACGATAAATTTGACACCTCTACATAATAATAGATAAATTCTTAACTTTTATCATTATATGACAACGATCAATAGAATTAAAAACATCAATGAGAGTTAATTCTTGCATCAAAGGTCAGATGGTTTGAGATTTTGTCATTTCATCATATAAATTTTAAAATACTTTTTGAAACTCCATATCCCTTATTTTTTTAACAAAAACAATTTGATAAAAAATATATTAAAAATTAATAATTTTAATGAGAAAGTCAATTATAACTACATAATCCAATTCCTAAAGAAATACAAGGCAGACAAAATTTTATTATATTCTAAATATAACATTATTTTAAAAAAAATTGAAAGCTATAAAAACAAAAACAAATATAGTCAATACTCGACAAAATTTCTCTATGACGTACATGATACAAATAGGAGAAAGACGAGACATGAGATCTCTCTCATGCTTCAAGTTCTCCACTTGTGGTTTTCTAACGAGACAATTTAAGATTTACCATAAACCATGAGATATTGTGCTGATTGAAATGATCACGAACCAATTATTTCTTCTTTAATTAAAAAAAAAAGACCCAAGTCAGAGCAAGTCGTCCCAATCTCAAGGACCAAACCAGAAAAGATCCACCACTGCCCATCCCAAGTCCAACATTGCCCACCCAAGTTACATTGGGCCACCCGAATCCCCACCTCCAGAATAACATAGCGAACCATTTATTTAGAAAATCAAATCATATTATATTATCATGACCAAAACATCAGTCTTTATTTACAAAATAAAATAATTAAGATTAATGTAAAAAAGAAATCATATGAGATACATGAACAATCCATCATTGTTGACGCATGCAAAATCCAAACCTTATACCGCAATATGCGGGTGCCAAACTCTTTCCACATGTCTGACAATGCTTTTAAGAATTCTGATTTCTGCAAATTATCTCTTTCCTAAGAAAAATAATGCAGAAAATTGAAACAAATCAAAATTAAATTGATAAATCTGTAATTTTCCCTACGGAGAAATTAAGAACAATATCATACAAGCAGGTGGTCCAGGAATCGAAGTGCACGCAACCTAGTGTCACTCCGAAAAAAAGGAGAACCTGTAATGGACATGTGTTAGGGCATCCAACCAAGACCAAGTAACACCAATTCAAAATGCATTGAAGATTATTGAAAGTTGGCATAAATCTAAGTCTTTGTCTCATTTGATGTATAGAAGAAAGGAGATGATGGAGGAGAGAGAACATACGAGACCATGATATTATCCTGTGTACCATTTGTGTTTTTGAAAGTCTCTTCATTGCCAGAATTCAACTGACATGATTCACACAGAATTAACACTAACATGTGATATGTTTGGTAATCTATTATCCTCGCCGACTAGTGCCACTTTAAGCACCTAAAAAAAGTCAAGACCCTTGGGCAAACATGATTGGCACGGTGGACTTTCCCTTAGGCTGACATAGGTGGTTCGGTGACATGGGTGGTTCAGCTGACATTGGTGACTCAGGCCTATGCTTGTTAGGGTGACATAAAGGACGTGGCTAGGCTTCCACAGTTTGGGTGAAGGGAGCACTCGCACCTAAGCAGGCACAGCTAACAAGAGGGACACACACACATGCTGGTTCAGGTAATGAGGAAGACAAACCTAGACTGGTTTGGGTCGATACCAATGAGAAAAATATCCAGCTATATTTTTGACATATCCAGAATACATCTTGTATACATGATTACCAATATAATAAATAATACAGAAATATCTGGTAATCGATAAATCAATAATTACCACCAAAAATTCAAGATATATAATAAATATATTGACAATTATGAATAGTATATCAGTAAAAAAATAATTTTAAAAAATGAAATATCTAAATATTTTTATGATATATTCAAATATAACAAAATATAATTGTGATAAGTCCAAATATAATTATGATAAATCTAGATATATTCAAATATTTTTGATCTTATGATAATATATATTTGATTTAAATTAATTCAATATTAATTATATATTATAATCTAATAAATTTATTTTTATTTTTATATTCAATTAAATTGATTAAATTAGAATAACATAAAATTATGTATTAGAATTAATAATTTACTATATCTCTAATAGATAAATGAAATTAAATTTGATATTAATTATATATTAAAATATAATTAAATTTTTATTTTCAGGAAATTTGAATAGTATGAAGATATATATTTAAATAAAATTTTTAATATATTTATAATAAATAAATAATTTTACAAAATTAATATTTCTTCTTCGTTAACACAGCATAATTTAATTCATATCACAAATTATATAATATTATATTACCTTTTTTTATTGCTACTTTAAAATATTTATTATATTTTAATTTTATATTAGTATGATCTTATTTACTGATATTTTATATCAAAATATCCATAAATATATCTAGATATATTCATAAATTAAAATACTAATATATCAACAATATTTGATATTTTTGTCCTTGAATGGAACAAGTGACTCACAACTAGAATTTTAAGGATCATTTAAGAGGCACATGCCTTTGCAGCTACAAGGTTTTTAAGTGTCCTTGATTGCTTCTCATTAATTATTACAACATTAAGTAAACAAGATAAAAAATAATGAAAAAATAATGATTAGTTTTAATGTTATTATTAACTCATAAATCGATAACTCAATTTTAAATTAAAAAATTAGTCACTAAGCATGTAGTACCTAAACACCGAAAAATTTTTATTATTATCTCACTAGCTGAAAAGCCCTAAAGGAACAGCACAGAGTACAGTCATTCTCATGTAGTGTAGATTGTTTCCTGAGCTGAAAAACTCATATCTATGCATCTACCAAGACTAATACTCCCTCGACTTCCAGTATATACTTCATGAGGTATCTCTCCAAAAAATCTCAGTTTGCCTCAAATATACTAAATTGACCAATGTTATAACTCAGGTTAGGTGAAAAACTCTCAACAAGAAATGGATAAGAAATACTGAGAAACTATCTAATAGTACGTATAAAAACATCGTGTCAAAAAGTCATTTTATCCACCTCTCTTAAATGCACCAAACCAAACTTCCAAAGCCTCCAAAAATTATGTTGAAAGCTAAGTGAAACATTTTAAATGAGTAATGATCTGCCCAAATTTTCTAGTCACATCTAATCTCAATCTCATAAAATGATATAAGTATATCATTTATTTGTGTCGTCTTGGATGAGAACATTGATGATGCCGACACCATAGAATCTTTCATGTCATGCAAAAAAAAAAAAATATTGAAATCAACTATATCTTGATAGATTATCACATAACAAACAATAGATAAGAATCAATTTACAGCCAATACCTCCTTCAATTCACCACGAGGTCCATTCATCATCATCCTCTAACTAAAAAATCATGTACATATTCCTATAGCAGACTGTAAATAATTTTAGTGTCAGTCTTTATAAAATAATCATTATAATCTTGACTTCCTGCATATATGAATAAAAGTGTGGCACATTATGGAACGGACCAAATAATTATACCAAGTCACTATGCACACCACCTACACTACACATTATACTTATTCGGTTCATGGCACACCACACCCACTTGCACAATCACCACACCTCGTGTGCACCCAAACTACACCAGCCACAATATGCATGCTGCACTGAAATTTTCACCAACCACACACATGATGCATTCAATGTGCACCATGGGCATCCACATAGTGGGCGTCAACATCTAACATACACAAAAGGTAACAAGTGGGTTGAGAGGCTCAAACACGGCACAAGACATGGCCCAAATTGGTCGTGCCAGGACCAACACAGAACGATTCAAAACTGTGCCAAGAATAGGACAGCAGCAGCCCGAGGCATGGTTCGTGTCGTGCTGAGCTGAAGCAAGTCGTGCCTCGTACCTAGCTCGATGGCATGGCCTACAAGCATAATGACCCATTACTGGGCACGAGTGGGTCATGCGTCATTGATCAAGCCATGTCGGATAACCACTAGACTAGACTGGGTATTTTTTTTAAAAAAAAATAGTCATGTAAGCCGGGCTCGATTTACATGGCCGAGATGTTCCGGTCCGGAGGCTTCGGAGCCCAACCAAAGTTGACACAGCCTGGCACAACCAAGCATTTCTGCAGGCCAAACAAGTTGTGTAGGGATTGTTGCTTTGGCAGCCGTGTCATTCTCGACACGACAATGTAGCATGGCTTGGCCACAAAAAAAATAAGTCATGCTGACACAGCAAGGTTGTTTGACACCTCTTAACACACACAATGGACATGCAATGTGCATCTACAATCACATGTCGTAGAATTTTTCACACATACACACAACATAACAAGAACTTATGCAATGAGTTGTTACACTGCATTTGCCTCTCTCTAGCAAACCCTAACATTTGCTTCCTCTGCCTAGATTTTAGCTCTAAAATCAAATAAAAACTCATCATAAAACATTCAATTTTTAATAGAAAAATCTCAATGATAATCAATGTAAAATGAGTATATATAACTTCAGTCTGGAAGGGAAATGCTCACATGTTAGGTATTATCATCCATAAATATAAAATAAAAAAAAAATAAAATAACCACAAGCACAAATTATAATATATGCGAAGTATATGCATTTGACTCCTATAAAAAAAATCAAAAACTCAAACCAACCTTATACAAGTGAAATGAATGTTGACTAGTACCTTCATTACAATCAAGAAAAAATTATCACATTTACATTTGAATTTATTAATTTAAAATTGCCTGATTGAATAAGATCAAATTGCGAATATATCACCAATAGATCAATGATAATCACGCATCTAGCGGACCTTCTAATAATATATATATCCAACGCCTAAAAAATTTATCTTCAGAGTTTTTAAATTTTGTGTGTGTGTGTGTAAGCGCGCGCGCGCGCATGTGTATCACAAAAAATAATATGAAAGTTATTTTTCCTGGATACTCAGATAAAAGACTAACAAAAATCATTCATACAATAAAACTTAAGTCAACAGAAATAGACCGACAATGACGTTACCATGTCCCTCAGCTCATACAACAATATCAATAGCAATATCAATAATGGTGGATCTAATATTTGGAAAAGAAACAAATAAAGTACGATCACTTATGATACGGTCCTTCAGCCCAAACTCCATCAACACTATTGTTGAACAAGTGTGACCATGGAGAAAGTACAAATACCTAAAACTTTAAACATGTTCCTAGTGTTTAAGAGGAGTTTGTCAAACCCCTTTTGAAAATAGCAACTAACTTCGTGATTGCCCATTTTGAAGATCCATGAATAAACCCAATAACAAGCACAATCTCTGAAACTCATAAAAATTATCTTCTTATCTCTTGGTGCAAGTCCCAACATCGATCCATGCTATTATATCCCCCACAATGAACATAGATCACACCATACTAGAGGTTTCAAACAAACCGTGTCATGTCATACCAACATGGCCACAATGTTTGTCTGCTCAACATGCCCTGAAGGCACAACTTTCTGAGCTGGCCAGGCCGAGTCCCGCTGGGTCTAGCTGGAACACCCTATGACCATGCACCCAGTCCAGTGCTGCCCAGACTGGCCACTGGCCACTAGGGGTGCAACCGAGCCGAGTCGAGTATTAGGCAGGCTCGGCTCAGCTCGGTTTTAAAGGAGTAGGCTCGAGCTTGTTCACGAGCCTGTTTACGAGCTGACAAGCCGAGTTTGAGGCCGCTCGAGCTCGGCTCGTTTAACTTACGAGCCTGTTCATGAGCTTGGTTCACAAGCTTGTTCACGAACATGGTTAACAAGCTTGCTCACAAGCCTATTCACGAGCATGTTCACGAGCCTATTTATGAGCTGACTAGCTGTGTTTAATGGTGCTCGGGCTCGGCTCATTTAACTTACGAGCCTCAAAATGATGTTCGGGAATTAAAATAAATATTCATCTAAAATAGCCAACATACAACTAAATTAAAAAGATAAGATAATAAAAGTTCAAATAACTTGATTAAAGTTCAAGAGTTAAAATATTCATCATGTTCATTTGTAAGAAAAATTTGTTGTGCATCAAGCCTTCTCCATGTTCACGAGCCTGTTCACGAGTTTGGTTCACGAGCTTGTTCACAGACCTAGTTAATGAGCTTGCTCACGAGCTTGTTCACAGACCTAGTTAATGAGCTTGCTCACAAGCCTATTCACGAGTCGGTTTACGAGCTGACGAGCCGAGTTTGAGGATGCTCGGGCTCGGATCATTTAGCTTACGAGCCTCAAAATGATGTTCAGGCTCAACTCGTTTAACTTAATAAACAAGTTCGAGCGAGCTTCTAACGAGCCGAACGCCGAGTAGCTCGCGAGTAGCTCGGCTCAGTTATAACCCTATTGGCCACTGCCTGGTGCCTAACTGCTGGGAAATGGCCATGGGCCCAAATCCAAGACCCACTGACCAGTGCCATTTATCTTCCCACTCAAACACCACACTAATTTGTGCCCCTACCGACCTGCCCCAGCACTAGAGCATGGTGCGACGTGGGGAGTGGATTGTGATTAGCTGTGACACTAGCCACTATGGCTTTAAATATTAATTTAAACTTTTAAGTTTTTTGTTATAACTTATAAGTAAAATATTATTTTTTAAAAATTAAATATCAAAATTAAACTAAATTGTAAAATATAAATTAAAATGAATAAAATCCATAAGATCATAACTAAATAAAATAAATGTACATCTGCTTCATATTTAAATATTATGGCATCGTATAATAACTAACAAAAAAATAGAAATTAAAATGAATAAAATTAAAAAGTTTAAAATAAATGTACATCAACAAAATAAACACTTATTTCATGTTAGTCTTCTGAGTGATAGTTTCAATGAATATAATATTCAAGAATCATAATTAATTTGTATTAGTAGAATGATTCAGATCCTCATGTCTAATTCTAATGCTAATGCTAGCCTTAATATTCTCAATGTTCACATAAGTCATTATCAACCAGTAATAATTTTACTGTATCATGAATACTCATTTTTCAATCTTCTCAATCCTTGAAGTAAGAAAGTATTTCTACAATATATGATTAAAGTCATGATTTTTTATCAAAAATTATATTCACAATCACCGTAAAAATAGATTCTGATATTTTGCAAGACAGTGGAGGGTTTGATAGATTATGTTTCATCTTAGATAACAAGGAAAAGATGGATTCATATAATCTTCACCAACCTTATTTATTTAAATTCTTAATATTATCATATAATAAGATTGATCAGTAATTAATATCTAAATATCAAGACAAATCATTTATATTCAATAGATCACCTCATCACTAACCCCTTACTAATTGAATAAAAGAGAATCATTTTCAAATATGATATTTATATCTATATTCAAAGTCTCACTAAAACTAACATACCTAGTATCATAAAAATAAAATATATTTGCTAATTTTTCCTCCATCCAACCATTAAGTTCTTGTTTTTCTACATAGTTCATATAGATAGATATGTATATTAATAATTTTCTATTTTTTCTGTATTAACCTCATGATACATACAGACAATCAAATAATAAAGATTTGAAATGAAAATAAAGATTATAAATACTTGATTAATATCTCGACAATCATGATATTAAAATTAGGATCTCCTCTATACATGCTAAACATACTACTAATATTATATATATACCTAAATATAATGCAGGCGATAAAAGTGTACGCAACCAAACACATATTCAACATATCATAAAAAACTTTTAAGAATTTTAAAAATAAAATTCAACTCTCATAGTCTGATACATTAATAATAAGTTCATTATTATTACTATTAATGTAGATGGATATTACATATTGGTAGCAAACACATGATTCCAGCATCAAATATGTATAATTCTAAAAGTATTTAATATCCATTTATAATATGTTCTTTTTTAGGCCTACTAACAAACATCCATATATGATTGCAGTTTAGATTATTTATTAAAAATTATATTCACAATCACAACAAAAATAGACTCAGATGTTATGTTAGATATTGAAGAGATCAATAGATCATATATCATCTTAAATAACAAGGAAAAAGATTAATTCGTATAATTTTTACCAATTGAATAAAAAATCTCATATAATTAAATTCTTAAAATCATCATATGATTGATTGATCAGTAATTAATATTTAAGTATCAAGATAATTCACTCATATTCGATAGACCACCTCATCGTAAACCCCTTACTAATTGAATAAAAATAAAATCATCTCTAATTATGGTGTTCATATCTATACTCAGAGTCTCTTTACAACTAACATGTCTAGTATCATAAAAATAAAATATATTAGCTAATTTTTCCTCAATTTAACCATCAGGTTCTTGTTTTTTTTGCTCGGTTCATACAGATGAATATGTATCTTAATATATTTTTTATTTTTTCTGCATTAACATTATGATATATACAAATAGTCAAACAATAAAAATAGGTAATGAAAGACCAAAATTATAAATAATTGATTATCATCTTAACAGTCATGACATTAAAATTGGGATGTCCTCTATATATGCTAAATATATTACTAATATTATATATATATATATATATATATAAAATACAAGTGATGAGAGTGCACACAACCAAACACATATTATCATATCATAAAAAATTTTTAAGAATTTTAAAAATAAAATTCAATTCTCATAGTCTGAATCATCAATAATAAGTTCATCATTATTACTATTAAAATAGTTAAATATTACATATTGATAATCAACACATGATTCCAGCATTAGATATTTATAATTCTAATAGTGTCTGACATTAATTTATAATATTTTTTTTAAGTCTGCTAATAAACATTGAGTGCAAAATTTGGTTGTCTGGTAGATATCCTGAAGTATTTAAGTGAATTTCATATATTTTCTAATATATAAAAAAATAATATTTATTCCCACTTATACTATTTTATTGATTACATAATATATACACCTAACATACAATATTTCACATATAGGCCCACCATTAATGATTCTAAAAAATACTTTAATGGTGACATTATTATTTGAAACATTAATTAAATGTAAAACTCAAAATTTTATTACAAATATCATATTCCCTAAATATTCTTGTACGACACTAAAGGTATCAAATGGCCATTATCATGCCGACAACCTATTTTTTAAGCTCGTCAGAGCCACCATGTCGTGCCCAGCACGACTTTTGGGTAGATCATGTCGAGTCATGCTGGGTCATGCCAAATCGAGTCTAACCAGGCTAACCCAATTAATTCAAGGCTAGCATGTATTGAACCCGAGCTAACATGGGTGAGGACCAGACTCGCATGTTTATCCATCCAGGCCAAAACTAGCCTACACGGGTCATCATGCCAAAAAATCAACCCTGCACGATCCAAGATATGTCGAAAGGCAAGCTCACGACACATCTAGGCATAATTGTGAAACATGTCATGTCGCGCCAAGCACGATTGAATCGCGTCATGGCCAGCCGCCCAACCTAGTTGACACCTCTATGAGACACATATATATAACAAAGTCATTATGTGAGCGAGAATCTCAGAAAATCGTAAAATTTTTTTTAGTTCTCTTAGAATCGACATAATTTGTGGTGACGCATGCAAATTAAATATCATTGTGACTGGTTTAAAAATCAAACATTATAAACACATCTCCAATATAGTTGCTAATTTTATTAATTATTAATTATTTTTCTAATTTAAAATATTATATTATATAATTCCTATTAGCAAACCTATGAATTCTACAATTATCAAATTGAAAGTAAGTCTGTATAATATTGACTATTATATGATCCTACAGATATATAATTAGAGAACTCATAATATTAATCAATTTCATTATGCTTTCCATCACAAACAAATTGCGGTAGATAAAATGAATCAATGGATCTTAAATTAATCCAACTTCAAAGACCTCACCACTAAGATGGGTTTGCTTGAAATTAATACATTATATTTTTTGGTGTATTAATCAACATCTCTTAAGATGATCAGTACTAATAGTACTCATATATGTATATATTTTTTATAATATATATATTATGTTAAATTTTCTTCGGCATACCTAACTTTTATATTTTAACAATTTTAAAATGCATCAAAATTTTTGAAATTCACCTAATTTTAAGGTTTTTAGGCATATAGATTAAGAATATAGAAGAGAACTTAGTTTTGGCTGCGAACCTTTGAATTGGATTATCATTATTATATATGTTTAAATCTAATTTATTTTCATTAAATTAATTTTTATCATATTTTATTTATTTATTTATTAATTTAAGATTCTAAATAAAATAAATTAATTAAATAAAATTATAATGTATACCTTAATTTTTTGTGCACAATATAACAAACACGTTGGATGTTGAACTAGCACTTGATGTTCTCATGTTAGAGTATCTCCAACAGGCTCCATAAATCTATCCGTTTAGCTATTTTAGATAGTTTAATCCTAAAAATTAACTCCAACAGGCTCGATGATTGCCTATTCATTTTCAATATCCTTCATTTGACTCGCCACATGTAGCAATTTATCTTCCTCACCAGCAAACTTCACGTAAAAAAAAAGAATTTCACGTGATTCATATTTGTAAGTTATTTTACGTTCTTGTGTTTTGGATTTTACTCGTGTTTTGTTGTTTTCTTTAGAACTTTTTGATTTGCATCTTCCACCATTTCTTCTAGGGTTTGAATTTACCAAATCTGTGATTTTTTCATAATTTTTTGTTTGAAACATATTTTTTTTGCTAGAGTTATATCGGTACTAAATAATTTTGTTTAAACAGTTTTATCCGTGATTTAATCATACAAATGAGGTTTTCATTTAGCAAATCTATTTTTAAGATTTGAATTTAGCAAATTTGTAATATTTTTCATAATTTTTTGTTTGAAAACATGTTTTTTTGGTTCTACAATTCTATCGGTACTGATTAATTTTTGTTTCTGTAGTTATATCCATGATTTAATCATACAAATAAGATTTTCATTTAGCAAATCTATTTCTGGAGTTTGAATTTAGCAAATCCATGATTTTTTCATAATTTTTTGTTTGAAAACCTATTTTTTTTTGTTTGAAAATCAGTGTGTGTGTGTGTATTTTGTATGATTAAATGTGTTTGAAAATCTCATTTGTATGATTAATCATACATAGATGTCTTAGAATATGATTATCAGTCGGATTCTCACCAATACCATTAATCATACAAGCTGAATTGAAACAGGAATTAAATTAAACTATTTTAGGTTATCAAACTTTAAACTGTTTTTAAAAATAAATTAAATTAGGAATATCACACAATGTTCGTTTTTAATGTAACATCTTTCCTTATTTATTTTAATTTTTTGTTTTTTTTCAGTATAGTATCTAATCATCTATATTTGGATCATGATGCATGATCCATTCCATCATGCATAAATGTCTTTCCTTATATAAATTAAATACAAAGATGAGCACAAACAGCTCATCTCATAGATCCATTCCATCATGGTGCATATTTCACCAATCTTATGCATGATGAAATACATTTAGATGATGAGATTATAGGTTAATCTACTTCAATATCTCCTCAAGTAGACTTCACCACAAAAAGATAATGAGGTGACTATTTTACTTCAGATGAAGACAATATGATAATCTCGGCATAGTTTAATATTAGTTTGGATGCCATGCAAAAAAATAAGCAAAAATCTAAGATATATTGCCTAAGAATTTGCGAGTACTTCCACAAATACAAACCTAAGGTATGTCCTATTCATAGTCAAAATTCTTTGATGAATCATTGACCAACAATCACTAACCACCAATAAATTTTGCGAGTGCTTTGCACAAATAGAAAAACTGAATCAAAGTGGTTTAACATAGAAAGACATGATTTGAGTTAATATTTTCTTACAAAATAGTTATCTTTTAATGACATAAAAATAAACTTTATTTTCATAAAGTATCAACCAAAATGAATGGAGGATTCTCAAGCAAAGAAACAAAAATCAGAATATAATGATACTCGTGACAACTCCTTGCCATCTACATCATACTTCATAAATTTTGGAGATAACAATGGGTCTTATGGATCCTTAGACAGATCATTGGGTAGAAAAGTTAAGAAAGCGCAACTCTAAAAATCAGAGAACAAAGAAGCTAGAGGTGATGCAAAAAAACTTGAACTCGTTAATCTTTTAATAGTTAAACAAGAAAAGAAAAAAGTAACGAATGAGAAAAAATTTGCAATGATAGAAAACTATTATTTTCAAGAATAACAATGTCTACTACTCCAGGAGCAACGTCTACTACAAGAGAAAGAGAAAATAATAATTGAACAAATAAATGAGGAATATCGAATAATGTCGATGGATACGAGTTGCATGCATAAGTTGCAAACTAAATATTATCAACACTGCCAAATGAAAATATTGTGAAAGAATATGTAATTTTTTTTTATTAATAAACAAACAAATTTAGATAGTATTAATCATGATATAAGTACTATAATAACATTTGCTTAAGTATTGCCTAGTAATTTTCATGTATATTCAACTGATGCTTGACTAGATCTTCTTAAAGTTTGGAATGAATTTTTTTATCACTAAAATAATGTTGAGTATTAATAAATTTAAGTAGTTCTAAATTCCATTCAGATATGACCGTGATAGTAGAACACTCATCAATTGTATCATAAGTAAAGTCCAACTCATGAATATTCCTCTCATCATCGATGATCATGTTATATAATATTATGCATGCTTTCATAATATCTTTAAGCACTTCAAGTTTCGATAAACGTGTTGGTTCACACACTATAGAAAATCATGCTTGAAGCATTCCAAATACTCGCTCAATATCCTTTCTTGCTGACTCTTGAGATTTTGCAAAATATATTTACTTATTGCCTTTTGGAGATAGAATTATTTTGAAAAATTTTGCTCATTTTGGATATATACCATCAGCAAGGTAATACCATTTAATAATCATTTTCATTGACTGAGAAATTAGTTGGAGGAGCCCAACCTTCTAAAAGGAGAGCAAAAATAGAAAAATGTTCTAGTACGTTGATATCATTATGAGATCCTGATAACCCAAAAATGGCATGTCAAATATAAAGATCATATGAAGCGACCACTTTCAAAATAATTGTTGGTTCATAGATATGACCAGAATACATACCTTTCGATGTTGTTGGAATATTCTTTTATTTCCAATGCATACAATCAATACAACCCAACATCCCAAAAAACTCATGATTAGTACCCATTGATAATAATCTAGCAATGTCATCGTTGTTTAGTAACCTGGGTTATTCATTGGAAAAAATTGTTACTACCGCTCTCACAAATTTTTTAAAATTTTTGATTGCAATGCTTTCGCTAATTCTCACATAATCATCAACAACATTTGCTGCAACTTCATAAGGATGCATCCTTATGGAGGCTATCAACTTTTGAAGAGAAGACAAATAAGTAATTCCAACAACATTTTTTCGGACAAAATATAGATCGTAATTTTTCACCATGAATAAAACATGAAGGAAAAAAGTTCGATTCATTTGAAACCTTTTTTGAAATAAAAATGGAAGATAGATAAGGGATTCAGCAAAATAATCACAACACAATTTCTCATGCCCTTTAACTTGATTGCAAAAAATAACTGAATGACCTTTAATGAAACCACGACGTACACCAAAGTTTTCCTCGCTATTGAGTTCATTCATTTCATTAGTACAAATTGTTATCATCTTCAATTCATCATCGGAGTCAGAATCATTAAAAATCATGTTCATAACTAAATGTGTCAAACGAGTTGGGCAGGCACAAGTTTAGCATAACCACCCTGGCACTGCTCATCGGCCCGACTATTTAGTATTCTGGCCATGTATTTCCTAGATAAGCCAGATCTGGCCCATTCAGGATGGGTTTGGGGTGGGGTTTTCCCGTTTAGGTGGAGTTCAGACCGGGTTCGAGCCTAGTTCAGGCCGTTAAGAAATATTTTAATCCAGAATTCAAAATTATTAGAAATTTTTAATTTTAATTATTTAATACTTAAATAGTAAAATTAAAATAAATAATTAATTATTTAATTTTTAATTAATTAAATTTAAAACATAAATAATTAAAATTTAAAAACTATCAGTGTCTGAATTAATAAAATTAAAATATTAATATGATCAAATACAAATTACAAAAATATAAGTGTCCGAATCAAGTCTCAAAGTAAATTGATGAAAAAAAATAAAGACAAACCAAAAATAATAAATAAAAATAATAAATATAAATCTCATTAGCATATGATCAGTAATGATATCAATATCAGTGTATCAATAGTAGTAAGCCATAGGAAGTAAAGTAGGCTCAGACGCTCAGCTCAATCATCAATGTTTCAATCTCATATCAGTCGTCAATCACATTCAATATCTCACAAATCATCATCAACCAACTCTGTTTTTGCTGCAATCCCAGTACAATCCTGAATGCACAAGCTCAAATCCTCTCAATCCTTCATGCATGCTAATGTATCAACATTATCTAATTATAATTTGGATCTTCTATCCGAAAGCACATTTATTGTAACAGAAAAAATAAATTCCGATACTATGCTCGACACCGGAGGTGTCAATAAATCTCGTGCTATCTTAGATAGCACGAAATAAATAGACTCATATGATTTTCACCATTATAAAAAATCAATATTTTTATTATCAGAATATGATAAAATTAATCAATAATCAAAATCTATGTATCGAGAAAGCTCGCTCCTATTCGACAGTTCACCCTGTCATTTCCCTCTCGCTACCTGAATAAAAAATTCATCATATCCAAATATGATATCCATGTCAGTACTCGAAGCCTCATTATCACTATCATCATACCTAGTATAGTAGTATGCAAAGAGTTAAGTCAATTTTTCATGAATAAATCCTTCAGATTGGTCTTCTTAGTTCATGCACGAGAAAATATATGTCAATAAATTCTATACCACTTCCACATTAACCCTATGGTTCATGTAAGCTGTCAGACTATAAAAAGATGGAATGATAAACCAATACTTTAAGTACTTAGTTTCCATCTCTACAATCATATCACTAAGTATCGTGTCATCTCTAAATATCCTAAACATATTACTAATATTACATATGCACCTGAGTATAATATAATTAGTGGTAGTATAAACTGACAAACACATATTCACCGTGTCATAAAAAATCTTCTGAATTTCATAAATAAAATTCTTGTAACTTAGTCAATATCGTAAATAATAAGTTTGTCACTTTTATTATTGACGTAGTCAGATATCAAATATTTGTATCTAACACATGACTTCAACGTATGATATGTGCAATTCCAACGATATCTCACATCCGATTAAAATTTCTTCTTTAGATCCATAGACAAATAGAGAGTAGCGAACTCTTATTATTTGCGAGACATACGAAAAAATTTTAGTGAGATACATATTTTCTGAAGTGGGAAAAACAACTTTAATCATCACTTGTACTATGAGATTAATGACGTGATACATGGATCTAACATTGAAAATCTCTCCTAATAATTTATTTCTAATAATCTTAATAAACATGTTAATTATTATTCTATTGTTAGATGCATTATTGAATATGATATTATATACTTTATTTTGAATTTTATATTCTCTAAATATTTTTATCGTGCACTCAAAATAACCAGGTTATCATGAGGATGAAAAATCTTTAAAAATCCTAATATTTTTTTTAAAATATCCATTTAAAATGTATATAGTGGGTGATGAGACATGCACAAGATGCATCGACGTGACTAGTTCAGATATCAGACGTCACGAATACTACTCTTTTCCTATAATAAACTAAAAGCTATGAATGATCAAGTCTCTCTAGTCCCAACTCATCTTGAGTTGGAGCTAGAATATAATTAGGAGCTACCAGCTCAACTAGACTCAAGGAAGAGTCACTTTACTAGGAAATCTCACTGTCTTCAAAATTGATATCTTATGTACTTATCAGTACATATGGTAATTGGTTACTAAATATGAGGGTACTCATAATGTGAATCAACAAGTCCTAACATAGTCGAGGATGACTCTCTCTTAGTTAGAGATCCATGTAGAACTTAAGATGAAAGGAAAAAAAAAACAATATCAAATGTATCTCTTGAATCCATAATCTTCTAGGACAACGAATGAGTCATGCTCAAAAAAATATAATATCAAAACTCAACAATACTTCATAATTCTCACATGATTAACACTTGTACACTTTGAAGTGCCCAAATAACCAATAAATGAGTATTTTATCACCTAGAGTTAGAGGTATCAAACTGAACATGTCATGCCGGCACGTCCCAATCGAGTCATCGTGTTGTTCCATGCACAGCATAGTTAAAAATGCATGTCATGCTAGGCATGGCACAACAAACATGACATTGGCCCAGATAACCGTGCCCACCGTCAGCACGACAAATAAAAATCGACCACTTGGCCACATTATTTTAAAAAAATGGATTACCCAAATGAAGGGGCAGTTGAATTTATAAAAAAACAAAATAGAATCGGATGACCACCAGACGGGGATCCCTTCGAGAGGTCACCCGGGTCAGTTTACTGTGCCGTAGGGCCAGACACATGAGTCGTGCCTGGCCCAGCACGAGGCACGATTCGTGTCGACTGAACCGTGCCAAGGGGTAGCCCAACCCAACCCGGGGCACGATTCCAGACAATGTCGTGTCAGGCCAGACACGACTGAACTGAGCCGGATCTTGAGCCATGCCCAGGCCGACTAGCCCATTTGACACCTCTACCTTGAATATAATCATGTCATATCCTAGCAACATATCATGAACAAAACAAGTGTTATCAAGATTTCTATGAGATAAAGTTAATAATTTCTATGTAATACAAGATCTAAAAGACACATTGAAAAGAAATTCTAAAAAAATATTCAGTTAATTAGATAATTTACCGTTAAAATCACATCTTTTCAAAAATACTTAATAACATTTCTATCATATAAAAGTGTCATAACTATAACAATCAAATATTTATTCTTATTTTTTACAATATCATTTTATTAAATTGTGATTGCACAAAAAATTTAGATTATGATATCATGATCAATACAAAAAATGTTAATTCTATCATACAAATATTCTAAAACAGTATCATTCACAATTATGTTTAATTTTTACTAAATTAATTTTTATTTTTTTATAAAATAACTAAAAAATAAAAAAATATATATAATTTAAAACAAAAAAAATAGTTAACTAAAACATATACAATAATAAATGAATATAACAAAATATCTCAAGTTATTTAAAATCTCAGAAAACTCTATTAAGTTCTCACACGTATGAAAAATCAGATCGAATGGTTTCTTATCATACAAATCAAACAATAATGATAGGAAACTCAAATATATTTTCCTATTAACAAACCTTATTAGAATAAATAAGCAATGGATCAAAAACAATCAAACACTTATTAGAATAGCTAATCATAGAAGTGAAAAGATATAATTGATTCTACACAATCTAAAGAGTAGACTTGCTAGAAGAAGTTTTCTAATTTCACAAGATAATATCAATAGAAAAAAAATTAATATCAGAATTGCGTTATCAAAAAAAATAATTTACCAAAAAAATACTACTAGGACTTCCATAAACAAAAAAACAAGAAAATAAGAAAGTATAAAATTGAATATTAACATATCCAAAAATTTCAAAGAAATTATCATTGATTTAAGAACATTCGGGAATCAAAGATAAAATATATTAAATAAAAAATGATCTCATATGACATGACTATTAACTGCTGAGTAAAAAAAACTCACCTACAAGACATGATATCTTAAAAAAAGTTGTGTTTATTCATCTCAAGTGAAAATCATCAAAGGGGAACTTCAATGACTCTGGTTGTTGGCTTTTCTCTCTCCATAACTTAGAATACTCTCATTCTTCACTCATGAAATAATTATAAATATATCTCACTAATATTTCATTTTTTTTACAATGAATGTACTATACAAATAGTATCATACATTTACATATAGTATCACTCTGAACATTAGTGCTTCCACAATTGGTGCCTACAAGGGGTTGGCATCCTTAACAGACATTACTCATGAACACTACATACGCTATTGCACATGCAATTCTACAATTGCACCAAGAATTAAATCTTAAATTTTTTCTTCCATGTACCTACTACCAATGATTTGTGCACATCCACAACATAAAAAAGTATATCCTTTTCTAGGGTTTTCCTATATTGTGCATGCAGTAGAGTTTGCACACTTATTATGTGTGCTTGCTGTCTAGAGTGTGAATACATAGTATGCACTTTCATAATTATGATAACATTCAATTTAACAACTTATATAAAAATACAACTTAAAGAAATAAATATAAAGATATTTAGAATTAAAAAAAATATGAGAAAGTAACCATGTCAAATTGAATATTATAATAACCAAAGATTTTAGAAAAATCATCATTGATTTAAAAATATTCAAGAAATAACTATAAAATATGTCAGATTTATTTTCATTGTTGCTACTAGCTAAGTCCAAGATACGTCTGCTACCACCATTTTTATGCTCACTACCTCACATCTAGAGGTGTCATCCGGGCCGGGCCGGCCCGGCACGAGACACGGCACGGTTCGGCCTTGCCTGGGCCGGCCTTGCCTGGGCCGGCCCGGCTTGTTTTTGAACCGTGCCCGGGCCCGTGCCGGGCCTGGGTTAGGCACGAGTCGTGCCGTGCCGGGCCTGGCCCTGCACGGGTCCTTCCCGTGCCGGTTTGAGCTAACGCGCCACGCGGGCACGCGTGGGCGTGAGCGTGACCCTGCCCCTGCCTAAAAAAAGACCGCGGGTCGGGTCTGATTGGACCCGACCCGCGGTCCCGACACCCGACCCAATCCCAACGAGAAAAAAAAAATTCAAATATAATTGAATTTCAGCCATTGGATTCGCCTCCAATGGCTAGGAGGCAGAATCCGACGGTCGTGGTGATTCTGCCCCCTAAATATATATTAAAAATTCAAAAAAATAATAAAAAAATATCTTTTTTTATAAAAAATTAATATCTTTAATCTATAAATTCTACCCCCCTCTCTATAATATTTATGTTTTTCAAAAATATAAATTCTCTCAAAACTTTCTCACTCTCACATAAACCGTGCATCTCTCTCTCGGGCCTCGGGATTTTTTTTTCGGCTTGGATTTTCGTGAAACTCTACTTGAGTTTTGATCATCAGAGCTTGCTGCGGTGCACCTTGCACGTGATTGACCACATTGCTTTTACCGGGTAATTTATTTTACGTTGTTTTTCACTCTCTCTCTAAAGTTTCTCTCTCTAGAAAAAATTAGGAAAAAATAAAAAACATAAAAAATAACAAATACACATGACACGTATTTAAATTTGAAAAATAAAAATATTTGTGTTACACAGAAATCTGAGGCTGCTGAAACTTTAGTTTCTCCAGTCGTCTCAACCCAAAATTCTAAAAAACAAAAAACTAGGAGGACTTCTGTAGTTTAGACTCATTTTAAAATCATAACACAAAAAAATATAAAAGGTGAGGAACAAGAAATGACACAATGCAAATATTGTATGAGATTTTTAACATGCAATAATTCATTTGAGACTGGACACCTTAAGAAGCATGCCGAATTATGCACCAAAAAACATGGACCCTTAGATCCTAGGCAAACCGAACTTGACACTACATTTTTTGAGACTGTATCGAGTCCAGTCTCAAAGTTTACTCCTTTCGTATACTCCAGCGAGTTGGGTAGGGACGGCATGGCCAAGCTCATCACATTGATGGGTCTTCCGATCAGATTTTCGGAAGATCCAAGGGTAGTGCACATCATGCAGACTTATTTTCAGCCTTCCTATCGTAGGATTCCTAGATCCACATCTAGGAATGACATACTAAAGATATATAAGTTAGAAAAAAAAAATAATTAAGGAATTTATGGCATATAGTGGAGTGGTGTCCGTGACGTCCGATATATAGACAAGTCACGATGATTCTTCTTATGCATATCTCACGAGTCATTATGTAGATTTTAACTGAACAATCAATAAAAAAATTATAGGATTTACTAAGATTCTTCATCCTCATGATGGCCTGGCCATTTTTGAGTGTATGATAAAAATCTTTAGGGAAAATAAATTACAAAATAAAATTTTTAGTGTCACATTCGATAACGCTTCTAATAATGGCGTTACGATCAATATGTTTGTTAGGAATATTAAAGACGCGCCATTAGGAGAGGTCTTTCATGTCAGATGCATGTGTCACGTGATTAACTTGATTGTTCAAGAGGGTATGAAGGTGTGTTCCCCCGCGTTGGAAAATATATGTAATGTACTCAAGTATATTTGCACTCCTCGCAGACAACAAGAGTTGGGTACTCTCTGTTTGTCTGCGAATCTTAAGAAGAAGAAATTCTAATCGGTTGTGAGACATCGTTGGAATTACACATACCTAATGTTGGAATCATGTGTTGGATACGAACACGTGATATCCGACTACGTCAATAGTAAGAGTGACGAACTTATTATTGACGACACTGACTGGACTTCAGGAATTTCATTTATGAAATTCCTGAAGATATTTTATGACACGACGAACATGTGTTCGTCGGTTTATACGCCCACCACTTGCATTGCACTCCGGTGCATATGCAACATTAGTAGCATGTTTAGGAATTATCGAGCAGACCCGACACTTAGCCATATGGTTGCAGAGATGGAGACCAAGTACTTGAAGTACTGGTCTACCGTTCCATCTCTTTATTGCCTCGCTGCATGCATGGACCATAGGGCTAAGGTGGAAGGGGTAGAAAATACCCTGACTTTCATTTCCTCGTGCATGAACCTGGAATAGCCACCTGAAGGGTTCATTCACGAGAAGTTGACTGACCTGTTCACATACTACGATACTAGGTATGGTAGTGGTGAGACTGTGATTACGGATATTGATACCTTGTTCGGAGATGACGATTATTCCATTCAGCTAGCAATGGGGAAACGTAGGTGTGGACCATCACATAGGAGCGAGCTGTCTCGGTACTTAGATACTGATTACTGCTCAATCCTATTATATTCTGATACTAAGAATCTTGATTTATTACAGTGGTGAAAATCATATGAGTCCACCTATCCCGTGCTATCTAGGATGACACGGGATCTACTGACTCCTCCGGTGTCGAGCGTAGCATCGGAGTTTGCTTTTTCTGTTGCAGTGAACGTGATTTCGAATAGGAGATCGAGATTACGTCCAGATATTGTTGAGGCATTGGCATGTTTCAAGGATTGGAAGGAATCGATATTTAACATCTATGATCGTGCTGGAGCCAGTACTGGGACAGACACTGCAGTCGCATCCACATCCACTACGATGGTGGAGGAGTTGATTTCCGATGATGATGATCCATATGATACTGATCTTGATGTTGCGGCTGATGATTCTCATGATATGCCGATTAACGATTGATGATGATCTGTTATTTTTTGTTTTCGATGTTTTTTTTTATTGATTGTATTTGTACGTTTTGTTTGTACGTTGTGTTGAAACTTATACTTGTTATGTTCGGACCATCGGTTTTCAAATGGATGATTGGTAATTTTTCATTTGTGTTGTTTAATTTTTTTTTAATTTTTATTTGTAGCTTTTACTAACATAATGTATTGATTTATTTTGTTTTCAATTTAAATTTTATTTTAAACATTAATAACTTTAATATATAAATAATAAATATAATAAAAGTTAACTAATTTGAATTTGAAAAAAAAAATTCTAAACTTTGTTATTTTATTTAATTTTAATTTTTAACATTTATAAAAATATTTATATTTAATATTGTACTGTACACCTACACATAAGCTGTTATGCATTATAATATATAAATTTTTAAAAAAAAAATAAAAAAAAATTCCTGCCAATCGGGTCTCAGGTCAGGGTCTGCCTCTGCCCGGCTGCCCCGGCCCGTATGGACAGGCCGGGCCCGAGCGGGCCCAGCACGGCACGGCCTGCCTTGCCTACTGGCCGTGCCAGGCCCGGAAGTTTTTAAACCGTGCCCGGCCCGGCACAGTGGCACATTCGTGCCCTAAAAAAACAGCCCGGCCCGGCCCGTTTGACACCTCTACTCACATCAAATTCTTGGATCCTAAACATGGAAATCAATACTCATGCCACGAATAGTCATGTTCATTTTATTTTTTTTATATGATCTGGTACTTTTAATCTTATCATGATTAATAGTATCATTGTACGAGTTAGAAGAGTAATAATATTAATATTGAGTTTTTTTCTTTTAACACATATTTTATATGTATTAGAGTCTTGTCATTATTTCTTTTGTTTCTAATTTTATTAAACAAAAATATTATAACATTATTTTTTATTTATTTGCTATTTACATGTAGGATCAACAAACTAGATAGATAACTTCCTTATAGATTGAACAAGATGGACTATCCATATTTTTTTACACCTACAATAACTCATCTAGATGTATGTCAACTATTGATTTATTGATGATATAGTCTCGGTTGAGACATTCAACATTAGACAAATAAAAGACTTGTGAGTCAAACATCAGAAAAATAACGCCTATTAATCATAAGGCATGTTAATTAAAAAAACTAAAAATAGTGGTGATGTAGTTTAATACATTATTACTTTTATTGATTATTATATTCGAAATACATGACTCAATATTAAAAAAAATATCAATTTTTTTATTTTTATAAAATTTTATGAAATAATTAAAATTATATTTGATTGTATTAATAAAATATTGAAATACGACAATAATTTAAAATACATTCTCATCTAATATCATGTATTGGCATTCCTGCACATAATAGAATAGCTAGGATTAAAAAATAACATCTAGTAGAGATGATTAGGATACTCATACTACATAAGAGTGTGCCTATACAACCTCGGGGAGTAGAAGTATTAACTTCTAACTTCCTAATCAACTAAATATCATCTTTTATTCTCATATGTCATATCGCATACTAGCTCGTATACACAAAAAAAAAAAGAATTTCACTTTCTACCCAAGGCCCTTGGGGGTTATTTGTTCAAGAACTCTCTTCAGACAATGAGATGCTAGTTGCTCATATCATTTTAGTGCACATTCTTTGAGTACTATAATACTTAAAAAATATATAAATATTACTCACCAAAAACAGAGTCATTATGATTGTCAATGTGATATTCTTCGAAGACAACTCATTTAATGACTTGGTCCAAGAGAGCACACTTTCAAATGATATAGTTGTAGGCATGGGATTTTCCCATGTTTAGTTGTTACTCCTTATATAAGAACAATTGTTGACCCTACTTTTACACTTTTCTCTAATATTACTAGCAAGATTAACTTTGAAGAGAATGATGACAACTCTCATGAGGCATTGCACTAGGAAGAGAAGCCTTGTATGAGCATCTCATTATGCACGAGAAGTAAATCTCCCCAAGGGAGAGAGATGAAAATTGAAAAATATTATTAGCTCAACATAAAGGTATATACTATATGGATACATCCATAGTCTTTCTCATATAAGTTTTCTGTCGAATTACTAAGCGAATTCAAAATAACAACTTAAACCATTTGATTACACTAAGGAATGTAAAATAATGTGAGTTCTACTCAGTACACATTAACTTGAGTATACTCTTTTTCTCAATTTTATACTAGACATTCTAATTTTTTATTCTTTATTAACAGTTGCATGGTCATAGATACTCTTTCTAAGATAGTCATTTTAGATTGTGACAAGCTATGTTGAATAAATTACATACAATCACATCTAATCATGCTTGAAATTTTGTTCCAAAAGCTTTAGGTAATCTAATAGTGGAATTTAGATAGGTATACAAAATAAAGACGAGACTAGAAACAAAAGTTGATTGGTTAAAAGTCTAGTCGGTTGCATCTCAAAGATTGACTACATATCAACTAGATATAATAAATTCATTCCTTCTTAGAGATCTACAAAAATAAGTATTTATATAATAGCCATTATAAAACATTGTTCCTAAGAACTTGGATATGATTTGTAGATTGTTAAAGACTTTGCATAACCACAAGCAATCTCCTAGAATATAATATAGTATATTTTCTTAAGCACTTATCAATTTTGGTAATAGAAGATACATGTCCAATTATTTCTATTTTTTTCGATAAAAATCAAAATGTCAATATTTGATATTAATGGTACTTGTCAATGATATTCTGATTATAAAAAATGATTATTTAGTTTTATCAGAAACTATTTCTACAAAATAAATTTCAATAAAAATAATATAGACATCTTAAGAATTTCTAAGATATTACAGTCAAATACTCATGATGTATGACTTTTCTTTCTTAAAAGAAATATGTTTTGAATATTTTATTTGAACTTCATATGTTAAGATTTGCATATATTGACTTACCATTTAATCCAAGTATAGACATATCTACATATGTCGATTCACTAATTGATTCTATTAAATATAAGAGAATCATTAGAAGACTAAATTATATATAAATGACCAAGCTAAATATTATTTACGTTATAAGTATAATTAATCATTTCTTAGATTCTATCAAATAATCACATAATTCACATAGTTCATGGGATTCTCAAATGCTTGGAAAGAACTTTAGGTCAAATGTGTTTTTACTTTTCTTTGAGATAATCTCATCTCTCAGAAAAATAATAGACATATAGTTATTTTTATTCCAGTACAAAGACAAGGTATAAAGATATACATATAATATAGTATTGAATACTTATGAACTTCAATGAATCAATCAATTCTCAGAAGAACTTTACCTACCAATTTAGAGGTTGATAATTATGTAATGTGACAACCAAATAATTCAACACATTATTATCAACTTGTCATTTCACAAGAAGATGAAGCATATTGAGATAGATTATTGTTTCATGCAAAAAAAAAAAAAATTCATGGAGATTTGATAGTCATTGTATAAATACCTACCAACAAGTAGATTATTGACATCTAAATGAAGACTTCAAGAACCACATATTGATTCTCTCTTTCAAGCTAAGTGTTTGTGATATATAAACACAAATTTGGGAAAAGTGTTAAGGTTTAGTTTTACTTTTTTTTTGTATTTTTCTCTTTCAAACTGAGTGTTAGTGATATATATACACCATCTTGAGAGAAGGGTTTAGGTTTGTCTTTTTCTCTTTCATTATTGAGAGCACTGAACATAAGGTTATTACCAAATCATATATTTAGCTAAATGTATTTTCCAAAACTTCTTTGAAAATTAATAAAATTAGTTTTTTTTTCTCTTTCTTTTTCTCTCTTCATCTTTTATCCTGCCTTCCCAAATGTTAGCATGGATGAAACCCTAAATTAATTGTAACAAAAATGATATTAGATATTGAACATTCATCTTTGAGCCTTCATTCTCGCTAGACAGTTGCATTTGCTTTTGGAGATGAGGGTTGCTCTTATTTAAAGCTGCTTACCCCTATTTTTTCCGCATTCATGAAGGTTGATAGTGTAGACCCCAATTATTACCTCTGAATGTTGGGTCTTTGTCAATTTGTACACCCTTACTAACCAAAGAAATTCTTGAGGTTTTGTTTTTACCTTATGGTTTCGTTCCTAGCATATAGACGCATAAATCATAGATGAATCATCTTTAGCCTTTAAACCCATTGAAGAGTTGTCAATTCATAGTCTATCATCATGAGGCCGTTCTTGGCTTATAAACTCATGGAAGATTCAATTGATTCACAAGTTACATAATCATTAAAAGCTAAAACAAAAACCTTATTCACAATGAATGGCCAAGTTTGAGATTTGATTTATTGAACGGGTAAAAAATAAGCTGCATATTCACACATTCTCAGGTTAGTGATGACCAAGATGAGTAGCTGGCCTTGAGTGCTAAATTATTGTCTTGACTTTCGCTAACAATAAATTACAGCACATTCACTATCTTTGTCTCTTTGAACCGCTAGCAATATGATTTTGGATTTAACAAAACAACAAATGATCATACTCTTGGAGCACCTTTCATGTGTATGACGACATAATGCAAATAAGTTGTTGAATGACAAATCAAACTAAGATAAAGATTTAATTAGCATTGAAAGTCAGATAAAGATGGTAATTGATTGGAATATTTTATCTTTAAGCTCCTTGAGATCATCACAATGTTTTCAAATTCCAGAAACTCAAATAGCATACTTTCTCAATGTTGGTTAGGTAGTAGTATAGTGCGATATAGTCAAATACAATTACTAGATAAAGTGATTAGTTATCATAACATCACAACTCCATTTTACAAAGAAGAAATAGTAAAAGGGAGAGAGAGAATGAAATAATGGGACAAAAAAAAGAAAAGAATTGAGAGTATTAATAGAAGAAAAAAAAGTTTGTTTGATTTGCCCTTTTTGTGAGAAATAGTCCCTTACACCAAATCTTAACGAGACAACAAAGATCACTTAGCAAATCAATAGACTCGCTCATACATTTTCTTGATCTCACATCTCATATGTAAAAAAATTGATTCATAAATTAACAATGACATTACATATAATCATTTGTTATTCTCTTTTTAAAATCTACCTGGAGCCTTCTATGTCATCATCACTAATTGGATTGATGTGAGGGTTATTAATTATTGTAACATAAATATAAGTTTTGTTATTTTAATATATTTCATATCCAATACACAAAACTCCCACTTCATACGGGATCTATGATAGATCAATATCTTAATAGTCTTAACACCAAAAAATAGAGAGATTATGCCTGATAAATCTCGAACTAAAGACTTACCACCCTTAGGCAAAGATATTTGCTATCACACAAGTCATGACCTCTAATTATGTTACTTTAAAAATGTACTTTATGTTCTTGATTTTCCACTTCACTTCTTTTATGTGATTTTGAAAAAGATTCAAGTTATGGCCTGATGAGCATAACTAGTAATGATGTAATAAATATTAGAACATCAGATCAAGTGCATTTTTCCTGTAAGTTATTATAAATTGTGTACTTGCTTATTCTGCACATGATATCTTGATGTTAACTAGCAGAGCCTTCTATGTCATCATCGCTAATTGAACTAATGTGAGAGTTGTTAATTATGGTAACATCAATATTAGTTTTATTACTTAAATATAATTCGTACCCAATAACTCTCACTTGGTACGCAATCTGTGAGATATCAATATCTTAACAATTTTAACACTAAAAAATAAAAAATTAT
The DNA here is from genome assembly GCA_029783825.1 of Sapria himalayana. Lineage (NCBI taxonomy): Eukaryota > Viridiplantae > Streptophyta > Magnoliopsida > Malpighiales > Rafflesiaceae > Sapria > Sapria himalayana. The sequence goes on along the minus strand of JAREIK010003611.1, from coordinate 2,070,689 downwards.
GTCTGATAAATCTCGAACATAAGACTAACCACACTTAGACAAAGATATTTACTATCACACCAAGTCATGACCTCTAATTATATTACTTTAAAATGTACTTTATATTCTTGATTTTCCACTTAGCTTCTTTTATGTGATTTTGAAAAAGATTCAAGATATGACCTAATGAGCATAGCTAATACATGATGTAATAAATATTAGAATATCAAATCAAGTAGATTTTTCCTATAAGTTATTACAAATTGTGTACTTGCTTATTCTGCACATGATATCATGATGTAAACTAGCAGAGCCTTCTATGTCATCATCACTAATTGAATTGATGTGAGGGTTATTAATTATGGTAACATCAATATTAGTATCGTTACTTTAATATAGTTCTCAGCCAATACACAAGACTCTCACTTCATAGATAATCTATAAAAGATCAATATCTTAACAGTTTTAACACCAAAAAATATAGAGATTGTGTCTGATTAGTCTCTAACCCAAAACTTACCATCCTTTAACAAAAATATTTACTATCACACCATGACATGACCTCTAATTTTGAAATAGATTCAAATAATAGCCTGATGAGCATAGCTAGTACATGATGTAATAAATATTAGAACAACAGATCAAGTACATTTTTTTTGTAAGTTATTACAAATTGTGTACTTGCTTATGATACACATGATATCTAGATGTTAACTAGCAGTGGAACCACCACCAATGCTATTGCCGCCATCAATCTTCATACTAATAAAGTATTTTTTTTCAACTTTCCAAGAATAACAAAGCAACTTGAAACTACATTAAAATAGTTTTTTTTTTGTACTTGAAATCCAATTTTTTATTTCTAGGTTTTAGATTATGTTTTGAACCATGAACCATTTTTTGTCCCAGTATGTATTTCTTATTTGGTATTTGTTGAATGTTCCTCATTCTTATTTAGTGGTATTCTTGTTTTTGATTATATTTGTTAATTGCTAAATCATTATTATTAATTATTTTGATTTACTATTGACACAGTATAGTTTTTGAATTATACTATTGTCTATTGTAGATGCAAGCTCATCGTCAATTCTCATAGGAGTTCATATGATATTTATTATTTGAGATTTTTTTTTCTTCATTGACTAGAGCAACTTCAATTAGCCTATCCCTTCTTACATGGTATATTTGTAGAATGTATACCACCTTAAGACAGTCAAAGCAGTCATGTAACTTTTTTTTTCTATAAGTAAAAAAAAAAAGTCAAATGTAACTTAGTTCAGAAACTTAGGTGATGATAGTGACAATTATCAATTTGATCTTTAAATGTAAATTTTAAATTATTGTTGCAAAGACAAAAAATTTGATCTGATTTTTATATATGTAAATGATATTATTATTACAAATAATAGGGTGGCAATCCAAAACCAAGTAAATTTGTCCGCATCAAACTCAACCAGGCCCATTCAAAAACTTGAACAAATCAGTCCGTTAATTTGTGTGTTACTAGTATCCAGAACATATCTTATATTTGTGGTTAATGATAAAACATAAAATATAAAAATATTCGTTAATGATAAAATCATAATTATTATCAAAAATTCAAGATATATCATAGATATATTGATAATCACGAATATATCAATACATTCTTAAAAAATAATTTTTTTTTAAAAAAAGAAATAACTAACTATTTCCATGATATATTCCAATATAATGAGCTATATATATGTAATATATCCAAATATAATTATGACATATTTTGATATATTCACATATTTGTAACTTTATGATAATTTATATTTGCATAAAATTAATTCAATATTAGTTGTATATTATAATATAATTAAATTTATTTTTTATATTCAATAAATTTAAATAAATCAAAATTATATATAATTATATATTTGAATTAATAATTTACTATATATCTCATAAATAAATAAAATTAAATTAAATATTATTCATATATTAAAATGTTTTAAATTTTTTTTTTCAGTAAATATTAATAAAATACAGGTATATAGTTAAATAAATTTTTTACTACATATATACATATAATAAGTAAATAACATTAATTTTAAAGAACATGCCAAAGAAATGTGTGAGAATTGATTTTCAAAAGAAGTCAAAAATATTACAAAATATTGAGATACAAATTGATTATCATAGCTAGAAGTGACAAAAGGGTTATGTCGAAACGACTCAGGCACTAGGTTCGAATCAAATTGATCTAGCTCTAGCATAGATTCAGACCAGGTTTGAGCAAGCTCAATACCTATAGCATGGGCTCAACCCTGGTTTGCCTAGGTTCGGCCTAAGATAGTATGGGTGCAATCCAAGCTAATATGGGTTTAGTGCAATATAGGGAATCTTAAAAAATGTTGGTGCCTAACATTCAATAATCAAACTCGAGTCAAGTTAAAGTAGGGTCAGATTAATAAAAAGTCAAATCGAGTTTATGCCTGTCACATAGGAAGACTCAAGCATGATCCGAGTTCATTTTATCACTCGAGTCGAGAATGTGGATCATGTCATGTCGCATGCCATTGAGGCATGAAGGCTACTCCCAAGCCAAACATGGCCCACGCAATTGGATTGTGTAGGTATCTCCCAACCCATTTCCAATATTTAACTCGAGTCATTTAACATTCTTCACACAATTCATACAATATAACATTTTATAGTTTTATTACTCATTTTTTCAATTTCAAATGTCTAGATTATCGACACAATAGTCAATACTCAGATTTTTGATAATTATTATTTGTTTATCACTTATTTTCTTATTCTTTGAATATAATGATAGTCAATAACAAAGTCTCAAAAGTAATTAGGTATTATAGTATTCAATTTAATTTTTTGTTTCTTTATCGTGTTATGTTTATTCCTAAATAAACTATTAGTTTATGGGTTGTCTTTTCAGATAACTTAATTCTAATTTAATTTTTATTTTTACTATTTTTGACTTATAGGAATGAAAAAATCTAAATAAGACTTTTTTTGAGATTGAACAACATAAATTATATGTCATCTATTTTACTATAAGATCTACTAGGTACTTGAGTGTGTTAGACCTTTTTCTTATGTATTCTCAATTTGATTACTTATTACTTATCAAGTTAAGAATACTTTATCATAATTTTAATAATATTTCTGTTCAAAAATATGAGATATATTAGAAAAAATATATATATCATTATTTTTTATTCTACATTTCAAGATGGTATGAATAATAACTCGTGTAATATGATATGCTAAGGCACGTGACGACCAAATATAGATGAAACCCAAGAAGAATTTAAATATTTTATTAATTTTAATGATAATAATGCATGATTTACATGATTAATACTTTTTCGGTCAATATTATAAATATTTTTTTATCTTTCAGTCATTCTATAAAATATCATACTCATTGCGCAAGATTATCACTTAGTGTGTAAACTAGAAAAGATTAATATCTTGATAATGTTATCCACAAAAATCAAAGAAGTTGTATTCAATAAATCTTGGACTAAAATCCGTCAACCTTGAATGAAGGTATTTATCATCGTACCAATATAAAACCATTTTTTCAAATATTTGATAAGATGATAAAAAATTAATTTAAAAAAATATAAAAAATAAAAAATACCTAATAAATATCCTAATATATATATATGCAATCAAAATTAATATCCTAATATATATACTTCACAATAAATATCCTAGTATAAAAAATAACTAATAAATTGATATTTGATAACTTAAAAGGTATTCTCACATCCAAAAGAGAGATTTCACAAAAAACATATGCAATCAAAATTTGAGGCTAAACTAAAAATCAAGTCTTTAGAATATATGTTACTAAGTAAAATTTTATGCAAGAGAATAAAAAAAAGTATGATATTAATTAAATAATTTTTAGTTAAAATTACACACTCAAAATCATCTAAGAATACGTTTATGTGATGTAAATATCCTAATATATATATATATATACACACACACACACATATTATTCAATTTTATTGTGAAGTATCTACTAATAATGTTTGGTAAATCAAGTTCAGATTGACCAAAAAATATCATCAATAGATACACCACTAGTATGCCTATAATAATGTATTCTACAAGAATATGATCTAAAAAACTAATTTTCTCAATTATTAAAAAAAAATAATATTCAAACAAGTGATGAAAGAAGCCTCTTACAATATTTCAAAATGATTTCAAATAAATACTACATTAAAAGATTAATTAAGAAATAATGTTATCCCTAACAAAAATGAAATATATAGTGATAATCATGGTGCTCAATATAACTTAACAACAATAATAGTAATGATCGCCATAGTAAATTAGTTGTCATGATTTGACATCATGTAGGAGGAAAATATCGCATTCCAACACACTAGCCTTCCACTTTAGTATGAGGTTCATGAGAAGTTAATATATCAATACTTTTAACCACAAAAATTAGATAGTCTATGTCTATTTAGTCTCGAACATGAACCCTACCATCCTTTAATATCATGTAAAATATTAAAAAACAATATCATTAAAAATTCATTAATGATCCACATATAATGGTCATTTCCTGTGCAAACTTTACTAAATAAGCTCAAGCTGAATCATATTAAATTCAAAACAAGTGCAACTTTAAAACATATATATTTAAAAAAAAACTCAATATCTTTAAAAAGAAATTTTTTCCCATTAATGTGTATTGTTTCAACAATTTTGATAGAAATAATATCAAACAAAACTTAATTATATGAAAAATATTTTATAAAATAGTCATTGAAAACATAATGCAAAATAACTAAATAATTTTTTAGAAAATGTTTTTGGAATAACTTTCTAGAACTTAGATATTTTTTAGAAGTATCTAAAAACATTTTAGGAATAACATTTTGAAAAATTATTTTTTTGGAAAAAATTTCGACAAACATTTCATAGAATGCATTTCTAAACATGGGGAATAACGTCATGTTCTAGGAAAATACTATATAAGAAACATTTTCAAAAAAATAAAAAGATTTTCAAATCAACTCATTTTTATGAGGATATGTTTCCTAAGGTGAAATATAGAAATCAGCTCACTTTCTGAAAAACATTATTGTTATTTGATATGAGTAACATTGACAGTTCAATATCCTCAATTGCAAAATCTAGCACATAAGCCCATTTGTGATTTTCTCCAAATCATAATTTTTTTCATACCATTTCAGATGCAGGTCGTACCTAGTGCATCAGGCTCTTACTTTAACGTGAAATTTGGGAAAGATTAAAATCTCAACAGTCTTTCACAAAAAAGTCAAAGAATCTATGTCTAATCAATCTAGAACCCAAGACCTACACATGCCACCCTTAGATTAAAATACTTATCATGGTATCAAGACATTACCTCAGAAATATACTATATTAGATTATAAATTCAAAATTGAAGATAAGCACATGTTTTGACTAGTATATCTGGCCTACATACCAATTATTTATAAAATAAGTTTTGTGTAGATGAAATGAAACAATATGCAAGACATAGACCAAAAGGCATGGGTCAACTAGATACAATTACATAAAAAATTATTATCTCATTATATAAAACATAAACCATCAATCCATTAATGGTACTAGGTAAAAAAATACAGTGACAAGAATTGACCTCATCATAAGAGCACCACATATTTTAATTGAATGTCACATCTACATGATGATAAGTAGGTATGATATATTAGTAGTATGAGTAACTAGATTGCAACCCGCGAATAAGATATTAGATAAGCCCATCACGAATAAATCATCATAATACGTTCTATTAAAATGAAAAATATGTTTTGATAACAAATTAAAGTAAGTCAGCATTATCATCATCAAAGTATATTTTCAAAATATTTGAGATCAATCATATTTGTTTTAGTTTTCAAAATAATATGATTATTATATAAATTTTCATACTAATTCAACTTAATAGTTAATCGTGTCTTTTTTAATAAATATTCTCTAATTTATAATAATTTGTCTTCTTTTACATACTTTAATAACTTGCCAATTTAAATATTTCTTATTGTGAGATGTCCATAGCCTTTTCTCTACATGTTTAAACGATAAAAAAATATTTTTATCAAATTTTATTCTTTTATTTTTAATTTTTACTGACAAATTTTTTGATACATCCATCTTTACATATATATAATACCATCATCTTATATCTTATGATAGTATAGTATTGTAAACCATGAAGGAGGACAAGTCTAAGAATAATATTTTCTTTTTAATCTATTATGTATTTTTTTATCACACAAGACTTGTTTCATCCTTTATTTCATCCATTAATACTAATTCTAGGCATATATATTTTAAATTTATTATGTTTTAAGTACTTTGAAAAAAAATAGTGAAGAAATGAAATAGTATGTCAGACAGAGATTTAATGTTTGTCTAAAGACTCACTTGTGAAGTCCATAGCGGTTGGCCTAGAGCATTCATTTGACGAAAGCATCTTTTGCAAGTCTGAAATTAAGTCAGATGGTATTGAGGAGAAAGCTTCGCTAGATAAGAAAGTCAAAGTATTCATGTACATCTTGACATTGTTGTGACAATCAAACAATGGCTTGTGAGTGATTAAATGGTATGCTAGGCAACCGAGACTGAAGATATCAGAAGACCTTCCAGCTAAGGGTGATTTGCGACGAACAAGTTCTGGTGCAGTATAATTCAATGAAGGCTGAAGAGGCAGAACAGAATCCTCCATATCATATTCCTGATAAAGCAAAAAGAAAAGAACAATCATACAAAAATAATGATCATTTTAAATTAACAAAAAGAGCAACTCACGGCATAATGAAAAGCGTGTGAACCAGCCATATCGTTTGAAGCATCTGTTGAGATCGCAAACCCAAATCCTCCGAGCTTCCATGCCCCATTTGAAGTAATTAGAACATTCTGCAAACAAATTGAGTAAAATACAGTACCATCATGACAAAATAATACATATTCACAACACCAAGCAAGAAATAATGATGAAATGCATAAAAAAGAATAAAATAAATCTACCACTCCAAACGAGCTACTTCATTGATTGAAACATAACAGACAATGTTGTATCAATGAAACATGACACAAAGCAAATTCTCACCTGCTGATTGATAAAATTAGACTGAGAAGATAAACAAGGATTAGAGAACAGGAAACAAAGACAAATAACATGAAGAAAAAAAAAATAGGAAAGAGATAACTTTGCTTACATATTACATATATAGATCATAGCCACTTTGATGTATCAAAGAGAACTTTGTTTACATATTACATATATAGATCATAGCCACTTTGATGTATCAAGTGTGTCATATGGCCCAGGCACGGTCCACAGCACAAAATGATTCAGCCATGTCAGGTTTAGAATCATACCAATACCGTGATCGTATCAGCCTGTGACAAGGTTCGTGCCGTGCTGGGCTGACACCCAGCATGCCTCTTGCTGTGTTAGGCATGTCGTGCGTGCGAGACACATCAGCATGGCATGTGCCATGGGCTGCATGGCTGATTTTTTTAAATAAATAGTGTGAAAAAATGGTCTGCTTTGTTAGCAAATCATTTTTTTTAAACGATCAACAGAACCCAACAACAACAGCAACAAGACAGCACATGTCGCTACCCTATCGAAGAATAAATTTAAGATGTGCTAATTTGGGAGCCGTCAGATTGCTTCCTAAGACTCTTTGGAAAAAGTTTGATGGATGTCGGATTTCTGCCATTAAAAAATATTAAAAAAATATTAAAAAAATATTAAAAAAAAAATTTTAATTAAAAAAAATTTAAGTAAAGAGATAATTTATATATTTATCTTTCCCTATTAATCTGTAAATTCTTCTACTCTTGTCTACTCTCATTCCTCTGAAAGCATTATTATGCACTATTATTTTTATTTTTTTTAAATAATTATTTTTATAATTTTGATTTTGCTGATCAGTGCTAGTACGATAATAATTTTATAAGCAGTGACATCTAAGCACAAAAATATGAGATGCATCATCCAAAATGTCTAATGCGTATAAAAAATTAAGATACACATTGAAAATTAATTTTAATTACTTTATTTAATTTAGATTTATAAATAAGTTAAAAAGTTAAACAAAAAATTAAAAAATATTTGTCCTCTATTTCTCTTATTTCATGTTTAGTCTCACTATTATACATTAAAAAAAAGGATAAATAACAAATTTAATGAAAATAAATTATACATAAATATAAATAATAAAAATAACCCAATTGAAATATCCGAAATCAAAATAAAGTTTTCTCATATAGTCTCGACACATTTATCTAAAAAACCTAAAACTAGTCTAACTTCAGTATTCTAAAATGTACTTTAAAATAAGTAAAAATAAAAATATGAAAAGAGTTCAAAAAAAAATTTGACATAATATATATATTATAAAAATATATATACATGTAAGAGTAAATATAGCATTGAAAATCCTAACAGACATGCCGACCAATGCACCAAAAATTATAGTGCATTGAATCCCTAGCAAACCTAATTTAGTGGCATAGTATTTAAAATTAAATCAACTTTAAATTTATTAAGCTCATTCATTTATCACAATGAGTTTATTAAAAAAAACATTACTATTAGCATTGGTCTTTCAATTAAATTTTTGAAAGATTCACTAGTAATTAATATAATGTAAACTAAATTTCATCTTGATTATCATAAATTTGCTAAGTTAATCAGTATGAATGACATAATAAAATATTTTAAAATAAAAAAATATATAGTAATTAATAAACATATAAAACATAATTTAGTAGTGTGTATGACATCTGACATCTGACATCTGAACTAATCACGATGACACATTATTCATTTGACTCACCGCCTACTATATCAATTCAAAATGAAAACTAAATAAAAATATTCTAGTATTTCCTAATATTACCTCTCCTCATGATTACGGTCATACAAGATTGTTGAAAAAGAATTTTTAGGAAATAATATATTCGAAATAAAATTTTTAGTATTACATTCCATAATTCTTCAAATAATGATATTGTCATTAACATATTTATAAAAATTATTAGAAATAAACTTTTAACTGATATTTTTCAAGTAAGTATATATATCACGTAATTAATTTAATAGTTGAAACAAAAATAAAAATTATTTCTTATACGTTAAAAAACATAAAAAATTCACTATAATACCTTATAAGACCTAATATACAACATGAGTTTCATATTCTATGATTCTCAGAGAACCTAAAAAAAATTATATAAATATCAAACACCAATGAAATTAAACATATCTAATGTTAGAGTTATGTGTTAATTACTAACACATGATATCTAATTATATCAATAATATAAGTAACGAATTTATTATTAATAATTCAAACTATGAGATAATAATTTTAGTTTTAAAATTCTTTAATAATTTTTATGATATGACTAATTTTAGTGTATTTCCTATGTACACTCTGATCAATTGTATTGCACTAAGATACATATATAATATTAGTAGTATATTTATCATATATAAAGGACAATCAAATTTTAATATCATGATTATAGAAATAAAAACTAAATATTTAAAATTATGGTCTCCATTCTACCTTATTATTATTTGGCTACCTATATAAATCATAGGATTAAAATAAAAATAATATAACTCAAAAAAATATCTAATATGTTTATATAATATAATACTAAGTACCACAATTGCAGAGAGATTCCAAGTAAAAATATGAATATCATATTTTAAGATGATACCTTTCTATTTAATTAGCAAATAACAAACAATAAGATGAACTATCGAATATGAATGAGTTATCTCGATACTTTGATACTAAATACTGCTATATCATATCACATAATGATAATAAAAATTTAGATATATTAAATTGATGCAAATTATATGAATCTAATTATCATATATTATCTAAAATAATACATAATTAAATGACTTATCTAATATCTAAATTAACATCAAAATCTATTTTTTTACTATTGATATTATTTCACATAAGAGATCCTGAGTACAACCAAATTACATAGAAATACTTTCATGTTTGAAAGATAAAAATATTCAAAGATAAATATTTAGTATATAATAAAAAAAATATTGATAGATGATGACTCGTACAACAACGAGAATACTAATGTTAGCACTAGCTTCAAAATTAGACTTGACAATCCAATCCATATTACTGACACTAATTGGTCAATGGTGATAGTAAAAATTAGATTTGATTACTCATAGGACTGTCATGTAATATATTTTATTTTTTTATTTTTACTAATTTACTCATTTTTTTACTTTTAAACATCTTTATTTTATTATTTACAATATCACAATGGTTGAAAATAAAAACCATGTATATTTTTTATTGAGTATAGAGTTATGAATTTTATTAATTTTAATTTATAAAACAATACAGTATAATTTAATTTGTATATTTATATTTTAAAAAAATATAAATTTACTTATAAATTTAAAGTTTAAACCTTGGGTTTAGGGGTAATTTACACGTCATTTCCATCTTCTAGTACTCACTGCCCCATGCGGCCATGCCAAGTAAGCAATGGGCAATGGCGACTGGACTCGTCCTCAGCTCTAGTCACTGCCATTGGGTAGTGGCCAGTGGTGATGAGAGGGCATAGCCAAAAACCATATCAACTAGGTAGTGGGTTGTAGCATATGGAATGTGGCAAGTGGCTGGCATAGTTGTTCCAGTGCAGACATGACCCATCAAGACCAGGTCAAACCTAACACGACATGGCATGCATAGTTCAAAAAGGTATGTCATTAGGTCGTGTTAGCATGGCATGACAACACGAGCACCCATTTTATACCTTGTCCAAATGGGCACCATTTTGTGTAGTAGTCGACAAGAGCACCCTTTTCATGCAGGTCCAACATGGGCACCCATTTCCTATAGTACCCGACTAAGAAACACAGATACGGATACGGACACGAGGATACGATACGGCAGAATACAAGGACATAACAAATTCTAAAAAACTAGAATACGAATACGGCTAGAATACGGCATGATAAAAAAAATAAAATTAAAAATAAAAATTATTTTTTTTGTAAATATTAGGTATTTTATAAAATAAAATAAAATAAATTAAATTAAAATATTTTATTTTATAGAATAAATATATATTTTTTTTATTTTATAAAATAAAAATATTTTATTTTATTTTATAAGATAATATTTATTTTATTTTATTTTATAAAATAATATTTTATAATTATCTTATATTATATAAAAATATATTTTTTTTATTTTATAAAATAAATATATTTTATTTTATGCCAGTCATGCCTCCCCCAACAGGTGGCGCCTGCCCCCTGCCTTCCCCCCTCAAATTGTGCTCGCCTCCTGCCCGCCGCCTGCATCGAGTGGCCGACGTCGCCCATGTGGCAACGTCGGCCACTGGACATCGTCGGACGAAGGTCACTCTCAACATGGATACGACAGCCGACGCAACCGTCCGATATGCCACGTGGCATATTGGATACAGATTGATCAACGATACGCCACGTGGCGTATCAGACACGTATCCGTGCCATGTCCGTACCGTGTCCAGGTGTCTAGGTGTCAGACACGTGGACACGGCTATAGGGAGCCGTGTCCGTACTTCCTTGATGCCCGACATTGGAACCCATTTCCTACAATGTCCAGGAAGAGGACCTATTTCATGCAATGTCCGGCATGGCACGGTGGTGCGACTAGGCCACCAAAATTCTGACCATATTGAACCTCATAGCAACTGAACAAAATTCTCGCTTTGGCACATGAACTATGAGAGATTAATATTTCAACAATTTTATCTCAGAAAATTAGAAAGATTACATCTAATTCAAATAAATCTTGAACTTGAGACCACCCTCCCTTGAACAAAATTACTTGTCAACATATCAAGACATTAAATCTAATATATACATGTAACATGAGGATTTTCAAGATGATCAACCATCTAAATATTATTCTCACTCAAATATATTTAAATTCAAATTTTTTATGAAATCCAATATTTCATATATCATAATAAAAAAAATTATACTCAATATACAATACTCACACTATACCATATGAGATTTAGGAAAAGTAAATCTTGACAATCTTACCACCGATATAATAGGTATGTATTTGAAAAATCTAAAACTCACAATCTACCACTCTAAGGAAAAAACACTTTAGTCATATGAAGACATAACCTTTTAAAATACAAAGGTGAGTTACAATGAACTTTCCACCTATAAAAAGATCAAGGGTAGCAATTATATATCATCATAAAAAGTTTTATGATGATTTTTTGCCTATTTCCTACATAGGGGATAACTCTACTACTCGGTTCAATCTTGTTATAGTTTCTTTAATATTTATTGTTATAATGGGAGCACCCAGTATGTGAGTTGCCCCAACCATTCTATATTTTCTCATGAGGAGGGTAGTATATTTTTTTTTTTGATTTTTAATGAGTTTGATGTTGGTTAAATTCTACATCTCTTTTTTCAAATTAAACCATCAACTACAAAAAGTGAATAATTTTTACATAACACAACACCCACCCTCAGGACAACCTTTCCCAAGTTGCATCATCTATTTGAACTTGTCTCCACCAAACAATGACTTATGTTGCATCCATGCCATCTCGTTCAACCAATCTCCATGCAAGATATGTAAAGGCTGGCTGACATCTTCTGAGTCTGAAATCATAACAGAACATACAAGTTTACTAGGAGAAATCTTTCCTTCAACCAAGAATTAATATGAACACATTGCTGATGAGTAACAACTGAAATAGTTGATCGCCTACCATTCCAATCTTCTCCATCATGTGGAAGAATGCTTCGTTGAAAAAAAGGTTCTGATTGCCATGAGTATCACAGTTTATTGGTGGTGGAAATGATGCTCGCGAAAGAATCGTTCTCCAGACTAGATTTCGAGCAACATGATACATAAATATCGTGCAACGAAAACATGTTTTAGTTCCACGAAAACAAGATTTCGTGGAGCTAAAACTGATTTTCGTTTGCACACAAACTAGATTTGTGTGCTTGTGTGTGCAACAAAAAAAATTCTTAAACTTTTTTTTTGTTTTTTAAATTCAGCTCATTTTTCCTAAACAGAAATTTGAGTTTTTGATTCAGTTCAAATATTTATCTAGTTTTTGTTTAAGTATAAATGATTGATATTTCCTTGAAATATAAAAATTATATATCATCAGTGTGTGTGTGTGTGTTGTGTCTATGTTTTTTTGTGTATTTTTGTGGGTAATTGTGTGTGTGTGTGTGTGTGTGTGTGTGTTCTTGTGGGTGTGTTGTGTGTGTTCTTGTGTGTGTGCTTGTTTGTGTGCTTGTGTGTGTGATTGTGTATGTGTGCGAAAGTGTGTGAAATTATGTGTTACTTATTTTATACTTAGCAGATCCAATAAATCATAGTTTAATCGTGTGAGCATTGCTTCGTTACACAAAATATTTGAAATATATCTATATGATTATAATATATTTACATAAAATCAAAGGTAGTAATAAAGTTTAAGTATTATTTGAGTAAATTATGTAAATATGTTTATTTTTTTAGGATTTCATTTCTATAATGATTTTGATTAATATGATTAAATGATTTTTGTAATTATTTTACCGTGTTTCTTTATTTATATAAACGTTATGTTTTTTTACATTATTCTAACTAATCTTTTTTATTTGAAATCATGAACTGGTCATCTAATGGATCCATTCCAGCATAGAACATACTTCATCAATCTATTAATGATGGATTACATTTAGATGATGAAGTTATATGTTTGTCTTCTTCAAAGTCTCCTCAAGTAGATTCTACCTAAGAAGCACGAACACAGACACGAACACGGGGATACGACATGACAAAATACGTGGACACAACAAATTTTAAAAAACTAGGATATGAATACGATTAAGATACGGCATAATAAAAAAAATAAAATTAAAAATAAAAATTATTTTTTTTATAAATATTAGGTATTTTATAAAATGAAATAAAATGAAATAAATTAAAATTTTTATTTTATAAAATAAATATATATTTTTTTATTTTATAAAATAAAAATATTTTATTTTATTTTATAAGATACTATTTATAATTATTTTATTTTATAATTATCTTATATTATATAAAAATATATTTTTTTTATTTTATAAAATAAAAATATTTTATTTTATTTTATGTCAGCTCTGCATCCCCACAAATAGCGCCCGCCCCCTACCTCCCCCCACAGATAGCGCCCGCCCCCTGCCTCCCCCCACAGATAGCGCCCGCCCCCTACCTCCCCCCACAGATAGCGCCTGCCCCCTGCCTCCCCCCACAGATAGCACCTGCCCCCTGCCTCCCCCCACAGATAGCACCTGCCCCCTGCCTCCCCCCATAGATAGCACCCCCCCTGCCTCCCCCCATAGATAGCACCCGCCCCTGCCTCCCCACATATCATGCCCGGCGCCTGCATCTAGTGGCCAACCTCACCCATGCGGCGAAGTTGGCCACTAGACGTTGTCGGACATCGATCACTCTCGGCATGGATATGGTAGCCGACGCAACCATTCGATATACTAAGTGGAGTATCAGATATGGATTGATCAATGATACGCCACATGACTTATCGAACACGTATTCGTACCGTGTCCGTACCATGTCCACGTGTCCAGGTGTCGGACACGTAGACACAACTGTAAAGAGCCGTGTCCGTGCTTCCTTGGATTCCACCACCAAAAAATAAAGAGGTGACAATTTTATCTGATAAGAAGACATTATGATAATCTCAGCATGGCTTAATATTAGTTTGGATACTATACAATGAAATGAGCAAAAGTCTAAGACATATTGACAAAGAGTTTGTGAATTCTTCCACCAATACAAGCCAAAGGAATGCCCAATTCGTAGTCAAAACTCTTTGATGAATCATTAGTCGACAATTCAGCTTGCCACCAATAAATTTTGTGTATGCTTTGTACAGATAAAAAGACTTAATCAAAGTGTAGGTCGTGGTTCTTTAAAGGTCATTCAGTAATTAATCAAAATCAAGTTCAATGACATAAGAAATTATTTTGAGATTATTTTGTTGTACCACATATCTATCCCCTAAACTTATTTCGAAAAAGGTTTCAAATGAGTCAAACTTTTTTTCTTCGTATTTTATTGATGGTAGAAAATTATGACCAATATTTTGTTCAAAAAATTAATGATACTGGAAATATTGGTTTGTCTTATCTTCAAAAGATGACAGTCGTCATAAGAATGTTTGCTTATGGAGTTGCAATGGATGCTATTGATGATTATGTGATGATTGGCGAAAGCACTGCAATGGAAAGCTTAAAAAGATTTGTGAGAGCGGTGGAACAATTTTTTCAGATGAATATCCCAGGTCACCAAACAATGATGACATTGCTAGATTATTATCAATATGTGTAAATCGTGAATTTTCTGAGATGTTAGGTAGCATTGATTGTATGCATTGAAAATGAAAAAATTGTCCAACAGTATGAAAAGGTATGTCTTCTGGTCATATCGATGAACCAACAATAATTTTAGAAGCAGTCGCTTCATATGATCTGAAAATTAGGCATGCCTTTTTGGGTTACCTGGATCTCATAATGATATCAACGTACTAGAACATTCTTCTATTTTTGCTCTTCTTTCAAAAGGTCATGCTCCTTCTACTAATTTCTCAGTCAACGAGAATGATTATACAATGAGGTATTACCTTGCTGATGGTATATATCCAAAATGGGCAATATTTGTCAAAACAATTCCATGTTCAAGAGGCAATAAGCAAATATATTTTATAAAATCTCAAGAATCGGCAAGAAAGGATGTTGAGCGAGCATTTGGAGTGATCCAAGCATGATTTTTTATTGTGCGTGGACCTGCTCGTTTTTGAAAACTTGATGTGCTGAAAGATATTATGAAGGCATGCATAATATTACATAACATGACTATCAAATATGAGAGGAACAATAATGAATTAGACTTTACTTATGATACAATGGATGAGCATCCCATTGTCACAGTCATATCTGAACGGAGTTCACAATTTCTTAAATTTATTAATACTCAACATTGTATTAGAAATAAAAAATTCATTCCAAATTTTAAAAAGACCTAGTCGAACATCAATGAAATATGCTTGAAAATTACTAGTCACTACTTGAGCAAATGTTTTTATATTACTTGTACCATTATAAAAATTTAGCATGTATTCATAAATTTGTATAAAAAAAATTACATCTTCTTTCCCAAGATTTCCATTTGGCGGCTTTTATAATATTCAGCTTGCAACTTTGACATGCAACTCGTATCCATCGAGACATTATACGATCTTTCTCTTTCATATTTGCTCAATTTCATTTTATCTATCTCATGATGTAGACGTTGCTCCTCTTGTAGTAGACGTTGATCTTGAAAATAAGATTTTTTATTCATTACAAATTTCTTTTCATTCGTTACTTTTTTTTCTTCCTGCATCACAACTAAAAGATTAAAAAGTTAAAGTTTTTTGGCATCACTTCCAGCTTCATTGACCTTATTTTTTCGGAGTCGCGTTTTCTCAACTTTCCTACCCGGTGGTCTGTCTAGGGATCCATACGGCCCTCCTTCAGCTCCACAATTTTCAGAGATTGATGTAGAATGCAAAGAGCTGTGAGGAGTATCATAATGTTCACTTTTTTTCTTCTTTGCTTGAGATTCCTCCATCCATTTAGGTTGATACCTTAATTCATTCCAGCAATATTCAAATGGAAAATAAAATTTACAGAGTTCCATGAACAAGTTTTTGGCATCACATATCTAAAAAATTTGAAAAGAAAATAATCATTATCATTTCAAATAAAAAAAATTATTTTGTAATTTAACTTTATTTCAAACCTTATCTTTTTCTGTTGACCCACTTTGATTAAATCTTTTTATCTGTGCAAAACACTCACAAAATTTATTGGTAGCAAGCTAAATTTTCGACTAACAATTCATCAAAGAATTTTGACTACGAATTAGGCATCCCTTTGACTTGTATTGGTGGAAGAACTCACTAACTATTTGTCAATATATCTTAGACTTTTGCTCATTTCCTTGTATAGCATCCAAACTAATATTAGGTCACGCTAAGATTACCATAATGTCTTTCTCTATAGTAAAATTACCACCTCTTTGTTTTTTTGTGGTGAAAACTACTTGAGGAGACTTTGAAGAAGATAAACATCTAATTATATCAATTAAATGTAATTCATCATTAATAGATTGGTGAAGTATGCTCCATGCTGGAATAGATCCATTAGATGGTCAGTTCGTGATTTCAAATAAAAAAAATTAGTTAGAATAATGTATAAAAACATAACATTTATATAAATAAAGAAACACGATAAAATAAATATAAAACCATTTAATCATATTAATCAAAATCATTATAGAAATGAAATCCTAAAAAATAAATATATTTACATAATCTTCTCAAATAATACCTAAACTTTATTACTACCTTTGATTTTATGTAAATATATTATAATCATATAGATATATTTCAAATATTTTGTGTAACGAATCAATGCTCACATGATTAAACTACGATTTATTGGATTTGCTAAGTATAAAATAAGTAACACATAATCTCACACACTTTCGCACACATACACAATCACCCACACAAGTACACAGACAAGCACACACACAAGAACACACACAAGCACATATACAATCACACACAAAAATACACCAAAAAACATAGACACAACCCACACACTGCTAATATATAATTTTTATATTTCAAGAAAATATTCATCATTTATACTTAAAAAAAACTAGATAAATATTTGAGTTGAATGAAAAACTCAAATTTATATTTAGAAAAAATAAGCTGAATTTAAAAAACAAAAAAAAAGTTTAAGAGTTTATTTCTGTTGCACACACAAGCACACAAATCTAGTTTGCATCCAAACGAAAATCATTTTTCGCTCCACGAAATCTTGTTTTTGTGCATCGAAAACTAATTTTTAGTGCACGAAATCTTGTTTTCGTTGCACGATATTTATGTATTTCGTTGCTTGAAATCTTGTTTTCGAGCAACGAATCAAGTTATTGAATCATGAATATCGAAGATGAATTTGGGATTACTGTTCAAAACGAAAGAAAAATTCCGAGAGAAACAACGCCAAAACAAAAGAAATATTTTAAAACATTATCTTTTCTACCGAAAAAAAAAATACGTGAACATCCGAATGCTAAAAAAATGAAGATTACCTGAATTTGGGATTAGTGTTCAAAAAAGACGCGAACAATAATGTGTCTGGCAAGGAAGGAAGACTCGCTATTTCTTGCAAGTGAATCCAACGAAATATAAAACAACTTGCCAGTTGGCGAAGCTGTTGGAGTTGGTTTTTGGAAAAATTCTCGCTAAAATCACTAAACGGAGGCATTTAGCTATTCTCTTGGAAATGCAGTAAAAAGTGAGTAACTAAAATAGATAATGCAATATTATAATATTTTTTAAGTAGCTAAATTAGAGAACATTGTTGGAGATTCTCTTAGTAGGTAGTAACTTTTTCATTATATCTTGAATGTCAAACATTAAATCTTCTCAATTCTTTATTCATGCAAGTGTCTCAATGATATCAAGTTATGATTCTGATCTCCTATCTAAAATAATATAGCTGCATTAAAAAAAATAGACTATAATATTATGCTAGATACTGAATGAATCAATAGATTACATGTCATCTTAAATAGCACGGGATAAATGAATTCGTATGATTTCTACCAACTCAAAATATACATATTTTTTTATCATGTAAAAGGATAAATCATCTCGCTCCTATTTAACGGATCACCTAGTCATTTACTCCCTAAATAAATGAATGATCTAAATATAATGTTCATGTTCATACTCAGATATTCAATACAACTTACATATCTAATGTCGTAATATATAAACGTCACTAAATTTTTCGTGAAAAAAATTTTGATTTATGTGCTTGGTTCATACATGTGGATATATATCTTAATATGTTTTCTATCCCTTATACTTTAACCCTACAAACCATATAAACACTCAAGCAATAAAATAATAAAATGAAAGATCAGTATTTAAAATATTTAAATTCTATCTAAATCACCATGAAATTACTTGTATACTGACTTCTATACTTGTTAAGCATGTTACGGGTGCGGCGTGTACGCCTAATACAATATAAGTGGTATGAGTGTGCCCAAATAACATGTTCATCGTGCCGTTAAAAATTTTTTAAATTTTTATTTAAAAAAATCATATTTCTCAATCATAATCATCAATAATAAGTTTGTCACTCTTCTTATTGACATAATTGGATATCATGTATTGGTAACCAACATATGACTCTGATATAATATAAATATAATTTTAATAGTATCTCACATCTATTTAAAATTAATTCTTTTTTAGGTCCGCTGACAAAATAGAGATTGCTAAATTCCTAAGATATTTTAATAAATTTCATATTTTTTAATACATAAAAACAACTTTCATTTCAACATGTGCTATCAAATTAGTTACATAACAAATATACCTAATCTAAAAAATCTCACCTAACAGCTTATTTCTAATTATTCTAACAACCATATTAATAAATATATCTATAATTAGAAGTATTATCAAAAGTTATACTAAATATTTTATTTTGAATGTTATTTTCTCTAAAAATCCTCGCCATGCACATATATATGGCAATACTATTATGAGAATGAGAGATCTCAAAAAACCCTATATTTTTTTAATTAAGTTTTCATTTGGATCTACATAACAAGCAATGAGACAAACAAATAATACATTATAATGACTAGTCCAGATATCAAACGTCACAAACATTAATCCACTATATTTCCTAAATTTATTAATTATTAATTAGTTTTCTAAATTATAATATTTTATTATCATTCCTTCTAGTAGATCGAGGAATACCATGGTATGCAGACTAAAAGTAGGTCTGCATAATACTAACAACTCTAGAATTCTCTGAAAAATTAATCATAAAAATCATGATCATAATCAATTTGATTATGTTTTCCCTCCCAAAGTCATTATGATATACAAAATGAGTTAATGAAGCTGAACTTAATCCAGTTTCAAAGGTCTCACTGCTTAGTTGAATTTAGTCAAAATTAATTATAATATATATTTTAGTATATTGATCAACATATCTCTTAAGATAATTAGTATCACATGCACTTTGATATGTATATATTTTATATAATATATATTATATCGATTCTTCTTCAATATCCTTATAATTTTTATTTTTTATTATCTTATAATGAGACAATACTAAATTTCAGGCTCAAACTTAATTTCAGGCTTATACTTTTCAGTCAAATTGTCATTATTATCTAAATATAAGTTAAATTCATTATCATTAAACATACTATTTATTATTTTTTAATTTATATTTAAAATAATATATTATCCAATACAATAAATTAATATAAAATTTTAAAAACTAAAAAAAGTGTGCAACGTGACCACAATTAGAGAACATTAATTTATTTGAGTAGAACTAGAAGCTCATACCTCACTTTTTACAACTTCAAAAATCAAAATAAGACTAATTAGATCCTAAGAGTTAGAAGAGCAAAGAAAGGCGAGAGAGAATTAAAAGGATAAATTAAAAATAAAAGATAAGAAAGATAATAAAATTCTATTTTTTTCAATTCTATACTTATAAAAATTTTTTAGACTAAAAGTTATTTTTTTATTATTTTTTTTGAATTTTTTTAATATTTTTAAAGGAGACAAATTTGACAGTAATCTGATTTCTACTATTTCTATTGAAAATAAATCTGATGGCTTCAAATGATCTGGATTTTTTAAAAAAATATATTTTTTTTTGGCAACACGAAAAGTGATAGGCCACGCCTATCACTTTCTATGCTTGAGCCCATTAATAAATTTATAATTAGCACAGCCAAGTAAAACACATCACATAACCAATTTAAAAAAAAAATTAGGTCATGGGTCACGTGCCTCTATACCGTGCCTGGCCCAGCATGAGACATGGCTGCTCATGGTCTAGCACAGCATGAGTTATGCCTCGGGCTAGTATAACCCTCGTACAAGTGTGTTTTTGGATTGTGTCTTGCCAAACATGCATAGCTAATTCTGATCATGCTTTGGACCTTGCTCAAGCTACCCAAGCCACTTGACATCTCTAAAGCAATCAAAATTGGAGAACACTTATATTGAGAGCCATTGATAATTTATCACATTATCGTTATAACATGATATACGTCTAGGGTAAGCATCAAAACAAAGTTTCGGAATTTATATTCATTCGATTTAAGAATGATAGGCAATGTATAGGACATCGGATTGGGCCTTCGGGCATGACATGGCTCTGCTCCAATACAAGCACGATCACGGACAAAAGATGTGGGTCTTATTGGGCAAAAGAGGACAGCCCATAATGTTGTTCGTGCATGTGGGTGTTCCAACAAGCATGCCAAATCATGGCTTGTCGAACTCATGAGTCACGAGCTGTACAATTATTACCCTTGACCAAACCATGAGTTACTTGTCAGCCTTTTTATTTAAATGTCTTCAAAGTCAATAACCAAGGCTATATATTCGTCCTCATTGGTTATAATGCTTAATAGCAAGGAAATACAATTATTTTTTTATATTTTA
Organism: Sapria himalayana; assembly: GCA_029783825.1. Taxonomy (NCBI): domain Eukaryota; kingdom Viridiplantae; phylum Streptophyta; class Magnoliopsida; order Malpighiales; family Rafflesiaceae; genus Sapria; species Sapria himalayana. The sequence continues at coordinate 2,049,041 of JAREIK010003611.1, read as the reverse complement.
CCCCTAAATATTTATAAATATCATTACTAATAATGATTTTACATACATTTCTCTTTATGATATATTTTCCTTTTCATTTTCTTTTTTTGATATCTAAAACTAATGTTCTACAAATCTCAAACTTAAAGTTGTGCAATTATTGTATCTTCCTATATGAAAAGAAAACTTAGAATTAATAGATGCAAAAATATATGATAAAATTACTTTAATATAATAAAAAAAACTAAATGAGAGGGTAGAAAACATAACTCAATGTAAATATTATAAAATATATATAATTACAAAATTAGTTGTGACATCAATCGCCTGAAAATGCATAATTACACCCTAAATAATATATCAAAATATTACACCCTAAATAATCTCAGCTTAGTGTAACTAAAAATCATAGAAAATAAGACATTATGTATTATATGTTAAGTAATATTTAAAAAAATAAAATAAATTTAAGATACAAAGGTTGATTAAAAAAAATATCAAATTACACATGAAAATAAAAAAAAAGCTCTCGAAAAACAAAAATCAATAATAAACTAGACTCTTCGATACAATAGAAATTACAAAACTCAAATTCTTAGACACTGGATTTTTAAAAAAAAAATCTAACTAAAAAATCAATTTAAATAAAAATAAGAATAAAAATGATACCCACAATTTTTAGGCATATAGAACAATAGAATAACAAAGTTAATAGGTTTTATAATAAAATTATGATAAACATGAAAAAAAAAGATTGATGGATATGAGTATGATATTATAAAATCAATTTGAATTTATATCAAATAAGATAATTATAAAAATTATCTCAAATACATGATATTATAAAAAGATACAAAAAATAAAAAAATATGAAATTTGTGTGATATTTGATAGATCATCAAGTGTTCTTCCAAAAATAAAATAAACTTATGTTGAATGCATTCAAGAATATTATTTCTCTTCAAAAACATAAACATTATGTTCAAATTAACTTTTAAACATTCAAAAAAATTAAAAAATAAACAAAATATATTCTAATTTTAAGCAAACAAACTCATATTTCAAAAATAATAATAATAATCATAAATAAAGTAACAAACTAGGAAAAGTCATCAATTGTAATAATTATAAATAGCACTCATGTATTAGATATGATGGTCAGCATGAAATTAGATGACAAGATTAGCATTTGATTTTACATAATTTAACAGCTTTGGAAGCTGTCCTTCCATAGCTATCTTTATAGAAGACGAGTTAGACACCTAGTTCAGTGTCACCTATGATGTTTCAAGAAATGTTTATCATCTCCCAATAAACCAAGTTGTTCAACTCTCTCAAGCATACCTCTCTTCATACGAAAAAAGCAGAGCATCATTGTAAATGAAATCTCCAATCTCTTATTATTTCCTATCTTTCTCTATCATAAGAAAATAAAACATGACTAACCTCCGTATACTGATCAAGGTTAGTTACTAGATGTACTCGTGTATAAAAAAATTAACTGGCTAAAAATCTAACACCAAAGTAACAAAATAATATACTCCAAGTGATAGTCGATACAAAATCTCAATCAATTGATCTCTTCATTTGAAAACTACTGAAAAATCTAACTCAGCTAGTATAAATTATAAAATCTTATTTGAAATCTATAAAAAATCAATATAATGAATCATCACATCATTATTAGTTAATTTATAAGTCATTAAAAATATATTGGTATCAAACATATAAAATACATTTGATAGTCAAATCTCAAGCAAATCTTATCGGTGGTGCGTGAAATAAAAATTTTAAACTTTCAATAAGCAATAAAATAAATAAAAGAGATTCCCAAACATACTACACTCCCATTGTAATCACCCACTAAGACAAATCAAAATGCTCAAGGTTTTTTCTAATAAAATACAAAGCAAACTATCCAAATACAATATGATACATCTAAGCTAATCCACTTCAACCAAAACCAAGTCAAGAAAACACCACTATAACAAGTACATTATATGTGTCTACTATAATCTAGTTTAAACCAAATGAATTTAGACAACAAAAAAACATGAATCACAAACATAGATTTTTTGAACTAATGCTTGTAAAAAAAGATTAGGTTTGTCATTTCATTTATCACTATTTTTTTTTTTACCAGGCTACATTTTACATTGCATACAATTTAATTTTTGACTAAAAACTTAATAAGAATGGGTTTGAATCAAACATTACGCAAGGTTACATATCAAATTGCATCCAACATGATTTTTCACTAGCAAATGAAACATATTGATATTAAGTATTATTTCAATTTTAAAAAAAATCCAAATAATTTAATCATTAATTAGTTATGTGTATATCAAAGATCAAATAACTAATATATTTAAGAAAGATTTTAAAAAATTTTCAAATCAATTAATTATCTTTCAAACATAATATTAGAGATATTTACAAATTAATTAAAGGAAAAGAGTTGAGATATTTGATTTTTGGCATTTAATATTATTTTTCTTGTACATTCACAGTTTTTAAGTGCTCCTATCAAGAAAACACCACTATAACAAGTACATTATATGTGTCTACCATAATCTAGTTTAAACCAAATGAATTTAGACAACAAAAAAACATGAATCACAAACATAGATTTTTTGAACTAATGCTTGTAAAAAAAGATTAGGTTTGTCATTTCATTTATCACTATTTTTTTTTTACCAGGCTACATTTTACATTGCATACAATTTAATTTTTGACTAAAATCTTAATAAGAATGGGTTTGAATCAAACATTACGCAAGGTTACATATCAAATTGCATCCAACATGATTTTTCACTAGCAAATGAAACATATTGATGTTAAGTATTATTTCAATTTAAAAAAAAATCCAAATAATTTAATCATTAATTAGTTATGTGTATATCAAAGATCAAATAACTAATATATTTAAGAAAGATTTTAAAAAATTTTCAAATCAATTAATTCTTTCAAACATAATATTAGAGATATTTACAAATTAATTAAAGGAAAAGAGTTGAGATATTTGATTTTTGGCATTTAATATTATTTTTCTTGTACATTCACAGTTTTTAAGTGCTCCTATCAATTTTTTTTATTTTTAGCATTCATATATTTTGTCATAATTTTCATTAATGAATAAATTTTGTTTTTTCTACATTAGAATGTAATATTTCAATAGTTATATATGTTTGTGATGAGACAAGTATTTTGTTATGTGCTTTATTTTTTTACTTTACTTTAATTTTTAATTTATATATGGAACATTCATATATATAACATCTTTATCTCTTATTTTTATAATTGTGCATGTATTAAATCATCTCATATCTGAATGAAATATAATGTGATTGGTGTATTTATTTTATTTAGTAAGCATACATTTAACAAGGTATCAGAGTATAATAGTACATTATAGCTTGTCATTGTTTTGATATTAACTACCATTAATTAATATTGCCACTAATGATGCCACATTTTAGTTTTTTTACTAATAGATAGATTTTCTTCTTGATTACTATTCTTTAAAAAAAAAGTAAAGATTTCTCTTTGCCACTAATATTATTCATATATTTCAATTTTTTCAATAAGCATCTAAAATCCAAGATAATAGATTTAAAAGCTAAAAAACACATAATAAGTAAATATTATTTATTTTTTTATTCAAATTTACAATCTTTGACATTATTATCACCCATGACATGACTTTTTTTTCAAAATTACTAGATATAATAATATTATTATATCTCTGATTTTTATTATTAGTTTAAATGTTCATCATATCTCTAATTTATTTCAGACTTTTATCAATGAGTCGCCTTATGAATCACCTCAAATAAAATATTATTTTTTCTTTATAATATTTTCTAACAAAATTAGCAAATAACAAGCATATTTTATATGAGTATTAAACATAGTGATGTGTATGTCTTTTACTCCCCTCTTAACAAACCAACTACATATCTACCTCCCATAGATTTCCATTTTAATCATTCCCAATTTAATTATTCTTCTTTAGTCAAGCTAAGGCTCACTGAGTCAACATTGAAATTTTATTTTTATGATTATAAGATATGTCATCAAGAAAAAACATATTCAAGTCTTCCATCAAATACAACATAAGCATATAAACATTGTTAGGAGACTCATTGAGCTTTATGAATCATGATAGAAGGAGACTCTTGCTCCAGGATCTTCCAAACAACAACCTCTTTGAAAAAGAATCAAGTCTTAGATGGGAATAATAGCAACAAATAAGTATCACTCAATTTTCATTTAATATTAGATCATATTTTTAATTTTTGGCATTCTTGATCCTAGCTTCTTGACAATTATTATTTTTTTTAAGAAACCAAATTTCATTTTTTAAATAAAGAGCTCATCCAAGATCATAAAGTGTCATATTGGAATAATTTAAAGTTATCACATCAAATAAAAGCTAGTATATTGTTCTTCAACATTCTAAAAAATTTATGATATATTTACGTGTTAATATTTCTTGATGAAAAAAGTAAATCATCTTAAGTTCAAACTTGTGTCATAAAGTTGGAAAATTTATTTCACATATGGTATCGCATGAGTTTTGACTAATCATTTGCTGATTACAGATCTTGTTTTTGGATTGAAAGAGTTTCCTATAATTTGCTTTAACTATTTTTCTTCTATCATTACTTGTCTGAGCCTTCATAAATAGATATGTCATCAATCTTGTATACACTAACATAGATAAAATGAAAAAGTGTATTGTTGCTAGTATATATAATAATATTTATCTAGCTATTAGCATATGTAAATGTCAAATGACATCTATCTTGATATTAATATATATATATATATATATATATATATATATCAACGACATTATTATCATAAATGATAATAAGACTGGTATTTCAGATGTCTTGATTAAAGCTTCATTCAAACAAAGTTTCAAAAGAATGAGCATATTGACTTAGAATTTTTTTTTTGAAATTATAACCACATAATCTAATGACAAAACTTATGCATCTCAAATGAGAACATATGATTTTTCTGCTTGGTAAGCAATGGATTACAAATAATATTTCATAGTCTGGCTAGCAAAAAAATTATCAAAAAGATATAAAACTAAGATACAATCCTTTCTATTAAGTGTGCGAAGTGAAATCGCTCAAAAGTAATTATAGTTCTAGCTATATGCTTAAATGTTATTTAATTATACTATGCAAGGCATGTGTTCAAAATAAATTTATATTTTATTTTGATCCATAATATGAAGTATACTCTTCTAAGTATTAATCACTTAACATATCCATCATCTCAAATCAAATACAATGATGTAGAGTACATTTAGTATAGTTGATTAGGTATAGGAGCTTTTGTTTATATAGGAGTTTTTGAATCAATTTTTAATATTATATATTTGATTTTGGTCCTACTTTATTTCATTTTCATTATATATATAGAGTATCCATAGCATAAGGGTGTTCTAATTAATTTTTCATGTTATTTCTTGCCTTGTACCATATGTGATATACATAGAAAATTGAGATTTGTATGTTCATTTTTTTATTGTTTATTTAAATTATTACATTTTATTTCCACTATTATGTTGTAGATAAATGTTGCTTTTTTTAATGCAACTTATAGCATATAAACCTCTTATGTTATACTCATTTCATGCTAAAAAAAGGTATTTTATTACTACTATAACGAAATTATGAGATGTAAGACAAAACATAAGTTCAACTAAGTATTGACTTTAGATGGTGGACATAAAAAGTGAGCTAAAATGATTAAATACATTGATAATGGGCATGAGCTTCAAACACACTCTAAAAACAATTTTTATAATATTATATAAGCTTATCCCACTCATGATTAGTTTGAAAAGTGATTATAGAGTTATCTTTTTTTTTTTTTTTTTCATTATATATTTGAGTGCCCAATGTATATGGCCTTTTCAATTTTATATATATGTGTGTGTGTGTGTGTGCGTGTGTGTGTGTGTGTGTAATATAAGTTTTCATTGTATTAACACTCTACCAAAATATCAGAATAAGAATATTAATTTTTATTCAAATTAAGAGGTAATTCAAAAAAATAAAAAAAAAATTAAGAAAAAATTTTATCAGAGCACAACTAAAAGAACTATTTTATGAAAAAAATATATGGTGCATACTTTCTTTTGGATATAATGATCCTTTATTTAGAATATTACACATCATTTTCACATATATATATATACACACATGTATTATATACCAAAGATAAATTATCAAAGATACCCTAAATAATATTTAGAAACTAATTATTATTCATAATATATATATATATATATATATATATATATATATATATATATAATGAATATAATTGCCAACAAAAATACAAATCTTAAGAACTAATAAAAGCTTTGCAATCTTTGAAGATTTATAAATACATACAACATAATACTTTAAGTTTTAGAAGATAAATTTTTTGATGACTTGAAAATAATTAAATCTCGACACATGTATTTTCGTTAAGGTCCAAGGTGTAGATGTCAAATGAAGCTTAAAGATGAAAAAAAATTACCTACAAATCATATATATTTTTCATTAAATTTGACAAGTATTGCTGATTAAGAATTTTTTTATGTTGAAATAATTTACTATTAAAGATAACAAAGTATAGTTGGTTAAAGATGACATTTTTTTAGTTTGTTTTTATATTTTTTTTCATATAATTTCATTAATCATCAGGCCCGAGCAACTATTGGGGATGTGGTGCAGTGTAGCCCTACATTGCAGGCTCTGAGGCAAAGAAAAATCTATGTACTCAGGTTCTCTGTGTGGCGCCCAAGCCAAAGTCAGGCCAGGACCAGCCATGGGCCATGCCACGTGCTCATGCATGAGTTGATGGGCCATGTCAAGCTGGGCCACCTCAATTTTGAGGCGCAATATGCCGGCAAGGCACATTTACTGACTCGGGCATGTCACCTGACATGATGGCTCATTTTGGAGCATCAAAACATGGGCAGTGCCAGCCCAACATGTCCCATTTGACACCTTTATCATGGCATATGCCCTTTGCTTTGGGCTTATCGATCTCGCTTTAAACTTAAAATAGGCTGATAAATATGAATGGTACAATACGAAATTGAGGCCAGTTTATCTTTCTAAAAATAAAATAAAGGAAATTTGTAGTGTAGAGTCCCAGGAACTTGCCTCAGGAGATATAGCACGGTGAATGAGGCCTGCATTATTATGTATGAAATCAAGTGACTCTGTAATTTGAAGCAATCCATGTTTCACTTCCAAAATTCCCATTTCCTGCAAAACAAATTATTTAATGATATTCTTAAAAAATTAAGGGATCAACCCGGCAAATTAATTTAGGGCAAGCAAGTAAGCAGCGGTGATAAACAGCCACGTAGTGCCATCCATATTCAGTGCAATTATGTACAAGGCCTCGGTCAAAATGGATCAACCGTCAGATGCCATTTTTACTATTTGTAATTACAAGAAATATATCAAGTCAGTTCATCCGAACACCGTGTTAGGTGGGAACCTCATGCACTAGGTACACATATGAAATTGGAATATGGTTTTTAAACATGAGCTTATTTTTCTCTTTTTTTTTTTGGTCCAAAAAAAAATATCTTGGAGTACTAACAAAGTCTCTCCTAGTCGAATTCACTTATAAAATGTATTCTATCAAGATAGAATTTACCTTAAAAACACTCACTACCGACTCTTATTTCATAAACTCTCAATTATAATGTTTTAAGATACATTAAATTAATAAATTTTAATATAAATTTATATTTATATTTTGATTATTTTTATGTATTTTATAGTGTGATTGATAGGAGCGCATAAAAGAGTTATGAATGCTCCTAACCATTTAGTTATGTGCGTGTGGATGTTTGTTTTAAATTAATCATGATGACATCATGTTAAATTTTTTATTTGTTACCTTTAAAAATTTTCCCATGGTTGCAAACCTGAGGCAATGGCTTCCAAATCCATTCACCACATTTTACAAATATAACCACTACTCCAATGTTGTCACATCTAAAGATGCAAAGAGTTGGTGGGGCGGCCCAAGCTCTGCACGAGGCATGGCACAAAAAAATTGGGCCGGGCTGGACACAGCACAGCCCAAAACATCAGATTATATCATAATAGATATTTTAGTTGAGTTAAGATTTTTGTATAATGCACGAGCCCTAGTATGTTAAAAGCTAAAAGAGGAGACACATGCATTATACCCAATAGAAGACATCAGCCCACAGAGTCGATACCCTAGAAAGAGGAGACACATGCAGTATACCATCACAAAGCATTCAGGCATAATTAGAAGCTAAAAGAGGTGCATGTTAATGTTCGTAATCAATAAGAAGTTTAGTGTCATCGAAATTCCAGTAACAATGGATGGTTAGTGGCAGCAGAGGCTTCGGTTCATGTGGCTATGAGTTTTGGTTGCCCCAAAACCCTAATTCTGAGTGGTCATTCAGCTGAGTTTTGGTTGCCCTTGCCCCAAAGCCCAAACTTATGATTCACTTAGAAGAGGAATTAGATTGCCCCAAAATCCTCCTGTGATTGCCCCAAAATTTTGATTGCCCCAAAATTTTAGATTGAAATTCTAGTTATTAAACCTAAAAATTAAAATAACTAGTCTAACAATAAAAACAGAAACATACTAGTAACAGGAGAGATAAGGTATGAAAGTTTCAATTTAATACACATATTATAATAAAAATAAAAACTGGGCTAGCCTGAATATCAATTCTAGATAATCAATTTAGCGATTTAGTCTAGCAATAAAAAGAATTAATATAAGATAATTCAAAATATATATTATAAATTTCAAATTCTCAATGACAATCATCAAAAGTATTTAGGAATCAAACCCCTAACTCACAATTCTCATTCATGCACCTCAAATTTTCCCCTGAGTGAGAATTATAATTCAAGCCCTCCCCTATAAATTATGTTTGGATCTTTAATCACCTCTTTGCTAATAAATTTATGCTATGTTTGAGAAAATTTTTGCTCCCCAAACCCAGGCTTTTTGTCATTTTTATTGTGCACTCGAATTCTCTTTTTTCTCCTTGTATTGCACTTTGATATACGAACAGCTAGATATGAGTTTTAAGTTGAAAGTCATGGTACTAAGAAATATTGTATTTTTGGCTTTTCATCTCTATGGTGCAAGCTCGTGATGCTAAGAATGATCTGCATATTTAATCTGTCTCTTGCAATTGAATATCACGACACTGAAAATAAAGACTTGTGTAATTCATTTTTATAACACGAAATTATGATGTTAAGAATGATCGTGACTAGTACATTTTATTTCTGTAACCTTAAATCATGATATTGATAATAAAAAGTAATTTTTAAAATTTCTCAAAAGTATAAAATCACAATCTTAGAAATGACGATGACTCAAGTAAATATTATTTATAATTTTCTATAGCTAAAATTCACAACAATTAAGAAGTGTCATCACTTTTGTCTTAGTCTTGATGGTTCTGTAATGAGAAAGTCACGAAGCTGAAAAATAATACATCTTTTAGCACCTTAAAGAATATTTGGTTATTGTAATATAAAATTAATATCGTAACCATAAAAAAATATTACGAGCTAATATAACTATGACTTCAAAAAAAATTCACAGCCAAAAAAAAAAATATTGCACAAAAAAAATAATTGTACCAACAAAATTATAAAATTATTGAGTACAAAAAATATAATAATTATTTGTGCAAAATTTTGACTAAGAATATATATTAAAACTACCATATAAGCTCAATAAAATACAATAAAATCATAACACATGGAACACTATGACTTTACATGACTATTCAATTCTTCATACTCAACAAATTCACCAAGTTTCACATGTCACACAAAAATTATTCAATTTTAATATTATTCATCATAATCTATCAAAATTATAATTTAATAATATTATTCTATTTAAAATTATTTTTAATATAAAAATATCATGTATAAATAACAAATTAACTAATATTATTTAATATTTAACATATCAAACAAGCAACCACCTGGATAGATGCCAAATCAAGATAGCAAGTTTCAAAAAAAAAAATGAAAAAACACTATGATGTTTCAAACTCTCGCCATTACAATCAGAGAACAATGATAAAATAACATAGACTTCTTGTATAAGTTATTAAAATAATTAAATAATAACTTATATTTTAATTGATATAATATTTTTTAAATACAAAATAATTATATTGGGGAAGCTTTGGTAATGATATAGAGTCCAAAAAATCAAAAAAAAAACAAAAACAAAAAAGCAATAAAAAAATCAAAAATAAAAGATAAAAAAATCATAAAATTTTAATATAAAAATAATGTAATAATATTAAAAAGTTTATAATACACTTAGAGTACTAATGTATGTAACTTGACACATCATTCATAATCATCTAATATTTTAATGATATTAATTGTACATCTATGAATTAAAGTATAATCCAAACATATTTGATTTATCTCATGCTTGTCGAATAAGTACATTTAGTATTTACTCTTGCATTGGACAAAATTATTACACGTAATTTTTTTTTAATATTATCTCTTGATGCTCATCATTTAATCTTTATTCAAAAGAAATCGACCTAAAATTCTAGCATACTAGTTTGGAATCTTTATTTTATAAACAAAATATATTTATGCTTCATCCTTCTAGCATGTGGCATTCCAATATGTACATTCTCAAATAGAGGTAGAAAGTGAGTCGGGTGGCCCAGGCATAGCCCGATTGAACCGTGTCTAACCCGGCATGGTCCAAAACCATGCTTGGACCCGAGCTATGCCAGATCAAGGGACAACTCATGTCGTGCTGGGCAAGCGGGTGTTGGGCCTCATATCAGGCCAAGCAAGACCCAATTATCTGGCTAGTAGACACGGTCCATCAGCATGGTAGGCTACTATGCCCCAAAACTCATACCTAGTTTTGAGAGTGGCCTGATTGGACCTCGCCCGACCCACCCATTTTTTTAAATAATCTTTTATTTAAAAAAGTTCAGCCCGTCTTGTACATGAGGTGGGTTTTTTTAATAAACCAACCACGAGAATGGCAGAGGACATCCACGTGACACGATCTAGGCGCATGTGGATGCATCATGCACAATGAACTAAGGTATGAGTCAAATGCCCAAACCGAGCCAAAATTTATGGAACTGGCATTCGACTTCAACTAACAGTCCAAAATTTTTAAAAAATAAAAATAAAGCCGACTACATTAAGTCCGTTAGATACAATTTCAATAGTAAGGGCAAAAGATCCGACAGATATCAAGTTTTTGCCATATTTAATTATTAAAAAAAATTCAAAAAAAAATATTTTTTCAAAATTTCTTTATTTATATGATGTTTCACTCTCCTCTCTCTCAACAGAATCTCATTCTCAAATCTCACTCTCACTCTCACACTCTCCTTTATATCTCTTTTATATCTCTCTCTCTCTCAACAGAATCTCATTCTCAAATCTCACTCTCACTCTCACACTCTCCTTTATATCTCTTTTATATCTCTCTCTCTCTCATCTCATGATCTCGTCTATCTCTCATTCTCTCTCCTCTCTATTTGGCTTTGCTCTCAATCTCGAGTGTGGATAGCAAACTACGGTGCTGTGCGAGTGTGATTTTGACAGAATAATCGGGTGTGATGCAGTGCAATTGCGGGTGCGGGCTTCAATTTTTTCTATCCTATCCATAAACGGATATTAAATTTTAAATTTTATTTAGTTTTTTATTTTTATTAATGTTAGAATATTTAAATTTTAAAATCTAAAATATAATGAATAGACTAAGATAATAAAAAATGACAAATAATAAATTAAGTAATAACGAGATTAATATTAGCGTAGACACAAATAATATTAATAATAATAACACTACAGATAAGTCCGAAGCCACCGATATCATGTTTCTCTCATACCCTCAACCCAAACTCAAATATATAATAATAAAAAACAAGAAAAACATCTATAGTTTAATCTAACTTTAACATAATACAAAATATAAATAGAGGTAGCAATGAAGAATAGACACAATACTTGTACGAGTGCGTGTGAGACTAGATACCTAAAAATGCATGCCAAACATTCTACCAAAAAATATGATATATTAGATTTTAGGCAAACTCAACTAAGCGAATGAATCTTTAAGATTAAATTTAGTATAACTTCTATGTTGACCTCATTCATATACCACAATGAGTTAGAGAGGAAATGCATTATCAAACTGATCACTACGATAAGTTTTCCAATTATATTTTTAAATAATCCAATGACAATCAATATCATACATACCTATTTTTAGCATGTACATCATATGATTCATAAGTCCAACTTTCAAATCTAGCCATAATCGGGTCGGAAGGGCAATACCGAGTCGGCCATTATCAAGCCATATCAACGATGGCACAATACGATGGTCCAACTGAGCCACCAAAAACTAGGTCATGTCAGCACAACACAGCCCGTTTGATACTTCTATCCTCAAACTTCGACAATAATAAGCCAGAAGAATTTTTTATTTTTTTTCTCTTTTTTTTTATTCACTCTTAATTTTTATTTTATTTTTTCATCATTTATCTCTTCAAAAAAAATTTCAATATTTTTTCTTTTTTTTTTTGACCAATTACTTTTCAACTTTTTTTCTTTGTCGTTTTCTTTTTCATTTTCAACATTTTTTTCTGTCGTTTTGTTTATTATTTTCAGCATTTTTTTTCTTTTTTCTTATTTTGACCATCTTTTTTCTCTTCACCATGGTCTTTTTCTTTTTTAATATTTTCATTTTCTAACTTATCCAATGCTCATTAAGTTTCAACATTGCATATTGACCTCTGATACCAAAATAATATGAATTAGACACCCTAAATAATAAACTTTATTATTGGGGTTATCTTCAATAAATTAGATATTAAAAAAGAGATAGGATTTCACAATTCCACCATGTCATCCATTCAAACAGATGTGGAATCTGAGCTAAAGAGTTTCAACTTTCAAAGAAAAAGAAAAGTGAGAAGTTTCACAGAATCACCCTTACAATCAAGGAATAAAAAAAATAACAATACAAACTTATATAATTTCTTTAAATATTTACAAAATAATTTTTATTTTCATATAAATAATATTCCTTAAATAAAAAATAATTGTATTATAACAACTTCAATTTGCATACGAACAGCTCCAATCATAATATAAAACAAAAAATAAAGTCAAAAAAAAATCTAATGGACAGCAAGAATATAAATAAAAATCAAAAATTAAAGTCATCGAAATCAAAAGTTATACAATAAAAGAGTAATACAATAATGTTGAAAAATTCATAAGATTAAGATTGTTTGGAACACTCTCGCATATCATTTGACACGTCATTCAAAATCATCTAATACTTTAATGATATTGATTGGGCTTCTTTAAACTAGAGCTTGATTCAAACAAGTGTAATCCATGTCATGCTGATTGATAAGTTCATTTAACAACTATTATATATAATTATTCTTTTGAATGGCATCTTTTAATGTTCATCAAAAAAATCAAAAAGGAATGTCAAAAATACGATTCAAAAAAAACCTAAAATAATACAATAAAGAAAAGATTATAAAAATATTAAAAGGTTCAAAATACTAAAATTACTAGAACTCTCATATATAGTTTGACATATCATCCAAGAATATCTAATACTTTAATGATGTTGATTGGACCTCTTTGAACTAAAGTATGATCAAAACAAATGTGATGCAGTTCATGCTTGTCAAATAAAACCATTTAATACTTACTATTACAAGTAACCCAACTTTTATAAGTAATTATTCTTTTTGTTAAAGGTGTAGTGACGACCGGTGGGCCGTGGCACAACTCATGTCGTGCTAGGCATGGGCCAACCATGCCTCATGCCAAGCCAAACTGCTAGACACGACCTACATGCATGGCATGTGGGCAAATTACATAGGCACAATGACCCATGATCAGGCAAGAGTCATGGGTCACACACTGCATAGCCAGAATTTTTTTAAAAAAACCAGCCCCCACCCCATCATCACACAGCTAACACAGCATTATGTTTTTACATAATGTTTTTACATTATGTAAAAACATAATGTAAAAAATAAAAAAATTGTTTCTTTCATGTCGATAAAAAAAATTGTAATTTATAAATCTGTAACCATCATATTTCTTTTTAAAGGCTACGGGCAAAAATCTAACAATTGTCGAGTATCTGCCCATGTATAATTATATATATATATATAATAAAATTTTAAATATATAAATTTCAGAAATTTCTTGAATTTTTTTCTCATTTCTCTCTTTTTCCTCTAAAATTCTCTTTATATTCTCTCTTCTCTCATTTTCTGAGTTATGTGCTATGATATTTTGTATAGTACTCAATTTCATTATTTTTTATTGGTGCTAATCGAGCAAGTTTAGAAAAAAAGAAAAGATAGAAAGTGAATTATGATTATGATTGCTGCTCCAATTAATTTTTACGGTAATGATATATAATTTTTTTTATTTATTAGATTTTTGTTAATTAGTAATAAAAATAAAAAATAAGATAAATAATAACTTTAATAATAACAGATTAAATATAGATATATATAATAACGACAACTCAATCAAATAGTTCAATATCAAAATTAAATTATCTTAAATAAACTTGACTCATTTGACAAAAAAAGAACTTTAAACTAAGCAAACTTAAGAAGTATGAACTCACTTTAAATCCCAAAAAAAAAACTCAACTAAGCATCGGTGTCTTTAAAGTTGAATAACTTTTAATCTCTTCATTTACCATAATGATTTCGAAAAGAAAATGATGACCAAATTGATTATGATTATGAGTATTTCAATTAAATATTAAAAAGATCCTTGGTTAATCAGTATTAGACAAACCTATTTCCAATCTATTTATCATAGGATACATATGTCCTCTAGTATAAATAATATAATAAAATAATATAAATTATCAAAATAATTAATAATTAATAAATTCTAAAAAATATAACATAATGATGTTCATGAGGTCTAATATCTAGACTAATTATCATGGTGCATTATTTAAATGTCTCGCAACCAACTATTTAAATTTTAAAGGTATCAATTAGGCAGGACGGTCAAGGCATGACCAATAGCACAACATAATTCTAGAGTGCCAAGCTTAGCATGGCATAGTCCAGGACAGTGCCTGGTCCTGAACCGTGCTAGCATGAGGCACTATCATGTCGTGCTAGGCTAGTGCGAGTCATGTCTTGTGTTGGGCCAAACACGACCTGCATGCAGGGCCAAGTAGCATAATGCACAAATATTTCTTCCACAATAACAAAAATAAGAAATTCACTAATATTTTTTAGAATATCTATGATCTATCAGACTAGAAGTTTAAGAGCAGATATTTGTCAAAGGAACTAAAAAAAAAACTTTCAGATATATATGAGACACCATATAAATTATACATATCAAGTATTGGAGTCATGTGTTAGAAACTAATACGCGATATCTAACTATATCAATAGTAAGAAAAAAAAACTTTTTATTAATTATTCTGACTATAATACAATAATTTTATTAATAAAATTTCAAAAGAATTTTTATGACACAATGAGCATGTGTTAGTCTGTATACACCCCCACCACGTACATTCAACTTAGCTACATATGTAATATTAATAACATATTTAACAAATATAAAGACCATCATATATTTAGTATCATAATTATTAAGATGGAAAACAAATATTTGATATATTTCTTCCATTCAAACTATGTATTATTTGACTACCTAAATACATTCTAGGATTAAGAAGGAATAGATATAAAATATTTTAATATACATATCTATGTACAAGAATCAGGCACACCAACATGAATAGTTCATTCAAAAAAAAAATTAACTTATTTTCATGTTACGACATAAGGTATGATAGTTGTAGTCATGCTCAAAGAACAAACATAAATACTAAATTCGAAGATAATAACTTTTTTATTTAGTTATTAAGAAAAAAACAAGATTGTCTGTCGAATAGGAACGAGTTATCTTGTTACTTAGATATCAATTACTATTTTATCTTATCATATGATATTAATAAAAACTTGAATATTTTTCTATAGAGAAAATTATACAAATCCACAAATCTCATACAATCTAAAATGACACGTGATCTACTGATCCTTTATCTAGTACAGCATCAGAGTCTATTTTTTCTATGATAGCCAATATTATTTCGAATAGAAAATCAAGATTATAATCAAATATCATAAAGACACTTGTAAGCATGAAATACTAAAAAAATTTAAAGTTTAACATTCATGATAAAAGACAAAAAATGATGACGGATGATAATTCATGTGATATTGAGATCAAGAATAGTGAGAACACTAACATCTTCAAACACATTAATAATTATTATAATATGTATCTACATTCGCACTACTATACAACAAATATTAATTGATTCTTAATTCATATGATAGTGATATTATGCAGGTGCTTGTTTATTTTTATTATTTTTTTATTTCATTAAGATTTACACACTATTAATGTATTGGATATTAAGATAGCACTTATTATCATTTTTATTTTTGATATGTTTTTATTTTATTATGATTTATATATTCATCATTTTCTACTTTTATTTCATTATTAAATGAGATGAATTCTTTAATTTTTTATTTGAGTCAAACCAAACATGGTATCATGATAGCAATGCACGAATATGGATTATAGAAACAAAATATCATTACTAGAATATTATATTTTTTCTTTATTTTGTTTTTTCTTAATTTTTTTAAGTTCAAAATTTTTATTTTTTAATAATTAATGAAATAACAATTAACAAATTAAAGGTAAAAAAAATTTAACAATTTATTCAAATTTAAAATTTCAACCCAAAAAACCTCGTGAAATGAGTCGTGCCGACAAAGCACAACTCATTTGACACCTCTATATATATTCAAAAGAAAAACTTAATAAAAAATTTTAAAACTTTTTGAGATCATCCAACCTCGTGATGATCATGCTATATATGAGTATATGATGAGGATCTTTAAGCAATATGATATGCAAAATAAAATTTTTAGTATTATATTTAATAATACTTCAAATAACAAAATTACCAATAATATATTTGTTAAAATCATTTGAGATTAATTAGATGAAATTTTTCACATTAATTACATATGTCATGTAATTAACCTAATAGAACAAGAATGATTTATGAAAAAAAAATTTCTCGTATTTAAAAAAAATAAGAAATTCAATAAAATATCTTAAAATACCTAACAAACAATAAAAATTTAACAATCTCTATTTATTGGCAGACCTTAAAAAAATCCAAATAGATATGAAATACCATTGTAATTATATCTATCTAATATTAAGTCATATATTTGTTACCAACACATAATATCTAATTATGTCAATGATAAAAATAATAAATTTATTATTAATGATTTAGACTACAATACGGAAATTTTTTTATAAAATTCCAATAAAAAATTATTTCACCACAAATTTGTGTTTGACTATATATACTCTTACCACTTATATTACACTTAAGTACATATGCAACATTAATAAAATACTCAGCAAACATAGAGGACACTCAGCATTTAGTGTCGTGACTGTTGAGATAAAAACTAAATATTTAAAATAATTATCCTCTATTCTAACTCTATATTAATTGGTTGCTTGTATGAATTCTAAAATTAAATTATAAAAGATAAAAAAATATATTAAGATATTTATTTATTTGCATGAAGCAAAAAGATAAACCTGAAAATTTTATTCGTGAAAATTTTCCTAATGTGTTTATATATTACGACACTGAGTATGATAGTTATAGCGAAGCTCTGAGTACAAATAAAGATATCGTATTCAGAGATAGACTTTTTCATTCAATTAGTAAGCAACAAATGATTGGGTGCTCCATCAAATAGAAGCAAGCTATCTTGAAACTTATGTATCAATTACTATATTATTCTATCACATGATGATAATAAAAATTTAAATATTTTAAATTAATGAAAATCATAAAAACTTATCTATCACATAATATCTAAAATGACACGTAATCTATTGACCATACTGATATCTAGCAAAACATAGAAATATATTTTTTCTATAGCAGCTATTATTTGAAATAGAAGATCCATACTACACTCTAATATTATAAAAATATTTATATGCTTAAAAGACTAGGAACACTCAAGATTGAGTATTCAAGATAAAACAAAAAAAAAATTACTAATTGATGATGACTCACAAGATATCGAGATCAAGGATATTGACATCACCACTAGCATTATCTTTAAACACATGCATGATGATATCACCCTACATCCACACTATCATATTAAAGATAGGGATTGATGACTTATGTGATTTTAGATTACTTTTTTTATTTAATATTTTGATTATTTTTTGATTATTGTCAGTTATTTTTTATGTTTTGTTATGTATCATATTATGACTTATTTTGTCATAAAATATTTTCACTTTTGAGTTGAGCATACTGAATGTCAATTGATTTTTTTAATTATTGATTTAATTTTAATTCATTTAAATTTTTAATGCAATATAAATATGTAATATAATGCACTTTTTAATTATATTATTTTAATATACATATATAGTATTTTGAATAAATCAAAAATTAAATTTTCAAAAAATGTAACTTGACACGTTCAAGTTTTGGATTACCATAACCAGCATGACCTGATACAACTTAGCATGACTCAAAATCAACCGAACATGACCCAACACTGCTATACATGACTGCAAGCCAAACAGGCAATGCTTATCTGACTAATTTAGATATCATGTCATGCCTAGCATGACATCATGCCATTTGACACCTCTATTTTAGGTATTGTCTCTTCATACTAATTAAATTTTCAATTCAATGTGTTTCTTTTGATGATGTTTAGATAGAAAATATATAATATTTGAATTATTTCTTGGTATTGAAGTGGCATATTCTAAAAAAATATTATTTTATTCCAACTAAAATATATATTAGATATTATTTCATAAAATATGGCATTCTAGGTTGTGCTCTAGTGTAGACACATCTCAATCTAAACACAGAATTTTCATTCATTCAAATACTATTATACACTACACACTAAATAAGAGGATCATTAAATATGCTAATATATCATAACTAATAATTCAATAGATTCACTTAGATAAACTTTCCTTATATAATTCTTCACATGTTTAAATATATGAAAAAAGATATTAGCATGAATATTTTGTTTAATGGTCAAAAATATTATTCAGCAATCAATTATATGAATTCTAATTAAATTATAGTCATTATATAAATGAAAACCACCATGCGAATTTTTATCTTTATGAAAAAATATTATCTCCTAAAAAAATGGACATTTATTTCTAAATCTAAGGTAAACATTGAGTAAAAGAGTCATAATAATGACTACCAACAAAGTCATGCTCATTCGTATCCCACATTTATTAGAGAGGATCAGAATTTTTATTTTCACATCATTTTTTATATTGATAATCATACTATAGAGAAAATTACTTTTAATTTAATCATTCTCTAACATACTAACCATATTAAGATATGATGTGATCATCAAAAAAGAAGTATAAAAAATTTATTTATGCATATAGTATCACCACCAAAGATCATCGAGCACGTATTTCAAGAAGCCCTTAAGAGAATCACAACTCATTTATTGTTTCTTTCAAATTTAGCATATTAGAAATTTACGTGCCAACATGAGAATGAGAATGATATTTAAATTAGTAATATTTTGTAATACTAGTATAATGCTCATAATATTAAAGCATGTTTATAATTTTTTTACTACTATTTGCTCATATGATATACCCTATGTATTTAATACTATATAAATTCAAGTACTTATTTCATATACAATCCAATAATAATATGTAGCTAAATTTAACAATTAATTATATAACATCATAAATTGTCTTAGTATTGACCACAATTAGTGAGTTACTCAAACGAGGCACTCAATCCTAACTTTCTCAATTTGACAATTTTGAAGTGTTGATAATACAACTATAGCCCAAAGTAATTGTTTCCAAATATTATAATTATTTATAAGCCCAAATTATCAAAACAAAATAAATAATACATAACAACCAACAAATAAATTTAAATCAATATATGCTTAAAGGCAATATACATATATATAATAAGAATGATATTTCATAAAATATGTGTTTTGATTTTTCACCTTGGGCCATATTTTTGGTAGTCTAGTATTCATAAACCATAACAAGACTACTAGTACACAATTATCTCACTAAAAAATTCTCTCATTCCTTAATTATCAATCCTATAAAAAAGTCAAATATCGACAAGTGCATGTATGGTGTTATCTACGAGAATAATAATAATGACTAGAAAAAGTTAATCTTCACTACCATGTATCATCCTTGTTTGTCTATAATATTTCAAATATCTACTTAATGTTTAAAATTACAAATCTTCTTTCATTCACCCTACAATGATAACTCATAATCACCAAAACAATGTCATCACCACCAAGGCAAAATTATCATCAATGACTTTAGTTTAAATAGGTCATGATTCATTCTACTCATTCAAATAAAGCAAAATAAAAAAAGTATTCAGATTATAATTTCAATCTTAGTGCACATGGCTTCTACCTAGCACAAGGTCTAGGAGGAGTATATATCTCGATGAGTCTTACTACTATTGAATCAAAGAGATAATACTTACATTTCAAACCTGAGACCTACCACACCTATATGAAATTACATATCATCATATTAAGACACAACCTCTCCAAACATTACTTCTAATAAAATATAATAAATTCAAATTATTTTAACTACAACAAATACAATCAAATAATTCAAAATAAATAAATATAGATTTAAATCATATCAAAAGATTTTGGTCGAATCAAAATTTTATAATTAAAAAAGATATGTGTTTACTCACTAAAATAAAAGAAGAAAGGTATTATTTTTAAATTAGAACAGAATGTGATTGATGGGAAAATATACATCAGGAGCATTTTTTTATGAGATTGAAAATTGATGATTTTTCCAATTTTTGCAAAAATTAATTTTCAAATTTTGACTTGAGTCATTTTATAAAATTAATTACTGTATCAACATTCAATAACATAAACAAATAAAAGTTCACTGAAAAAATGTTAACAACACAATTGAGCTAGATGGTTCTTCTCCCTTAATCGCCAAACTCTAGTAGAGAGTAGAGACGCGCTCAGGGATCCATTGTTCATCTGGCATGAAAGTTATTGAAGTCGATAGGGATCAACTATATTTTGGAGAACTACAATGTGACTAGAAGTGAATAGAAAACCATTTTTTGTTTAACAACTCGTGATATCACGTCCATTCATAGACCCCCAGTAGTGAAAAACACGTGTTCGAGCTCAAACAGAAGGTCAATTCATACTCTCGTAGAAATCAAATAAACGAGAGAGTTAACTGTTTCCTTACTATTTCCTTCAGTTCCTCGTGGACCTTGTCAATGTTCTCCACATTCCCAAGAACATTCGCCATGGAAGAGAAAATGGGCTCGGTAACCATAGCCATTGCATTCTTGTTTTCATCGAGAGCCTGTACCACATGCACAACTCCAGGATGCCTTAGTCGCACCAACCGTCCAGCATCCGCCCGAATTACATCTAAAAAAGTATCCTCTGCGATCTTGGAAAGCCCCGCACGTGACCGTGCGTCCGACAATAATCGCTTATCGAGCACCCAGACGCACACTGTCGGATAATAATGCAGACGAATAGATTCACGGACAGCTTTCGCTGAGTAGAGTTTCCAAACCATCCCTGGCCCTGCCGAACCTATTTGATCGAGTAGCTCATAATCCTGCAGTGGCTTGGGACCGGTGACTTCCTGAACCGTGGCCTGTACTGTCTTCTCGATGGCCGCAGCTGTCTTGGCCAGCGCCTGAGTCAACGCTTTCATATTCAATGACATCGCCACTGGTTCGTTTATTACGAGTTAAACTATGAAGATTTTCATTGGCGATTGAACCATGACGTTTGGCTCCTGCTTCCCTCTTCTCCCACCGCCGTATTAACTCCGTCCCATCGGAGCACGATGATCAGCTTGCATTTACTTGCTGATCGCAGTTTGACGTTGGGTTTATCTAACCGACCTTTTTTTTCTACTACTAATTCGTGATTTTCCCCGTTAAATAAAAAATAAGATTACATCAAATTTTAATCATGCTTCCAAACTGAGGATGATGCACTTGCCCAAGCATTACACACCAAAAAATCAAACTTGAAAGAAGACTTATATTTTCATGTAAGATTAATTAAGATACATAAAATTGACCAATAATAATTTCAAAAAAAAAAACTAAAATAATATTCATAGAACATTGATTTATTAGTGGGATCCAATATTTGAATCTCACCTTTGAACCTGATCATAAAATAATTGTAAGTCTCCTAGTTATATGATATAGATATGTCTCAGCTGTTTTCATGAGGAGACTGTTAGGTTTTGGGCTCTCTTCCTATGTGGAATAAAAGCCTAAACCACGATGGTTCACTTGTGTTAATTATTTAAGTGGAGAGGTTTTGTGATTTTTTAGGGGTTATATTTCAAATTACAACTGAAGATTTGTTCACTGTTAGAATGAGCTGATTTTTGGACGGCAAGTTTGGAAAACATGATTCTTCGTTCTAAATAGGTGGATCATCGATATGATATTTGAGCAAGGAGATGATATAATTGTTGCACATTTTATGTTCTATTTTTGGGGTTTTTCTTTTTTTTTTTTTATTTCACATCAAAAGCATGAGTGTTTAATTCTGGATTACTGGATATAACATGCTTTTGATGCACTTATTGGAAAACTCACATGTACCTCTATTGATCATAGTGGAGCTATTTCTTTGGTCTGAATGATCTATAATTTTTACCCTTACCCTAGAGGATTTTCCATATTAAACAAATTGTGTATCTTGTGTGCTATTGAGTTTTGTTGTTGGTATATACCTTTATTAGTCCTCCTCATAAGTTCTTGCAAGCAGAAGGAATTTAATTGTGCTACATTTATTACTATGTTATTCAGTTTGTTATTGTGTTGGTCTATTTCTTTTATTAGATACAATAATTTTCCTTGACTCGATCCTCAAAGAAAGTCCAATTAAGATAAATCTTTCAACTCTTTTGAACTTGTGATTTGAACTTAGTACATTTATGCACAAATATAGCTCCTACTACTTGTACCAGCCCGATGGGGTAGGTTGTGTATTTTTTTATAAACCATCAAATAAATTTATCTTGTATATGTATTCTCTCATCACCTTTATGTTGTAGAGTTAGGAATTAGGGTTTTTGGGGGTAAATCATGCTTGTCGGATGAGTTATGTGATAATTTTAAGTAGAGTTTATGCATGTATTGATACCTTCATGTCATGAGCAATGTGAAAATTTTTTTTCACATTCTTAATAAAGTCTTTGGTGCAACATTTCTATTCTTAATGAAGTCTTTGGTGTTACATCGATACGGATGATTAATGGGCTAAAACTTTTGATGGTTATCAAACCACGAATGTTTTCCGCTCTTATTTAATCTAAAAGCATCAAAATCTTCCATACAATGCGAACATGCCAACATATCAGTTATACTCCACCCAAATATCATAGAATACGTTGGAAAGTTATTTATGGTCCATACGAGGGCAGCGCGCATCTAAAAATTTTGCTTTTTGGAAATATCATAGGTTTGAACCCCAATACCCCCAGTGACTTTTCAACTCAACTATTAATAACTGCAAAAAAAACATATATCTTCCCCTTTGGATTTGTAGGCCCTGGCACTAACACAATCAAAAATATAATTTTTTTTATTCATACATAAGTCATGAGACAAATTATACGGGGTCACCACCACAAGCCACAAAAAATATTGTTATCCAGATTGACCAAATGGCTGAAAACCATCAGCAAATAAATCCAACCTAACATTTCGAACTTTAGAAGAAAAATCAGGAAAATACTCATCGAAATATTTCCAAGCATGGGCATCAAAAGGGTGACACATCTTATCTAATTAATTAATTATTCATAAATTGAGCTAAACCATTTCATAAAGCATTATATATATATATCGGTTCATTTATTTAATATTTAAAATATACTTATTTTTAAAGATTTTAATTTTATGAATATATAAATATATAATTAATTAATTTAATCGAATAAAATCAAATAATTCCATTCTAATCAAATTAAGTATTCCGATTATATCCATGTACATATTTTAAATAAAAAAACTTTAAAATTTTTCATATGGCTCTGCATAAGGATATGAAAGAAATAATGACCTAAATAAAATCTCGGACTCCCAATGTTCTTTATTCTGCATGCTAATTTATATTAATTATAATTCATATCACCATATAATTATTATTGTACTTCACCACTTATTTAAAATTAATTTGTATATTTTGTGACTTAATACTAATTAAAACTCTACATATTAAGATTACAATTACTTATTGATTGAATCAAATCACTGATAATTTAACTTAATCAATTTATAATTATTTTTTTGATACTTTCCTTTGAACTTATTTGAAATGTCAGATTAAAATATACAACTAATATTCATCAATCCTTATAACATGTGGTATCATCAATCTTTCTAACAGGATATTGATTCAATCAACAACCAATATTCATCATAGATTTGATAAAGTTATCCAATTCGTAGAGTTCTATAATTAGTTTCAAGACCTCACTCTTTATGATTCAAAACAACTATTAACATAAGCATGCAAATATTAATTATTTCATGAATAAGAGTAACAATATTTATAGTAACAAAAGGATATTTTATTTTAAAAGTTAGTAAAAAATAATTACATCATGTTTGTTTCATCCAATACACTCAAGTGTACTAGCACTAAAAGTTTAAACTTTATCATTTACTATAGCCAAGATTAACCTAATAAAATATAATGCTACAATATTACTAATAGGTTGTCCATTTCTATCTAGTTTGTGAATAACAAACTTATATTCTACAAGAACTAATGATTCGATTTTCTGTGTACATACCAAACTATAAGCCCCGAATCTTTTATAGTATAGAATAAATAACAAATGCATTTTAACAAATTCAACTTATTGTATAATATTTTATTTAAAACAAAAAATGGTTGTAAATTAAGAAAATGGAAAATTAAAAAGAAATGACTTTTAGTATAAATTAGTTCCAACACTTTATTCAAAATCTTGATTAGAATCTTTCATGATTTATTTTCATATTTCAGATCACATATTTTACTTTTATTTTCTTTTGTATGGGTGGTCATCTAAAATATTATTAATTTTTTTGTTTTAAAATTAATACTCAAAAAATTTTGATATATATTCATATTAGCATATACTAATAAAATTGATAATAATACAAAATACAAGCTGCTAGGATAAAAATATAATAAGAGAATGATGGATCATTTTTGTGAGTACATATAGGTGCCCAAAACTTTTTTTGGCAATGTGAAAGTTCACCCACAATTTTCTTCCTCTCGATGTCCCTCAATATTTTATTACTTGAAGTTAATATTATATATTTCACCCTACCACATTTTGATTAAGCTTCTATTATGCTAATTGAGGATTGATAGCATATATATTTATTTTTGTAATGACTTCTATAGCATATGTGTTGGGTTGTCTTCCATGAAATGTTTTTTTTCTAATATGAAGATTAGGATGTGCCCAAAAGTTATTTCTTTTATATATTATCATATGAAATTGGATTTCTTTGCCAGTACATATACTTTGACTATCAGAGAATATAATATTTTTTTCTTATTTATATCTTATCTCCCCCAATAGTATTCATGATAATGACATTCCTTTTTTAGTACCACAATACTCTCCAATAGAAACCAAACATCAATTAAACTTGGTTGAAACCTCACACAATAATCATTCAAAAGTTGTTATGTAATTTTAGCCTTATAAATAGGAACAACATTTCCTCCAATTGTATTTAGAATAGTTCAAAATGTACCTTGTAAATAGGAAAAACCAATCCTTATTATGCTATATATATTGTACTCTCCATTTGAATTTAGATTAAATCAATCCATGTTATTTCAATCTATATTGTATTTGATTTATTATTAAATTATTTCTTCATTAGCTTGTCTAAGTACAAGATATTTTATCTCCATCACATAAATAATCATGATAGACTATAATTTTAAAACATTTCATACTATACCTCTAACAAGAGTAAACATTTAACTTATGGTGGACTTGATATTATTAATGTCACATGCATAATCTATATCAATAGTCTCTCACGATCCTCTTTATACCATTTTTATGTTTTCTATCAAGGTTCATCATGTATCAACTAATTATTTTCATTTCTTTTATGATATTCTTATATATTATATAGTGAATAATAAGCTTCTCACTACAATGGAACTCATGCTTGTAGATAATTTAAAAGTAATAGGAATATGAGTAGAAATTAGATTATAATCTTTCATATTGAAGTACCAAAAGACTTTCTTCAAATAATTCTTTTGTGAAAGTTAAGTTTTTCTCTCCTTTCTATCTTGATAAATTTGTAACCCTATAAACCCCACTTACCAAATGTATCTTTAACTCTTAGACATGATTTTTGATAGGGTGTGCTGCCAATATGTCTTCCATACATAACAGTGAAAAAATAAAATATATATCACCAAATATATTATCAAATGATCTAAAGTAAGTCAATTGTATTCAAAAGTTATGATGAAAGGAATCAAATTTCTTATATCAATATCTCGGTGCTTATTTGAGACTATATAAAGATTTGTTCAACATGCAAACTAAGTTTACTCTTCTTTTTTCTTCAAAACATTATAGTTCGAGCATATAAATTTTATTATTTAAGTTGTCCAAAAAAAATATTGTTTCTACATTTGACTACTCCAAATTTAGATCAAAAGAAGCACATATCACCAAGACCACTCAAACTAATATAAGTCGAGTAATAGGAAAAAACATTTTGTTGAAACTAGTATATTTTTTGGAGCATATCCTTTGATTATTATTTATACATGATAGTACTCTACTTGATCATTAATATAATATTTGACCTTTTAAACTCATATATTTTTTAAGTATTTCCTCTTTATGGCAGTGGAATAATATCTCATGCTTTGATTTTATGAAGAATTTCAATTCCTTCATACATTTGAGCCATCCACATGGAAGTTTTTTTGTCTTTTTTTAGTCTTTAGAAAAGTTGATAGCTCTTTATCCTCTATTAGTCGATAGTATATAACATTTTTATTCATAATATATTATAAGTATCTTGCTAGTTATCTCCTTTTATTCATAATGTATTCTCAAATGTCAAACTCAAATGGTACATGTTAATAATGCTACCATGCTTTATATATGTTCTAATAGTTATTTAAAATAAAACTTATAATATCTATATAAATTATCAATGTGTTGTATCTTTCTTCACTATGTAATATGACTTATACTAAGATGATATGTCTATTGATGATGACAATGTGAGTGCATATTTGATAAATGATACCCCTTTCTTTCATCAATATATTCTAATAATATAGACTTTATAGATTTTGGATCTAACTTTAATACTTGTTACGCATTGTACATTATGTACAAAAGACTTCTACATATTTGTTAGAAAGAATTACAATTTGGCTTTCTAGTCCACGTCTTAGTTGGCATATTCAAGTTAATTATATTTAATGGTGATTGATTGATGACATTACACATATTTTTTATTATTTCTTCGAAAAATAACATGGTGATAGTCATTATTTTAACATTGCTCTTGTCTATTCAAATAAATATTTCTTATATACTTTGTTATTCCATTTTAATGTGGAGTATGCGTCACTATAAATTATTTCTTGATACTTATTAATAAAAAATAAATTCAACACTGGTATATTCTCTTTCATTGTACATTCTCAAACTATTAACATTCTTTTCATATTCAAGTTTATTCATGCTTTGGATATTATAAGATTTGAATAACATATGTGTCTACTTCTTAATTAGATAAAACCAACAACTTCTAGAGTAATCATTAATAAAGGATGTGAAGTTTGTTGCACCCACTAATGAAATAAATGGTACTTCCCAAACATTAGAATGAATCACTTATAAGATAAATATGTTTTCAATTAATGATTTCTAGCGACATAATGGTTGGAAAAGGATAATAAAATTATATTTAGCTTTGGAAAAAGTTTTTGTTTAGATAGAATATTCAAACCTCAATCTCACTTGTGACTAAGTTTATAGTGTCACATTACCACTAATTCTTCTATTAAACAAGTGGATATAGTGGATGTTTCTCATTCTTGTTATGTTTATCCATTAAACATGTATAAGTTCATGGCTACATTTTATGCTTTGATCACCATAAACTTACCTCTGACTATTTTAATGATTCCATTTAGAACATGTGTTTTGTACTCATTATCATCTATTTATCTCAAACATAATAGAGTTTTATCTTAGGTTATTCACATATCAAGCTGAGATATATTCATATTAGTGAAATCATTCTCTCTTAAAAGTTTCAAGACATGTTGCTCGTTGGAATCATTTTATACTAAAAGCTATTTTTGTTTATTTTTCCTTGTAATTGATGGTGGCATTCTTTTTGGTTTTATTTTGAATGATAATGAGCTGAGATTATATTTAAAATAGATATATATATGTATCCTTTATTCTATATAATATTAGATCTGGCACATAAAGTTTGATTTATATACGAAATATCGAATCATTGGTTCTTATTAAATATAAGTATATTGTTCACAATCTAAATGAAGTTGGACACTCTATGTAGGTTATAGGGCACCTCTTCTATAGAAAGTGCTTTAAACTGGGTAAATCTGCCTAGTTTTATTGCAAATGATTTGGGCAGTGTCCAAAGTAACAAAAAATGTTTGGAATTATTGTTGTGTTCTTCGCCGCTATCGGTGTCTACCATCATGAGTTCTACCATAATCAGTTTTTTTTATTGTTTGCAGCCACTACAGATTCTTTTATCAATGACTACATAAACCATCGCATATGTCATTGCTGGCTTCAAATATAACCTTCAATATCATGATTGGCCATGACAACCTCTGTAGTGACCATCATTATCAATAAAAATTATCTTTGGCACTGCCATTAGTCATGATTGCTTCCACGATCACCATTACTAGCAATAAAATTTATTACCAACACTACTATTGGTCCTTTCAACTTTCATGGTCACAGTCACCAACAACTAAAACTATCACAGGCACTACTACTAGTCATGATTGCTTCCACGGTCACCTTCATTGGCAACAGAAACTGCCATGGGCATTGCTATTGGTCTCAACTATTTCCACAGTCATCATCACCAATAATAAAAACCATCATGGATGCTGCTCTTGGTCATGACATATTCCACCATAGACATCATTGTCCACAACTAAAACTACCATTAGCATTACTACTGGCCATGGCTATTTTCACAAGTACTTTCGTCAGCTGCTTCAACCACCTTAGTCAAATGTGTCAACCATCATCTCTTTCACAAACATTAGAGAATAAATATGAGATAAAATTTACAACCCCGTGTACAATGAACACACAAAGATCATTGCATAATACAATTCATGAACAAAAAATCAACAACAATCTATAAACATAGTTAGGTTGTTTAACTTGGTCAACGAAGGCTAAATTGCCTCTATTAATGTTAGGCAATCACATATTCACAAAAAAAAACAACTTAAAAGTCAACACATCCACACACAAATATCACAATAACTCCCATTGGCACTATTGTTGAGGATTTAAGAACTCAAAATTTTGAGTTAGTAATATTTGTGGATTAAGCTTATTTTTATATAATCGCATGCGCATAAATATTATGAGAAGAGACATACCTTAAGCATGACTTGGCCAAACTATCTTTTCTCATATGTCACCTTTTCTAGATAGGTGTGAGGAAGATGACAATGTTATGGTGGAATAAGCATCGTCGAACCAATGTCTCAATGTTTTTATATTCTCCAAACTAAAAATCAAATATTAATTTACATTAAAAACCAATCCATTCAATTCCCTATTTTTTTTAAATTTAAATATATTTATTATATATATATACACACACACACATACATAATCATAATCAATTAATGCAAATCAATTATTTTGATTTAATAACAAAATCAAATTATCTGATTACAATTAAATTATTTATTCTGATCACGGATATATATAAATTTTCTAAATAAAAAAAAACTTTATGACTTCTTTCATTATGCCTAGATAAGGCTACGGAAGGGACCCATGCCCTTATAAGATAATGGGCTTCAATGTAAAATATTTCGCACAATAATTTATCTTAACTATAATTCATACCACTACAAAATTATAATCACACTCCCTCATTTATTCAAAATATTTAATGCCTTTTATTACTCTTCACTAATTAAACTCTTCATGTTAAGATTATAGATACTCGTTGATTGAATTAAATCACTAATAATCCAATTCAATCAGCCTCTAATTATTTTATTGATAATTTCCATTAACTTATTTAAATTGCAGATTAAAATCCACCTATAGGGTTTGAAAATATCAAAACTTATAAGCTTTTTCAAGGAAGTATTATTAATTCTTTTGACAATATATTAAGTCTATCAATAATTAATATTCATCATATGCTTAATAAAGTTATCCAATTCATATAGTTCTCAAAACTATTTCTAGTTTATACCCTTTATGAATCAAAATAATTATTAACAAATATATGCAATAATAACTATTTCAAGAATAAGAGTAATAGTGCTTATGATAATCATGGTGTATTTTATTTTATAAGTCAGTACAAAATAATTATACTATATAGGTCAAGTTCAATACACTCAAGTGTACTAGTACTAGAAGTTATAACTTTACCATTCACCATAATCAAGAAAGACTTATTGAAGTTGAGTGTTACAATCTTACCAATAGGGTATCCAATTTTATTTAGATTATGAATAACAAACTTATATTCTACAAGTATCGATGATTTGATCTTCTATGAATAAACCAATCTCTATGCACTGAATCATTTACAAGTAGAATAAAGGATAAATGTATTTTTACAAATTCAGCTCATTATAAAAAACTTTTATTAAAATGACAAAATGATACAAATCAAGAAAATAATCATAAATAACTTTTAGTATAAAAAAATATCAACAAAGATATCATCAAAGATTAACTTTGTCCTTAAATCATTATTGGTCATATCTATGCTAAGGTGATCATATGAATCATGCATACTTTAGAGTAGAAGTTCAACATGTTCCTCTTCTTTTATATTGTATAATATGGATGATAATAGAAATAATTACATTTTTTTAAGAATATTATTGTATTTTGTTATAAAAGTACATTCTAACATTTAAAAATATGCAACATTTTTCATAGGAATATTTTACTGAGTAGCGACTTGACTTTGTACATATTTATCAAAGTATCCCAAATTAATTTTGTGATTATATTTTTTTTTCTTTAAGTTGAATTATTCTTCATTTTTCTTTGCTCAAAATTTATTTCATTGAATTTTTCTATTTAAAATTGTGTCATTGTTTGTTTCATGTTTATGGAGAATAGTGAACAAAAATAATAGTAATTATATGTATTAAATAGACTAAAAAAGTTATGGCATGAGTGGATGGATCACAATGGCCTTTCTAGAATATTAGTTTCCTTCAAGTTTTTATTACCTTTATAATAGAATTTTTTTAAATATGTATTAATCATAAAAGTTACTATTATAAACAACATTACCTCTCATATCAATTCTTTAAAGTTAGAACCAATAATAATAATTTGGAATAGAAAAATCTAAAGCAAATAAAAAATCTAAAGTTTTTAATGGAGATAGAATCTATTAGGATTGTAATGATGGTAACAAAAGGGCGAGCCCATTTGATGAGTACATAAAGGTCCCCAAAACTTATTTTGGATGAAATACAACTTCACCCACAAATAGTAATGACTCTATGGTTTGAATTGTAATGCAAAATCGACCAACTATTTTTATCTCAAAGACATTATATGTAAAAAATAATTTCATTTTAACAAACCAATTTTTTATGTACTTATTAGATTTGCAAAAAAAAAATTTTACTAATTTTAAAAAACATGACATGAAATTTTCAATCCAAACATGATCCAACAAGTTGAAATGAGTTATGATATTTTAATTAATCATCTTTTTCAAAACTATCCCCTCTTCCCAATGCAAATTACATGAATAACTATTTCATAGTTTATTTGTTTATCAGCTTTTTTTTTTTCACAAAAGGTAAATGATCATTTTTTATGTTTTTTATTTAATCCTCAATTAATATCATAAAATATTTGATTGTTGTTTGATTACAACCATTTTCATTAATGTTTAGCTTTCTTTTTTTTATCTATGGTGTACCTCATACATTTACAATGTGATTCATACTTGATAATACTTGGCATGTTTGATGCTCCTCTAATTCAAATGGATAATATTTAATGGGTTTGGGAATATTTTTTATGATCAAAAAAAATATTTTCATCATTTCCATTTAGGTTCAATGATATTCATTATATTTTTGATGATAAACATTCTATTGTGGTCCCTAGATTGTTTATTGTAATTCATCAATTAAGATTTTTTTTTTTTGTATTATTGCACTTAGAAGACAAATATTAGGAAAATGGTTCATGATGTTTAAAGTTTATAGTATACTTTGGATAAATTAATTCCCAATAGGTGCATTAAAATATTGCGCGCCCAACCCTACTCAAAATATCTTTCTCCACAATCACATTGGACACCACATGTTCATGCCATGCAATAAGAAACCTATATTATATCATATCAACATCACCACATCAATACCTTAGGAGGAAGAATAAAATCAAGACAAAAAACTCATAATTATAATTTTATTTTAAATACATGGCCTTTTGATTTTCCATTTCAAAAATAGAATTTGAATTATTGTTGAAAATTTCAACAATGCCCTTATCCATTTGCATATGCGCCTTTGTTGGTATTCAATTAGAGGTGTCAAATAAGTTAGGTCGAGCCAGCATGAAATGGCTTCCACAGAGCTGACCCAGCATGGCCCGGTGGCTTGGCTATTTAGTTTTTTGGGCCGAGTCATGCCTTGACATGCTAGGTTTGGCCCGTTCTTGTTGATCATCATTCTCATCTTAGTACTAGTTATATTTAAGTAGTAAAATTGATGGATTGTTCACAAGCTAACTGAACACTCTTCTAGATTATTTTGGAAATATCTCATTTTAATTGGTATATAAAAAATCTTGCCAGTTACTTGAAGAATTGAAATATAAAACTTGATTGACAATAGGGAAGCTTAACTCCAATTTAAAGTTAGTTGAAACCAGAAGGTTTCTAGGCCTCTATGTATTGGATGAGCATTGAAATGACATGAATTTTATCGAGAGAATCTCTAAAGAAAGGTCTAAAAGATAGCATGAGTAGCTAGTGTTGAAAAAAAATTAGTATGAGATAATAGTTTTTGATATATGATGCAAAACACTATTTTTTTCAAATATGTTAAAATTTTGAAGGAGATGTCCATACTTGGTGCATCAAACATTCTTGAATGATGTGGTGAAGATAGATGATGCATGTGTTGGAACCATTTTATATTGAAAGCTATTTTTGTTTGTTTTCCTTTTAGATTATTGGATTATTTTTGGTTTTCTTTTGAATGACAATGAGATGAGATTGTTTTTAAAATGATATACATGTATTCTTAATTTTATATGGTTGCTTATTTGATACGTAGAGTTTAGTTTACTCATAGAAGATCAAATCATTGATTTTTATAAAATATAAGTTAATTATTCACAATCTAAATAGAGTTGGACACTCTATTGATAAAATTATAGCATATGATTTTAGTAGGTTTATCTTGATAATAGGAAATTGTGACATTCTAACTTCTAATGCACTTATGTGTATTTAACGAGACCAAAGTGGTATAATTATTTTATACTAATATATAAAATAAAAAAACACTATAATTATGGTAAATACTATTATTTTAAATATTGATGTAATTAATAAATATATATACTTGTTAATATTTATTTTTACTCATAGATGGTAAAATTTATAATTAAATAAATATACTGAGTGAGTTGGATAACTTTATTAATTGTATGATGAATTTTAATTATTGATTGAATCCGTGTCCATAAAATTGATTATTGATGCCCCTTGAGGATATTTATAAGTTTTAATATTGTTAAACTCTGCTATTGAATTTTGATTTGACATATTGAATAAGTTAAGTGGATGATCTCAAGGTAATATATAAGAGTTTGATTTAATTATATTGTCAGTAATTTGATTCAATTAATAAGTATATGATTTTAATATAATGAGTTAAATACGTGTTGAATAACAAACTTGTGAATTATAAAGAATAAGGGACTATAATTATAATTTTATAATGGTTTGAATTATAATTAATGTCAATTATAATGTATATAATTTACACTAGGAGTCCTAAATATTATTTATGCTATGGTACCTTCCATGACCTAATCTAGTGACATAAGAAACATTTAAAATTATAATTTAAGATTTAGTTTGTTTATTTTTGTAAATGTGTATATAAAATCAAGATAATTAATTTAATTGAAATTATTTTATTAATTTATATAAATTAAAATTGAATTAATTATTATATATATAAAAATAAATCTTTAATATAATTTGAATAAAATGAAAAGGGAACATATTACATCACCATTGTAAAGTGATATGATGTCTACAATTTTTTATTACACATTTTCAGATTTATTGGCAAAATAGATGCACAGCCCACACATATTACACATCTTCTTTCCTCGCATAAGCAGAGCAAGCACAAAAAAGACATGTCTAGAGAACTCTAACATCATGAATAATCAAGGTATATGCTAAATGGTTTTGCTTTGATCTTCATCCTAGAAGATAAAAACTTGAAATGAATCAATTACAAGCAAAATCTATGAAATCATTTATAAATCTAACAATATGATCAACACAATTATTTAAAGTGATTGGTTGTGGGGGCAACTATATATAGTTGTTCCTTCCCAAGAAATTTTGTTTTGTATTGATAAATCTTCACAAGTTATTAAGGAGATAAATTGTATTATGAATATAAGGTAGTTACTTACAATATCATCATCCAATATTGTTTCAATGATAAATCACTAAAACACTTTTTTAATTAGTCTATGTCTAAAAAATAGTCTTTTACATATAGACTATTTTTTCTAAATCATAATATAAGTGAGTGCGAGTGTAGTTAAAAGTGTGAGTGTAGTTAAAAGTGAGGGTGGTTAAAAGTGTGAGTGTAATTAAAAGTGACACATTCAGACTATATTTTTAGATGTAGTCAAAAAGTCAAAAAAATGTAGTCTTTAAATATGTTTAGACTATGTTTATTCAAATTTTAACTATGTCTATTATGAATAAAAAGACTACATTTTTAAACATTGTTAAACTACTTTTAACTATATTTTTTGACTTTTAACGACAACTATTATGTACAATGACTACATTTTAGACATGGTTAAACTACTTTTAACTATGTTTTTTTTTTACTTTTAACTACATCTACAACTGTACAAAAAATTACTTTTTAATTGAAAAAACATAGTCTATGATGAACATTCTAACTATATTTTTCAAAATGTAGTATAATATCCAATCATGTCATACAAACATATACTTTAAATTCCAAAAAAATACCAAAAATATTGAATTGAAATATCCAATACTATCATAGAAATATCCAATAACATTTTATAAACAAACAAACAAAACATTTCTTTAAATGAAGCCGTGCAAGTACTCAACCCATTCTTCGCACATAATATCAATCTCTTCTTGTTTATAAGTTTTCTTCTCGTCTAACTACATGTATACATAAGTTACTTAAGAAAAAAAATGTACTAAATAACACAACATAAAAATTAAAAACCATAAAAAAATACCACTTATATGAATCACGTATGCAATAATAACCTACTTTTTCACCCACATGTTGAGTAGTTTTGATTTCTTACATTGGTTGTATAAATAACTACAAAAAAAAAACATGCAGCACTATTATAAGAATGCACAAAACAAACAATATCATAAATTTGTCATATTCATAGATAAGTTACATATGTTACATACGTAAATTAAATTCAAAATAATTGAATTGAATCCATAAATTCAATTCATATATTAATAGATAAGTTATAGAAAAAGCCTTGAAAAGTGTTATGTAACAAAATGTATTGATTTTTTTATCATATGTATACATAATTGTTTATTATAATGTAATTAATTTCACATATCTTAAATAACAAATAGTTTAACATTATAAATTAATCATACATTTATAGATAAGTAAAAAAGGTTTAAGATGCCTTGAATCCATCATCAATAACGAATGATCAAGGCCATACAATATGATAACCAACAAAATTTTTAACTCTCACAATATCATCACTGATTATTATTAGAAGGAGAACATCATCATCAAAACAAACATCAACAGATATATGATGGTTGTGAATACCCAAAGGAACTCTATGTACAACAAGGTTTGGTGCTACATTTTCAATCATTGTATAATATCTAATTATATTATTAATAAATTCTACTACCAATTTGCATGGTTTTTCTTTCAAAGAAATACCATTAGAAAATACAATTACTATGAATTAAATAAAATACTATAAATTTAAGTAAATATTAATATACCTTTTACATGTTTCTTTGTCAAATGGAAACTAATTTATATTTACATCATTTTGTATATTAAAAGAAGCAATAGTTTTATTTGGATGCAGTTTTTTAACTAGTAGTAGCTCCCTTTGTCTAAAACATATTGAGCACTTCAAGTAACTTTAGAAATTTCTCTCACCTTTGTATTTTCTTAATGAAGTTGACATGGTTGATTGAGTAATGATTTTCTTTCCTCAACATCTTCTCTTTGTTGTTGGTTCATTTTTTTTTCTTCTAACAAATGTTATAAGAGTTCACTTATTTTTGTTCTTTTTAAAAGTTTGAAATAGGTTGTAGGCATAACCATGCTTCTAACTGTTTGAATTTACTTAATATGTATTATAGTAATTATACTAAATGTAAAATTAATGGATTATACAAAACATAACACAACATCACAAGGAACAAAAAAAACATAACACAACCACAACAAACATCGATTTTAATGTGGTTCACTAACAATTTAATATGACTAGTTACATCCACTAAAAAAGCACATAATTCTTGTAGAATTATTAACCTAAAATATTTCATTACATAATCAAGAGAGAGAGAAAAGAAGAATAGAGTGTATATTTGTGATTATGGATACAACATATATATAGAACCAGGTTATGCTTCAAAGAATTCCCCCCAGCCCACTGACTAGGCAGTTGTACCCCTATTATTGTCCCAATGCCACATATCTAATCTCTCAACATATTAGTACATGTGCTTATAAATAAAATAAAGAAACAAAGCTAAGAATTAAGGAAATAGATAACAAAACAAATTATATACTACAACACCCCTTGCTCGACCACTATGTTTGGGATTTTCCAATGTCATTCCTAGTATGTCTTTTTTGTCTCGATTATTGTATTGATCCATCTTTCACCTTCATTGTATATTCATCCTGATATGTAGATAAAATGAACCAAATATTAAGAAGTTATAAAAGAATCTATAGTTAGCTATTTAATTAACAATAATATATTAACTTTAAATTTTCTATATGCCTTCTTGAATGACTTCACTATCAGAACCATCACTTTTTGAATAAATAGCTTTCCATACAACATTTCATCCAATGTCATCATTGATACCCATCTCTTTTTTCTAATTATTATATAATAACTATTTTAATAAATGATTAGCTAATTATTACTCAACGATGTAAAATTAATATTCAACACTTACTATCTTTTCTTCCATATTAACAAATCTATGTCTAGATAAATGATATCGATACTCACTACTTTTTGCTCTCACTTTGCAACTTAATCCATTCCTAAAATCCTAAAGAACTATACATATTGACAAACGCATTCCAACCATCTTTTTTTATGAATGGATAGTTTTTAGGAGGGTTGTCAAATAAGGATCGTCTATCCTCCAATGTATTCAAGAATTTTTCATCAATAAGAACTTAAATTATCTCTATTTTGGACAAGAAGATGAAAAAATATATTTATTTTTTTCAACTGGCACATTATAAGTTTTCTAAAAATATATAGAAATACATAAGAACATACTATTGAAATCAAATTTCATTTAAAAAAATTAAGAAAAAACTAACCTTTATTTGAATCCAAATTTTGTTTTTTAGTTCTTCAAAAACTGAAAGCCAATTTTTGATAATGCACAACTCAAATGAACCCTCTAGATTGGTCTTTGTTTTAAAAAATTGATCAATTTCCTTAATATTTATAGATGCATTATTGGTCTTGCTAATCAACAACCATACATACTAGCAGCTTAGATTTATAAATTCCTCTATAGGAATAAAGATTCTTGATTCTCCTTCCATATGTACCTTAGGTCTAAGGATAAATGGGGAACTCTTAAGCTGAATAGGAGTTCTCCTTCCATATGCACCACATCATCATAACCAAGAGAGAACAAGGCATTTGATACATACTTACCTTGTAGTTGGCCATGTAGCCCGTCTTGAGTGAATTCTACTTGCATGTGTGTCCTCTCTTTGACTGGCAATGATAATCCAAGCTCCTTATGAGTTTGACCCTTTAGAACTTCCTCATATGTTCTTTTATGCCTCTCCTCCTTGTACCCTAGTTCCTCCTTCATTGATTTCACATATGTTCGCCCTTCTAAGATTTTTTGTTTTTTAGATCCTTCCTTCTCTCTCTTTTCCTAGTGTTCTATTGGGCCTTAGGCTAGTTGGATGAAGCCTCACTTCCCCTTCAATTTTTGCATCTCCTCTTTTTGCTCTACTTCCTTCATTCTCTCTTCCTCCATCCTTAAGCTTCCATTTATCTTCTTTTGCAAGGTTTCCTTCCTAGGTCATGTACCTGAAATATTTGTTTTGATAGGGCTAAAGCCAATGCTCTTATTGGGCATGTTAGAGAATGATTTTTTTGGCATTTTCCAAGGGTTTTAAACGTGAATGGATTACTAAGGTTAGTCACATCAACAATCCTCTTAATGATTCAGAATATTTCTTGATCATTTATGTTAATAAACATATTTGATTATTTGAGATATTTGTATCTAGATCTATGTAAAACTCCTCTTCATTAAATTCTTTTGAGTTTTTTGAGAAACTTCACTATCTTTCACCAATATTTTTTAAAGATATACCTTCCTCTCTTTTACTTTTTTTGGGTGGGTCATATTCTCTTGATATCACCTTACCTAATCATGGGCCCTTCATTCCATTATCTTCTTTTCTTATCCCTTACAGAACTTATGCATAAGTGTAGGACTTTTTGCTTTTACTTTTTTCTATTGGTTCCATTGACTATTTCAGGCTCTTTATTTGATAGATGGCTAGTCTTTAACTCTTCTTCCTCGTCCACTTATTTTTTAGTTGTTCCTTTCCTAGCTCTCTTCACAAGATTTTTGTTAACGTTTTTCTTCTTTTTATCTGTTGGGATTGCCAAGATCAAGCCAAAGACTAGGCCCTTCTTAATGATATTAGTTCTATCCTTTTTAGGAATGAGGTGCATTCCTTCCCATCTCACCCTTTCATGGGCTTGAAATTTAAAATGATCAATCTTTGGATCTTTTGTCTCCTGTTGGGTATAGGATGGAACTATTAAAGGATAGGGGTAAACTTTTTGAGCCCCTTCCTCCTCTTCTATTACGAAACAGCACTCTCCTTTTAGGCTTAATTGATTTTTCACTTGCTAACTTGGAAAGTGGTCATTGTACTTCTCTCTTTACCACATCCATGTTCTAATTTAAGCTTATCCATTACGAGGGTTAAATGTTTATGATTTTTAGATTTTTCTTCTCCCTTTTTATATTTTGAAATTTCATTTAAATCTGGCATTATTAAAAGTCATAGATCTTTTAATATAGTATTCGGATTTCTCATGTCACACATTTCAAGATATTTATTAAATAATTTTAAAAACTTTTTGCCAATCATAATCTAAAATTCTTTATTGCTTATTATGTACACTAAGTATGTTATCATTTTTCATGGCTTTTACTCTTAATAATTGAAAATTAACTATCTTTCTGAATCCTTACCATTGGCTATATTCTCAAAATCAATTTTCTAGATATTAAGTGCATCTTTTTAATTATAATGCAATGCTCCCATGTTATTTTTAAAGACATGTGAGTCTAAATCTAGATGACATAAATTGTCTGTTTCAAAGTATTCGAAATCAATCCAATTTCTTTTAGATTTAGGAGAATCCCTCCTTTCATATTTTGAATTTCATCCACATGCCCTTAGTTGTTTCTCTTTATATTTTGGAGATGCACTAATCATAAAATTAGGATTGTTATGATTTGATTTATCTTCGAATCACACATTACAAATGACTTTTAAGTAAACACAAAGTGAAATAAAAACTTTAGAACCTTAGAATTGAATATTTTGAATATTTTAATTATATTCACTCCGCAATTTCAAGTTATAATTGAGCTCAGTTTCTATATATTCATATTCTATTCGGTTTTAACTTACAAATTTTAAAAATGAGAGATTAGAACTTGTATAGTCAAAGTCCAATATGTTGGGAGATTAGAAAATGAGCAACCCATGCTCAGCTTTGGAATCCACTGCCTAAAGCCCGCAAGCACATCATCTGTGGTAGTTGGTGCACGATCCATATGAAAAACCATCATCCAATTGCCAACTGATGTTAGATTGACTCTGGCATAGTGATGCGTGCTAGATGTGCGCCTGTTGACACAACTTTAACTTCTCAATGCTCTTGTGCCATTTGATCGACCACTTTGAATACTATCATTGGCACGACTGACCTTGGATTTTTGAATCAAGAAAGACAAAAAATTGAAGCATATGAAAAATGTCTTATTGTCGTTCAAATTTTGAAGATTTTCACCTGCACACACACACACACACACACACACACACACCCAAAAACACATCTCAGGAAGCTCATCGGAGGCTTGTCGAAAGCTCACCAAAAATCACCTAGAAACCACCCAAAACGAGAGTAATTGAACAGTCTTTTGGGAGCTAAAAAAACAAACAAAAAACAAACAAAAGACAAACAAAAGACAAACAAATACAAACAAAAACAAACAAGAAACAAAAAAAACAAAAAAAAAAGAAAGAAACAAAAAAAAAAGAAAAAGAAGAAAAGAAAACAACAAAAAAATTCAAAAAACAAAATAAAACAAAAAAAAACTAAAAAACTAAAAAAACTTAGTATAACAAAATAAGGCTGTGTTTTTTTGTTTTTTTATCATTTATAGGAAAAAGATAAAAGACTACATTCTTTAATAGGAGAGAAAAAATAAATTTTTAATTTTATATCAGACTATATTTTTAAAAAAACTATAGTATTTTATATTATAAAATAATATAATATTATGACTTTATTAAAAATATAGTATTTTTATATTATAAGATATAAGACTATGGTTTAATTATTAATGTAGTTTTTTTATATCATAAGATAATATAAGGGGCTGTTTGATAAACAACTTAATATTTTTAAACCATTAAAAATGAAAATTTTCAATGATTTGAAAAAATCAATGTGTTTGATAAAAAATACT
Organism: Sapria himalayana; assembly: GCA_029783825.1. NCBI lineage: Eukaryota > Viridiplantae > Streptophyta > Magnoliopsida > Malpighiales > Rafflesiaceae > Sapria > Sapria himalayana. Next base: position 2,007,209 of record JAREIK010003611.1, on the reverse strand, counting down.
TGGGAGCTGTTAATTGAAAATTTTAAGTGAAATAGTATTACAAATATTAAGTAGGTAGAGACCTACTTAAAGTTAAATGGTGAAAATTTTCAACAATTTTTTTAAAAGTTATTATTTTGTCCTTTATTTTTTTTTCTTTTTCATTTTCTTATTCACGCTATAGTTCAGTTTGTGAATCTTTATTCTCCTTCTCCTTTCTCTGCCACTACAAACCCTAATCCTAACTCTCTTTTATGATTAATTTAATAGAGGAAATACCAAATCAACTTGTTTATTAATTTTTATTTTTATATTAAAAATTTGATAGTTTTAAAGAATTTAAATTTTATTGGTTATTTTTAAATATTTTTATTTCTTTTTTGGATTTATGATTTATTTATGAATATATTTTTAAGGATTTTATTTTTTTATAATAATTAATAATTGTAGTGAAAAAATAATTCATTAGAAATTCTATTTATGTTGGATAATATGTAATACAATGATAATAAGAGTAAATATGTAAAATACATCATTTTCAGCATTGAGTATTTATATTTATCAAATAATATATTTATCTGCAGTATTCAAATTAACAATATTTTATCAAACAGTTTTTCAATACAAATTCAACACTTAAAAAATTCAGCCTTAATTTTTCAGCACATATTTTTTAGTACTTAATTTTTTCAAATTTATCAAAAGGGCCCTAAGACTATAGTTTACTTAAAAATAGAATCTTTCTTATATTAAAAGATAGTATAAAATATTATTTTTTATTATAGATATAATCATTTAATTTATAAAAAAATTGTGAAAACATAATTCAAAATATTAGATTTTATTTATTACTAAAAACCTAGTCTTTTTCCTAAAACTAATGATAGTCTATTTAACTTTTTGTATTAGTGAATTAGCTTTTGGATGTTGACAATATTACTAGGAAATTTGTATAAATAGTTATGGAGAAGAAAAGTATTCAAAATGGGTAGTTTCATCGAAATATTGTTTCTAAGATGACGTGATTTCAAAAATACATTCTAAATGTTAGGTAGTTTTTAAAATACATGTTGGGTTTATTTGAATTGGGTAGACAAGGTATTTTTAATATAATAGAATACTCCAATTATCATGTGTTTTATTTTAATTTTAATTTTTACTTGTTTTTGGATTATGATTGTAATGGAGATTTTGTTAAATACATTTTTTATTTTATTTGTTTTTTATAATTATTCTACTAATTTGGGTAAAATAGTATTCGATACATGGTTTGATTAATTCTCAAAATATTTTGGACAACTATTTTGAGAATTATTATATATAATTTTTCGGATTGAAAATATTTGTTTTCTTTGATTGTGAAAATTAAACTTTCAAATTCAAAGAAATTTAAAATGGTTATAATTTTTTTTTGATTTTTTGGGTGTTTTGAAAATTTTAAAAATTTAATTTGGATTAAATTTGAAATTTATCATGAATTTTAAATTAAAATTTAAAACAAAATTTTAATTTAAAATATACAAATATATACTTTGAAAATGAAAAATATGTGTGCTCCATTGTATTCAGTAATAGTTTAAAGTGATTGATTTTAAAAAATTTTAAATTATTGGAAATATTATAAATATTATTTTATTTAGATTATAGCCTATATAAGGCTTTAGCTTTACTTGAACATTTAAAACTCAATGAATTTTTTTCTTTCTTTCTACATATTTAATCATCCAAAACTTCATAAATACACTAAAGAATATTTGGAGTGTTTATGCAAAGGAGACTCATAGAGTCTTTGTTATTTCGAGATGATATCACATGTGATCAATAAGTGAGATTGCTTCAAGTAGCACTAGTTTTGCTAGACCTCTAGAGCATACTCATTCTCCTATAAAAAATATATAATATCATTGTATCTATCCACCATATGATTAATTATGTCTCTTGCATTTCCTTTATATTTTTTTGAAATATTACAATAGTGTTGATTTAGTTGTGGGAGAAAGGATAAGAAACTAATTTTACATTATGTAATATATTTTTATGTTGTACTTTATTTCTTGCTTGAGTTGGTCTTATTGCAAATTTAAAAAAGAATAAAAAATAAAAAAAAATGCAACAACAAAATAAGAGGGGAAAAAAATAAAAAGCTAAAGAAGAGGAGAAAAAAAGTTTAAAAAAAAAAGAATATTAAAAAAAAGAGAAATATGGCATAAAGAAATAGTAGTGTTATTGTTTTTTTCAATATGTAGTTGTGATTACTCTTCTTGATCTTAATTCTATAAAAATAAGTATGGAAGATGTACCCAAATTGTAATGAAAGAATCATCATGACTCTATCGTTTCTTTTACCTCTAAGTATTTGGTTTATTAAGTCTATTAATTTTACTCAACATTATTATGATTTTGCTTATATTTTTGATTTCTCTCAAAATTAGAATTTAGTAAAATTTTTCTAATAAATATTGAAATATGTATAACACAATAAAATACAATCATCAAATGACTCAAAAAAGTTGGTTAGTGGAGTGTCGAATAAATTTCCATACTAAATGTGATGTTGGTCCTCGAGCAATGAATCTCATTTCATAAAAATTGCACTTGATTATCATTACAATAAGAAATACTTAATAAAATTATAAGGATAAAAATACACATCTCAAAAATGGAAGAAGGAGTACTATATGATTAAATACTAGAAACAAAATCACAAAGTGATAAATTCACTCTATAAAGCTCAAATGGGAGTATGGATGTAGAAGGTTACTTTGAATCGCTTTTCTTTGCTATCAATTCCATTATTTTCATTATGTCACATAGCACATCTCGTCGTCCAGGTCCTCCAATGGAGTTCATTCTTTATTCCAATGAACCAAGAGCAAATCATATTTATTTCTAGTTCTTACTAAAATTTCTCACATCGATCTATTGTTTCTCCATATAATGCAAATTTTTCCATATATTTTGAATCTTAGTCCATGATCATTTTCTTCCACTCATATGCAATAAACTCAGAGTTTTCTAAATATTTTGGTGCTTTCCATCACTTTTGTCTCTATTCATTTCATTGATTCCTCCCAGTTTTTTATAATATGTTCTTTAAATTTTTTTAGGTGGACATGAATATAAGCTCTTTTTTTTTGGAGATGCATCTCTTCCAATGCATGTCTTTCCTCCACGTTGAATTTATATTCCGCTTTTATTTTTTTTCACACATCCTTCCTACTTGTTGTTTCTTTTCTCTTTCCATTCTTCTTTTTTACCCATGACACCTTGTAATCTAAATATATTGTTGAAAGATTATCTATCAAAGGACACACAGATTTCTCACACATAGCACTTCTTATCATCTATGTATTCCAAATTGAAATAAAGTTTTTTGACAATATTAGCATTTTATCTTTCAAAAGGAATTAGGTTTTAATCACAACCCTAACAAAATTTCATGACTTTTCATGTGGCTAAGACTTCTTTTTTTATATAAAAAAAATTGAGGTTGGATTTGAGTGATGCGACTTCATTTTGTTTATAAGAAAGTCAAAGTTGGGTTTGAGTCACACGACTTATTTTGCTTATAAAAAATTAATTGTTGGATTTGAAGGTTGTAATTTCATTCAAGTGTTTATTATGTAGAAGTATTGATTGTGTGTATATAGATTTACAAAAAAAAAAAATGAAGGTGTTTATGATATCACACAGACAAAAAATAAAACATTAAGTTATTTTTCAAGCAATGTTCCATTTAATGCTCCTAGCTAAATATATTTTTTGTGTTGAATTTTCTCATTGATAATTTCAAATGTCTATGCTATTTTTCACTATTAAGTTTTTTTTTGTCCGATACTCTCTAGGTCAATCAATGATGTTGAGTAGAGTGGAATGTTTCAAAATTTCATTTTTTTATTTGACTAGCAATATCAAAATAATTTGTGGCTCCTTCAACTTTTGTCTTGACTTTATTCTTCATAGGTCTAGTGATGATAATAATGACTTTTCCAAGTGTCATAACTTTTTGTTGTAGACCAATCTTAACCTTGTCATTTTTTTTTGTTTATCCTCCTTTTCAACCTTGATCATGTTCTACATCATTACTATTTTTTATCTCTATATGTAATACCAAAATATTATCTTCAAATGATGATTTGTATGTCTTATATGAATATTCATGTTGTGGTAGTTGCACTGGATTCTCATATAGTAGACATTCAAATGACACACACACACACACAAACACATGCATATCATTTTAGAAATATAATTTTCTTTATGAACAATATTTTCCAAAAAAACATTATTCATGTTGGGGGACCATAATGATCAGCTTCTATTGCTTCTATAATACTCTCTAGTAGCAGTTGTTAAAATCAGATGAATAGTATTGTATATGAGAATAGTGTCGTATACACAAATAGTGAATAAAGAAAATTAGATACAAAAATTAAGGAACACCAGATTTACATTGAAAATCCTTTAAGGTAAAGGGAAAATTTATGATACAAACTCTAAAAAAAAAACAAAAAAAAACTATGATACAAACTCTGAACAATTATTCACTATCATAGTATCATAAAGTGGTATACAATACAATTACTCCAATAATATATTGATCGTGAGTATATTAAAGAAATAGAGATAACATCACACTCTCCCTTGGTGTAGAAATTCTTCAATTGAGAGCAACATTCTCAATTGAGCATAATTTTTTCTCACTCTATCCATTTTCTCCCTCTCTCATTTGCTTCTTCTTGTGTTAGATGAAATATATGGATCTCTTTTACTTGCCTTCAATTTATAGGTAAAGGAAGGAAAAAATCATACCATGAATTATGGCATAGAAGGATAAAACATAAATAATTTAAAAGAGAAGAAAGAAAAAAATAGTTTGATTGTTGGAGATATCACATGGATGTGGACTTTATCAATGTGGGTGTTAAAGATCTCACATGGATGTGGACCCCATCAAATCACATGGATGTGGATCCCATCAAATCCCCCCTCCCTACCTAATCATGTGACTGAAGGTAAAAGTTCGGAACATAAATAATTTACCTTTGAATAAATTTTGTCATCATGTTAGTTGTAGGCTACATTCTTATCTAGGCGGATCTTCTTCAATTAGAATCGCTTTAGTTCTAATCAGAAATCCAATGATATTTGATTTCGATATACTTTGTGTTGAAGTGATAGGTGACATTCTTGCTCAAGTCTATTACACTTAGGCTATCACAATATACTACATACTCATCTTGTTTTTAAATTTTTTTTTTCACCCCCCTCCCAATCTCTCCTTACCAACCATATGGTAGATGCATATGACAAACTTTCACAATGATCAATCATCTCAGTAGTGATCATGACCAAGCATATTTAACTTTGGAATTCTTATGAGATCTAATGCATTAGTGATGGTTTAAACATATCTAACATTCGCATCTTGTTGTAAACCTAGTTCTTTAGAAAAAGCTTTTATCCACATTCCATACTATCCCTTTTTCAGCTTCGATGATAACTATATATAATAGCTTTAGTTGTGGATAAAGCAAAATATTTTTGCAACTTGGATTTTCATGATGTGGCTCCCCCCTACAAAAGTAAATAAATAACTAGATGTAGATTTATAACCATCAAGGTCACCAGTCATATATGCATTTGTGTAGCCTTCAAGAACTAGTTTTTCTTTTTCAAAACTTAAACAAAGTTTGGAAATTCTCTTAAAATATTTCAAGATTCACTTTATACTTTCCAATGCTCTTTGTCAGGATTTGCTAGAAATCTGCTCACTAATCCTATTGTATGAGCAATGTATGACCTTGTACATACCATAGCATATATGAGACCTACTACAACCGATAAATAAGAAATATCCATCATTTTATTCTTTTCTTCTTCTATTGAAGGGCACAACCTCTTGCTAAGTTTGAAATGACCACCAAGAGGTATGTGAACTAGTTTAGACTCTTTCATGTTGAATCTTTTAAGAATTTATTCAACATATCTTTCTTGTGACAACCATAATTTTCTATTTTCCTATCACAATTCATGAGTGATCTCCATCTTCAAAATTTGCTTGGCTATAGGCCAAAATTCTTCAAATCAAAGGACTCAATCAACTCTTATTTTAATTTGTTAATTTGAGCTCTATCCTAGCTATTAGCATATCATCTACATATAATAGAGGGATAATAAACTTCTCACTAAGAAATCATTTGAAATAAACACAATACTCTGCTATAGTTCATTGGTACCCATTACCCACCATGAATGAGTAAAACTTATTGTACCATTGTCATGAAGTTTGCTTCAACTCATACAAACTTTTCTTCAATTTATAGACTAGGCATTCTTTTCCTTTGACTTAAAACCCTTTTGGTTGATACATGTAGATCTCTTCATCCAAATTACCATTGAGAAATAGAGTTTTAATATCTAACTACTCTAGCTCGAGGTCTTGATTAGCTTTTATCACTAAGTGGGCTTTGTATTTCAACAGGTTTTCTTTGCTATAAGTTCTTTGGCTCTTCCTCTTTAATCAACAAAGTGTATTTTGAGGATGGATGTCTGTACTTGGCTTGTGCTCTCAATTTGATCTTCTGAGTTGCGGTTGTTCATTATTCTATCCTAGAATATACTCCCTCTGATCATCATGCTCCTATGATGGTATGCTTTCTTCATCACGGTCATCAGGTATTGCTCTTGGATTTTCACCCTCATTTAGAGTATCTTCTTCACATGTGTTATAGGGGAGGATTGATAGTTACATCTATAGTAAGTTTTTCTAACAGTTGCTCTTCTTTTTTAAAATCTTTCATTATTTGATCTTCATGAAAGACAAAATTTATAGCTCATTCTCACTCATGTGACCAAGCCTCCTATATCACAAATTTGGGGTAGGAATCTATTACTACATTCAATCCACTTTTACATATCTTCCCAAGAGTCTTGTATAACATATAACAAATTTCTTCTCTTACAATAACTATCATTCCTTTGGCGAGTTTTTATCTACTATTGCCAAAATAATACTGGAAGCCTTCTTTATCTAATGATATTCTGGACATCAAGTTGAGACATAAATCTATAACATACCTCACATATCTCAGCATCAACTAGCAACCTACATTGGTCTATATGAAAATATCTTAAATTCCCGCAATATTGGAGATGACAATGTTTCCCATCTTTGCACACCTAAAGTCTCTTGCATTGTATGTGCTGAATAATTCTCGATTTGGCATAGCATGGTATGACACAAAAGTATTATCAACTACCCTTTCAATCATATGGTCACCAACATATAGACATTCTTCAATTATAGCTGCAATATTTTCATCACTGCATGTGACAAGAGCATTGGTATTCTTGTTCTCTTCCTTGATTTTGTTCACGCTTCTATACTCAGCAATTTTTTTTTTCATTTTATCCTATCTACTACAATGATAACAAGCACAGTCTTTGCCTCTTGATTATGACCTTTCTCTAGATCTATCATTCTGAGGTCAAGACATTATGCCTTTGCTTATACTTCTTTTTTTTGTAACCAATACTTGTGACTCATTGTTAACAACTCATTTATCTTATTATAAGACAACAAAGATCTTAACACCTACTCAAATTTTAAAGTATACTTTCCATATAATGGGTAGTCATCAAATTTATACATGAAGAAAGTAGAGATGATAATAATAGTATAGCCTTATCTTCGTCATCAAAAGTTACTTGAAATTGTAATAGTTGAGAGATAAGACCATTGAACTTAACTCAAATGTTGTAGCGCATTTGTATTTTTCGAGATGCATAGATTATACAACTCCTTTAAATATAACTTGTTTGACAAGTTATTCGCAATGTAAAATTTCTCTAGTCTCTTCCATATCTTTTCTGTAGCAGTGCAATCTTCCACATTAATGTTATTTAGTACTTCATTTGAAAGGTTGAGTTGTATTACACTGATGGATGTCTCATCTATCTCTTCCCATTAGACTTCTATCATGGTTTCTAGCATCTTGGACTTGCCAGATAACACATTGTGAACTTTCTACTGGATAAGAAGATATTTCATTCATCTTTGCCAGAGGGTAAATTTGTTACCAGCAAACTTCTTAATCTCATACATTACCATATTTTTTTCAAAGCCAACAATGAGCTATATTAGAGCAATAATAATCTCAAAAAATCTTTTCTAACATTGAAGATAGGTCAACAACCACATCCATAGAGCATACTAAGACTTAAAGAAATCTCCCTCTAATACCACTTGTTAGGAGGACCCTAATGATTGACTTCTATTGCTCCAACACTATTCTTTGGTAGTGACCATTGTCGTCGAATGAATAGTAATGTATATGTGAATAGTGTCTTATAATTGAATAGTACCATATATATGAATAATGCTTTGAAGAAAATTAAATACATAAATTAAGGAATACTAGATTTACATGGATGGAAACCCTTCAAGGTGAAGGAAAAAAGTAATGTACAAACTCCAATCAATTTTTTACCATCACAAAGTAAGGTACAATATAATCACTCCAAGAATATAATGATCTTTGGTGTATTAAAGAAATAAAAATAACCTCGCATTCTCCTCCGTTGTGAAAATTCTTCAAATTGAGAGCAATCTTCTCAATTGAGTCTCTTTATTTTTCTCACACACTCTCTCTTCTCCCTCTCTTCTTTGCTTTCTTGTGTTAGATGAAAGATTTAGATCTCCTTCACTTTCCTTCAATTTATAGGCAATGGAAGAAGAAAATCATGTCATGAATTATGACATAAAAGGAGGAAAAAACATACATAATTCAAAAGAGAAGAAATAAAAAAATAGATTGGTTGTTGTAAATATCACATGGGTGTGGATCGATGTGGTTGTTGGAGATTTCACATAAATGTGGACCCCATCTATCCATGCTTGGAACACTAAAGATTAAAGAGTTGTGTTTCAAAAAAAATGTTTAATGTGCTACGGGTCTTTTCATAATTAAACATAAAATAAATGAAATTATAAATATTTTTGGTCTTCTTACAATTTTTATTAACAATTTTATAAAATAAGATTAAAACATAAATATTTTAATTTTGAATGCCCAAAACATAATTTTTTTTGTTAATACCATCTTACACTTTTTCCTTCAACATTAGCAAAAATAAAGGACTGTTTGATAAAGCACTTAAAATATTCAAACCATTGAAAATTAAAATTTTTAATGATTTGAAATTTTAAATTTGTTTGATAAAAAAATATTGGGAGCTGAAAATTTAAAATTTTAAGTGAAAAAACATTGAAATATTAAATAGATAGATATCTACTTAATGTTGAAGACTTAAAATTTGCAATAAATTTTTTTAAAAAATTATTATTTTGTTCTTTTTTTTGCTTTCTTTTTTATTTTCTCATTCACGATACAGTTCAGTTTGTGAATTTGTATTCTCCTCCTATCTCTACCACCACAAACATTAACTCTAGCTCTCTTTCATAATTAATTTAAGAGAAGAAATTATAAATCAATTATTTGTTCATTAATTTTTATTTTTATATTAAAATTTTGAATAATTTTAAAAAGTTTAAATTTTATTAGTTATTTTTTAAATATTTTTATTTCTTTTTTGGTGTTTTTAGGGATATTATTTTTTTTAATAATTAATAATTATAGTAAAAAAAATTCATTAGAAATTCTATTTATGTTGGATATTATGTAATACAATAATAATAAGAATAAATATATAAAATATATTATTTTCAACATTCAGTAATTATAATTATCAAATAATATATTTATCTTTAGTATTTAATTAACATTAATTTATCAAATAATTTTTTTCAATATACATTCATTACTTATAAAATTCAACCTAAATTTTTTAACACTTATTTTTCAACACTTAATTATTTCAGTTTTATCAATTGCCCTAAATTACAAATATAACTTCGTTATGTAAAATAATTTATAATATTTTCTAAATTCCAAATATAACAGTCATATTGAAACAAGTATTTTCTAATTTTACTAAACAAGAACAACTTAGTTATGTAAAATAATTTATCTTTAGCCCATTGCGAGCCTTTTAATTCAGCCATTTAGTCATTTGGCATCGTAAAGCTGACACTTGGTAGTCTGCAACTCCATGCTCCCAGCTCCTCTTTTAAAGAACAGAAAATGTACATTGGCGTTCCCATTTCAAATATTGAATTTAAATTGATTCAAGCTTGGCTGGGCGTCTGTCAATGGTCTACTCAAATTTCTACCAATAGTCATTGCAAGAGCAGGCCCCGTTACAAAAATGGTGGAAACGATTTGCATCTCTAATGATAATCTCCCTTTCAAGATGCTTTGATGCCAACTTCATGAAGTGATGGCAATCCACGCAGATTCTAATGTTTTTCATTATTCTCACTACTTTTTGACTACTTTCACCCATCAATGCGAACGCCAGAGCCAGTTTCTCGCCATGACGAAGCAGGTGCTCCTCTTTTTGTTCTTCTTCAACATCGTGCAAGGCAAAGCTCGTTTCAGGAACGTACCCCATCTCCTTCAACTGCCCAATCAACACATCAAGTTTTGCACAGATGGCCGCTCTTTGAGGATGATACCAGCCACCTGAAGCAAGCTCGTGCACCTTATTATCAATCTCAATCCAGCTTAAGCCTGGTTCTTTCCTCACCCTAGATCCTTCCATTTGTTTTCTGACAAGACCAGCTTGATCGTAACTACCACCAGAGCAGTAGATATTTGACATCTGCACAAAACCCAGTGATTTTCTAGGCTGCAAATCACGTAATCTACTTGCAGCTAACTCGGCCAACTTTGTTTCCCCGTGCTTCCGACAAGAGCCAAGCAATGCACTCCAAACTACAGAATCTGGTTCCATTGGCATTTTATGTATGAGCTTCATTGCTTCTTGGACACGGCCAGCTCGGCCAAGAATATCAACAATGCATGCATAGTGATTTAGTTGTGGAGAAATGTGATGAATGGAGCGCATAGATTCAAAGATTTCAATCCCTTGTTTTACCAATCCACCATGGCTACAAGCTGAGAGAAGAGCAATGATAGTTGCAGAATCTGGTTTGATGTCCATCTGTGAAAAGAGGCATAGTGCCTCCTTAGCTTGGCCATGGAGAGCGAACGCCTTGAGCATGGAATTCCAAGAAATTAAATTGTAATTTTTCATTTCTAGAAAAACTTGATGGGACAAATAAATGAAGCCGCATCTAGCATACGCATGGATCAAGACATTTGCAATGACAGAGTCGCAATCCAACCCATATTTGATGACTTGAGAATGAATTACTGAAACATGCTTCTCAATCACAAAACCTGCGCAAGCTTTCAAGATACTCGAAAAGGTGAACCAATCAGGAACGAAGCCTTCCCTGCACAACTGACGAAAGACGAACAATGCTTCTGCTGGTTCGGATTCTGCGAATGCTGATATCAATCCCGTCCATGAAACAATGTCTCGATCAGAACCCATCTCCGAGAAGAGTCGGTAACAGTCATCGACCTCTCCTCCAAGATTTGCATAAGCTTTCACCAATGCCGTTACCACTTCAATGTTCAACACAAACCTGTTCTTGACACAGAGACAATGAAGATGCAAACACGGATGAAGAATTGAATCGAACTCATCACAACACAGTCCACCCAATGAAGAAAGAACACAAAGCAGAGAGGCACGATCGATCCCAACCCCAGCACTATGCATATGGCAAAAGAAACTAACAGCGCGTTTATTTTGTGATCGTATCCGAAACGTTGCCAGCATGGAATTCCAAGATACGGTATTCCGAAACTCCATCGTGCAGAAGACAATCCAAGCTGGATCCCCATCACCAGGATCACCAGCATCACCATCATACCCATATCTGCTGTACATGGAAATTAAAGCATTTCCAACATAAGAACTTGCATCCAGAGCCATTTTCAACACGAGCGCATGGACCTGCTGACCATGCCAGTGAGAACAGCAAGTGAGCATACTGGCAAAGGCAAATTCATTAGGACGGCATTGCCTCAGCATATCCAAAAGCAAGCAAAAACATTCGTAGGATTGTCCAAGTTGAGCAAATCCAGAGATAAGAACTGTCCAGGAAACAAGATTTCTTTGGGGCATTTCATCGAACAGTTGGCATGCATTTTCCATGTCTCCGTGTTTGGCGTAGAAGTTAATGAGATGATTGGTCAAAAAGAGATTCCGTGTGTTGTTCAGCTTATAATGAAGCATGTATTGGTGTAAGCGCGCTCCCTGGTGATAATAACCGTGATGGGCACAAGCTTGAAAAAGAAAAGCACACATTGATTGGAAACGTAATGTAGCAGGTGGCGGGGGGACACTGTAAAACAGAGAAAACGCTTCATCAAGGCGACCACGAGAGGATAGTACGACAAGCTGATTCCAGACATCGTCGGACGACTCGTATCGTTGTTCCCAGATTGGGTCAACATGGCAAGAAAGAAAACTGGCCGAACTAAACCTGCGATATAGGAGATGTCCCCACTGCGTGACCAGGTGCGGCATCAAGCGAACTCGGTGATGATAAATAAATACATGGCGCCTGCCAAGATGAGAGTCCCTTGAAGCTAGAGCCGTCCCCACTTATTGAATTGTATTTCTATCTTGTACTGTATAAGTAAATATATAAATATTCCAAAATAAAATAAACATGTTTATTTTTTTATGCTAGAGCCAACAATACTAATTTTTTAAGGCTAGCTTAGAACACCATACCAGCAAGACATGGTTATCAGCACGAGTCAGTTGACATTGCTCTAAAGTCTAAAAATGAGTAGTCCATCATGATCAATTGGACATTGGTACTCCTTTTTGCATAACCATGTTGGGTCATACTATGTCGTAACAAGTCGTTTAATATTGACCAAGCTAGTCCGGCTCATTCCAAGCTAGCTTAGGTCATGTCCAGGCTAGCTTTGGTCATGTCCAGGCTAGCTTTGGTCATGTCCAGGCTAGCTTTGATCATGTCCAGGCTAGCTTTGGTCATGTCCAAGCTAGCTTGGGTCGGGACTAGGATAGTTTGTTTGGCTAGTTGGGTCAAAATAGTCTGCATGGACCACCATTCCGAGTTGTGCCATGTTGTACCTCTCGTGCTAGAAACTTTAGCCTAGCACGTCTTGTGATATGTCTAGGCATGCCTTTGAACCGGAATGTTCCATGTTAGACATGACTGAATCATGTCGTACACAAGTCGCCCGGTTCAATTGACACCTTTATTGGGACCCTCAAGATCAGAGTATTGTAAGACCCTCATCTCAACAATATGAATAAGATAATTAGTAATGACACTCTCAAATATGTATTCAACATTTTCATGAATTGAACTCATATCCTCTAGGATTGCAATCTTTTATTTGTCAATTTGACTACTATACTTTTAGTTATTTTCATTCATATATATCTTTTAATATTATTAAAACAAAAAACAACATTAAAACATCATAAATTTAAAACATTATTATCCAGTAATCATTTAGCTACATTTTGCAAAATAAAAAATGGAATACATGAAAAGATAAATAATAATTTTAATGCCAACAACATACCCACAATTTATTAATATTAAAAGTAAAACTAACTATTCTATTTAGGAAGAAAAGAGGAGAATCACTTAAAGTTGAAGCTTTTTATAGCCTTATACTCGCTCAACCTTAAAGGTCTTCTATACTATGAATACGAAACTACACAATGATCATTTCACAATACCACAACTTTGTATTATAGAGAGATTAGCCTAAGTTAAGGTCCTTGTTAGTATCATAATTTTATGTTATAGAGAGATTAAGATACAAAATAGAGTCAGTCATTTTCTAAAGTTGATGACCTCAAGTTAAAGAAATGGAAGCCAAAAGGTGTAACTTTATTTTGAAAGTCACAACTTGCTACTAGAGTAATGCAAGGCTGCTCAAGTATAAAATTAAAATATACTAAAAATTTGAAGATTTCTCATTTTCTTCTCCTTCTACTTCATGCAACAAACAAAGTCATGATAACTAACAACCCAAGTGAAAAATTTATGTTAATCCCTAGGAGTTCTAAAAGCAAGCGACTGATGCACAATATATGCTAATCCCTAGAGTTGTGAGGTATGGCTCTCAAACTCTCCTCCTCAAGAGATAGATTAGAAAATTTATACAAAATTAGCACGAGTCTATAATTTATATAATTTAAATTATATGATATAATTGATTTATTTATAAATAATGAATAATGTGATTTATCTTATATATAAATATTGATTGATAGTGATTAAATAAAACTTAAATTAGAAATTTGATTATTGATTAGTTTGTAATAGATTGTAGTGGTTGATGATAACAAGTAAACTATGAGGCTCATTCGTGCATACAATAGAAAGGAAATGACAATATTTTGACTTTAATATATGAGATAAATTTATATGCTGAACCAAAATTTTAGGTATGTTAATCACAATGAGTATAATGATTATGAAGCCGAAAGAACCAGTACTTTAAAATGCTAATCTATTATACACATCCTAAAGGAATTGGTTCTCAATTAGAATAAATATTATATAAAATATTCTCCTAAGGGATTCATATTTAGTATTGAAGTTACATCATCACCGAAGAGGATGCTGACAAACAATACTTGAGACACATGCAAGTATGTTGTAACTTACAAGATGATGATAATCTTTATAAGATACTTTTACTCATATGATTTTCACTGATAAAACTTGAGAGAAATATATGTTAATTGTGCGAGTATGACACTAAAAAAAGCCAAAAATAGAAATGCTTATAAACCATGTCAATCATTAATCTTTATGACAATAGAGATCATAAAAAAATGTTCATACAAAGTAACTGTTAAGGATAGTTAATGATATTCCCTAAAAGATATGGAATTGAGAATGACGATCATGCAAGGATAAATTATTATCTCAGTAGTGACTTACCTAAGGGACCACTATTAAAAAAAATTCAATAATGACAATCACCTTGTATGTTGTTAGAAAAAAAATAGTCATGTACAAAACTCTAAGCTTCATTTTGTATCAAACAAAATATATGTCGAGTATCCATTTTAATAAAAAAGAGTTTTCCTATTATTGAATAACCAAATTGTCAATATTATTTATGGTGATTTATATCTAAATGAAAGTTTATTATACTACTTATGCAATCTGTATACTTGTAAATCTTAGTTGTTGAGATACTCTTGTTAATGAGCTTTCGATATATCGACTAACTGATAAAATTAAGTGGCATAATAAAGTCACAATAATATATCATCTATCATTTAACTCATATAAGTTGACCCAATTTTGATAATGAGTTACATGATATGCCATACATGTGTCAATGAACCATGTGTCCTCATCAATATGAGTGACATGCATATGCAAAATGTAAATCTTCAATAGATGGCTCCTTCTCCATCGAGCCAGCTCTCACATGAGTTGCTTGTTTTCACCTCTTAGATAATCCCTCTTGAAATGCCCAGCTATATTATAATTCCAGTACTTTAATTTCATCTTATCAACACTCTTGAATCTTTTTATTATCTTTGATTTGTTTTCTTTAGTTCCCCCTTTCACAAGAAATATATTCTTCGAAATATTCTCTCATATTTTATTTCCTCATTTCCTCAAACAGAGTGTTGAAACCATTTTCTCATAGGATATGTCCATTATATTACTATTAAAGGTAGTAATCAAGTTATTCTATAAATCTAACAATAAATAAAAGAGGATTATTATTTTGTCACCATCACCGATCTCACAGCCAATAAATAACAATTGGTCGATCATTGTATGAAATATATGTAGGTGTTAAGTGAATGTATCAACTTTCTCCAAGCATAACTTATATAATTTCATTCTCAGAAATAATTTGTTGATTTATGCCTTCCTATGATATATCACTTCAAGCTTCTTTCACAAATATTTAATTGATATCCCACCAAAAATGTTCATAAATACTTTATCTATCAAACATGATCAGATCAAGCCTAGAATTTTCTAATCCATCTCTAAAATATGATCACTTGATGTTAGTTTCTCATATTTGATTGTGTACCAAAAATCTTAACCCACAACTAGTTCCTCAATCTTTAATCTCCGCAATTCAAACCCTTTCCCCAAATATTTTTGGATCTCAACCCTAGGTGCTACGAAAATCACCATTATGCACTACAACCAGACCTTGCCTCTAACACTAAATTAAGGCCCCACATAGGCTAGGTCCCACATAAGGTATCTTGCTCTGATACTTGGTGTTATGACTTCAAGAATATGAATGAGATCTAACACTAGATATGAGGATCAAAAACAATCCACATGGTGCATGAGAAAGAGAGAGAGAGAGGAAGAGAGAGCACAACCACAAGAGCAAAGAGAAAAAAAACACTATATTTTCATGTTCTAATTTCTGATTACATCTGATTAAAAACATTTTACATTAAAAAATTACTTAAATAGTAAAACAAAAAATATATTTAAAATTAATATTTAAGTTGCAACATTATATTTCATGTCGGAAATTCTTTCATATCATAACAACACAAAATATGATCATCGTGTAAATCTTTAAGTTGGTCAGTCACAACAATTCAAAACATGTGACAACTTCAATGATGTCACAATATCTTAGAATATGATCGCGACTTCATTCATGTCATGACACCACAAAATAGAATTGCGACACCAATATTCATATTATAATTTCATTTGAGTCATCACTTCACAATTTAAGTTGACTCCAAAACAAATGTTATAACTTCAGTTGAGTCATAATTAAAGTCGCAACTCCAAAACATATTTTATAGCTTAGTTGAATTGTGACTTTTTAATACAAGTTGAGACTCAAGTAGTTGCAACTTTACAATACAAGTAGCAACTCCAAAGCATATATTACAACTTCAGTTGAGTTGCAACTTCACAATACAAGTCATGACTCCAAAATATATGTAACAACTTTAAAAGTATGATTATCCAAAACATCAATTCTAAAGAAAGTAAAATTTCCTTGACATTGAAATTTCCCTCGAGTCTAATCAAATAAGTAAAATTTGAGTCTATTCCAATCTCAAATCAAGGCACGTTGGAAACAAAATAAATTTATCATTCAAAACTTAGAGAGGCAAAGAAAACCTATTTGGAAAAGAGGAGAGTCTCTTGAGAAATTAGATGATTCTATAATTCACTTTTCTAATTTTAATATTTCTTTTGATAGTAATAGAATACCCAAGTCATATTTTGATATATTATTTCATTCAGAATGATACATCATATCCAATTAAATTTCAAAAAAATTTAATTGGACATTCAAGGTGACCATAATGAGCATGACCTAGCATAACACATTATCAACCCCACGTGACCCAACATAGAAGTGCCTGACTATGGGCCAATTAGAATGAGTCAACTGAGTGTTTTTGATCTTGAATTGGGTCAAGCTGAGTGTTTGGGATCTTGTGTCTTGCTGAAATTATTCTTTTGCACCTCTTGTGATCGGTAAAGTCGCCTTTGAGAGATGCCTCTGGTAGAGGTAAATCACAAAGAAAATTCTTTCATTATTTCCAATTTAATATCTATGGCAAGATAAGGGTTTATCGATTTCTTCAATCATCATTGGATTGAAAAGGACCCCAGAGAGAAAACAAATTAAAGAAGAAAAATATATTAATTAATCATAGTGGAAAGCGCCACAAGTTACTTATAAAGAGGGTGCTATTTAAAGGGCACATTCGACACAACATCAAGCATCTCAAGTTACATAAATGAGTGAGACTATCCGGTGGAGGTAAAGCACAAGAGAAATTCTTTCATTATTTTTGGTTTAATATTTGTTGCAAATCAAGGTTTTATCAATTTCTTAAATCATCATTATATTAAAAAGCCCTCTGGGGGGAAAGAAAATTATAGAAGGGAAGACATCAATTAATTATATTAGAAAGCACTACAAATTTGCTTACTAAAATGATACTATTTAAGGGGCACGTACGACTCAACAACAAGCATCTGTAGTAGCAGCCTAGCTCAAAGCACCCTTGCCCTATAATGAAACGAATTAATCCAATTAGCTCCTTGTCTCGAGACCATGGTGTGGTTGAGGCAAGCGGTGCTGCTCCACCCCAGGTAGGGATGAGTTTGTTTATCTCAAGACAACCGTGTTAGTTATGTGGAGGGTATTTCTGCTTCAATCAGCTAGAAAAGCAAAAGAGAAGAAGAATACTTAAATAAGTTGAAGTTAAGTGTGACGAGTCTATACAGAAATAAGCCAACTAAACAACTTTCATCTTTGAAGAGGGAAACGGCCAACTTAATATGTCAAACTCTTCCTTGAGAAGGTAACACGAAACAAATTTGATCTACAAATTAGTACAAGAGGCCTGCCACAAACCACACCATGACCTAGTATTTTAGGTTTTGTTCTATAAATACGCCCAACCTAACTAACAATACAAGCATCGATTGCATGTTAGTTCTTTTATCAATTGACTAGGACAAACAATTGTATCTGATAGAGTATAAAATGAAACCAACATAGATCTAATGAACACTACCAAAAATACATTCATTCTCAGCATTTGTTGCAACACTTATAACTATCAGGGCCATCAATTGAATACACTATATCAATGAAGTTGGGGATCCAAGTCTCCAGATGTAGATTCTATGACCATAAGCAAAAAGCTCATTTAGGCACATTTGAAAGGTCCGGTTTGAAAGGTGATATATTTGATATAAAACTTGCTTCAATTCTCTATTGTCAATCAACAATCTAATGTGTATCACGAAATTATTTGTATCTGAATGTGGTAAATGTCTTTCTTTATCCAATCAATAAAATTGGGAAAGTGGTCAGAGAAGCAATAGTTGCTATGTGAGTTAGATTAGTCAAGTTTTGATGTAGATGTTATATCTCTATGTCATTCTCTTAATAGCTTCAAATGTGATATTTTGCTCACTTTGGATGTGGTTGATGAACCCTGATCAATGTGGTTCAAGCTTTTTGATTGAACTATGCTAAGCCAAGACTCACTTGTGCTTCAGGCAATCATAGTTGATTTGATAATATAAATAGCAAGCAGTCCATTTTCCTTCTTTATTTTTGGGGTACTATTTAAGTTTAAATTTGACTGATCATATGATGAAACCCTACTAGAAACTAGTATAATCAAAATTTATAGATGAATAATTGAGTTTCCTTCTTTATTGTCTTTTTCTATCAATTTCAGATAGCCATAGTTCATGTGCCACATGTGGAAATATTAAGGATATTTATATTTATAACAAGGTCTTGTTACTTTTGATGGAATGACAAAATGTCAAGTAAACTTTATTGCATTCTTTTCTTTTCTCAGGCTATCACATATGGATTCCAATTTTGTTAAAGTTATATATATAATTTTTGTAATGTAGATACTGCTTACTTTATATATATATATATGTTTGATAGGCCTAGAATCACATGGTCCTAGATACAGCTTCAAGTTCATTCATTCATGGGAAGCCATTCACTCCTAAAATAATTGTTATAGATAAACTTTCTTTTTCTCATTTGACTTAGACTCTCTCATTCCCATGGTATTGCATTTATCAAGTTAAGGATAAGAAATGAGTAAAACATGATAAAATTGAAAGAATCTATTTTTGTTTAGTTGACATGGTGCTCTCTTCTTTCTTTTCTCATTAGTTCTCATAATGATAGATTATTTGTGATCTCCTATCAAAGAATGAACCAGATCTTTTATACCTAATTATAATTGGTTGTGTGAAATCAAGAAATAAGTGTCAACTTCAGTAATAGCTCTATACTTAGTATATTTTCTACTCTAATGCCTCTATTGGCTATAGTAGGAAAAAGTGCAGATAATAATTACTACTACCAACAAGAACACGAACTTGATTGGGGATTGGGGAACACTAGATATAATATCGGCTCTCTCCCTCTTGAATATAAACATTGGACTACAACACAAAAATAGAAGGAAAGTGGAGGTTCACTCGATCGAAAGGATAAGAAAGCCAATGTCTAATTTTTAGCCTTAAAAGTTATTTTAACTGACGCCAACTCCAATCATCATCAAAAGAGGGTCTTGATCTCTTTTTATCATCCCAAAGAAAACTATCTTAGAAAACTAGGCTAGACAAAATAAAGGTACACTTAAGACTAGCTAATGACAAAATACCTCCTCACTTTTCAATTGTAAAGTGATTCTGTCCATATATTATGCTAAAAAAATGGGCACTTCAAGCAAAGAAAACTAGCCCTCGAGTTTAGCCTTTGTTCAAAATAAAATAGATTAGAAGTCAACACATGTATAAATTTCTTACTCTTTTTGTCAGCTACTATTGTTTACAATAAGTTTCCCTAGTCATGGTCCAAAAATTTTGTTGGCCGAGGGGACTTTCTTAGAGAATATTGTAGTAGAGAAAACCTCAGTTGAATAATAGACCTTTCCGACTTAAAGAAATGAGAAAAAAATGATATATCAGAGATTTTTGGAAGAAAGACCAAGAAATTAAATTCAACAACCTTAGTAATGAATTTGATTATTTGGGCACGTAACAGGTCGAAACCCTCTCCTTGCAAAAGTATTCATCTACTCTCAAAGGGCTACTCAATTTCACATCATGAAAGATTCTCACTGCTATTCTTTATAACTGCATATTTAACCTGAGTCTTTATGGCTTGGTTTCATGATCATGTGTAATTATCTTATGTATGAGGAATCACATTGCCGGGCCTATGGATATTGGTGCCTTGCCTAAAGAATATACTTCCTTTATAGATAGAGATTTTTGATCAACATATAAAATATTGGAATGATTAGATAACTAAGCACTACAAAATGAGTGTCATACAAGTTTGAAATAGGATGACTGATTGATGGATATGTGATAAGTTCCACTCCTACACTAGTTGGTAATCCCACTTTCTCTATAAATCTTCTCCTATTACTAATGCTACTAGTTTCTTATCCCTTTGACTTTCATGTGTTAAGCATATATACATATTATTGAAGTTGAAAGAGTTCCCACGAACGAATTAAACTTAGATTCAAAAGAGCATAAAGTGTGGAGCAGTTTATATATAATAAATAATATTTCTCCCTTTTCTTCTAGGGGAGTACCAATCCATGACTATCAATCCAATCAATGCAATAAATCAATTAAAATATCTTCTAAAACACAATTCAAGAGATTAAATTCTAAGTATGAATCTCATATCTCTTTCATGACAAAACTATATATCTCTTTGAGTAGACCGCATCTATCTTAAAGAAATAAATGAATATCTTAAGATTATTCATCTAAAATTATGACTAAAGTTACTATTTGAGTTATAAGATTCATAACTCATCATCTAATGTTATAAGATATTATTCGTGTATACAATAAGTAAAATCATCATGCTATGAAAGATATTTTAGAAAATCAAAAAAAGTAGCATACTTATGAAAGCCAAAAGAAGTGACATCCAATAAAAATTATTTAAATCAAACTCTTATATACTATTTTAATTCATATAATGTCTTTCATAATCCACATATTAAATCTATTTGTGATGCTTGACTTAATTAAATATTTTACATATACTTGCACTTAAAGGCCAATGTACATAATTTTTTTTACAAATAGTTAGTTATATCCTTTATTTCTGAGATGCCACGAATGCTATAAGAATACATATGAAAGTCATCTTACCAACTATAGAGATAATATCCTAGTAATCAATACTAAAGGTCAGAGAGAACTCCCTCATGATAATTATTTTTAATGGTGGGCTAATCCATTAAAGAGAGAGTGTCTGGACATGTATTCATAATGAATAACTGTCTACAATTAATAATAAATTTTCTAGAAATTGATGTAATAGTTTTCAATTTTCATTGATGTGGAGGCCATCAATCTCCTCCAATATAGCCCGAGGTCAACATGATTGAGATAATATTTTAAAAGGATACATATGAGTCCTCATATTATCAAAAAAATAATAAAAAATAAAAAAGAGAAAATATTATATGTGAAAGAGTGTGTTGAATACAATTTTTTATTTCTTATGAAAAATAATCCAAAGATCAAGATCAGGTTGTTTGGTTCTTTTAATAAGTTATATGTGATCAAGTCTCCTAGTATACACTCTAAGTTATGTGTGATTAAGTCTTTTAATCTCAAGTTTATTTAGGACTACTAGATTACTTAGACTTGAGGGAGTTTCTATCTTGAGAAACTTCACTCTTTCCAAGTCCACCTAATTGGTATTTGTTGTTATATATTATACCTCTATAATAGTATCATCATAAGGTAAATCAGGTTCAAATGTAGTTGATATGCAAATTTCAATTTTAATTGGAGATCCAAGTGAGACCATAAAAGAATAAGAGAAAATAATAAATATAAATATATCTTCTAGACTCTTATTCTCCCTAGACTCAAAAAATAAGTTATACACTAAAAAAACATCAAAACATATTAATATTCTAATAGATTTTAGTGAAAAATAATTTTATCCATTTTGATTGCTAAAGAAACTAAGAAAGACATATCTCAAAGACATATCCCAAAGACTAAGAGATGGATTAAATAATCTTTCTAGGATATATGATTTGAAAGAATAAACATAGAGGAAGGGCAGACAAATATATTTAGTTAATAATGTAATTTTAGATTAATATTGTAACTCCCTAAAAATATTTTTGAATATGTTTAAAAATATAAGTCAAACGTGTATAATTATTTTCATATTTTTATTAAATTAATTATATATTCTTTTATGAAATGATTGAAAATAAAAAAAAAAGTACACTCTAAAATGAAAAATGATAAGTGAAATATGTATAATTATCAATAAATATGATAAGATATCTCAAACTTGCTCGGGTCACATGTCTAATATGTCCTAGCATAGTTTTAGTATAGTAAACCAAATGAGTCATTACTTGTATCATCCTGGTAAATAATATAAAATAATTTAATATAATTTCTTTACTAATGTCTCATTCTAATATCAAGGTACAATATTATTAGTTTAACTAATAATATATATTCAATTCAAGAATATATAAATAATGAATTAATCAAACTTAAATATTTAGTGAGATGTCCTATCATAAAAAATATATATATACAATTCACCATATTCAATCACAAAGAAATTTTTTTTCGAATTCTTCCTATCATTCAAATAAAAATTAAAATTAAATTACAAAAAATTCATAAAAAAAAACTAATATGCTAATCAAGAATAAGCATAACACGTGAAAGAAATAAAAAATTAAGTTGAATATTAATATAACCAATGATATATCAAATATTTGTAACTAATTTTTTTTTAATATTACAAAGAGAAAAATATAAATAAAATACATTTTTTTAATATAATCAAAATATTATCAATAATAAAACATATGCTAAAACTAAACCCTCTAATATATATATATATATATATATAAAGGTCAATTTAGAAAAATTCCTCAAAAGTACATGATCAATGAGTGAAGATGAAATATTACTTTTTATGATTGAAGCCTGTCTAATGTAATAACTTGTGTTTAAGGTGCACCAACAAACTATTTAACTGTCAAAAAAGAAGAATCGAATCTTACTTGTAAGAAATATGTCAAACCAAAGATTAAGTATGTGAATTCTCACACTCAATCGCCCCATACGAGATGAAGAAAAAGTTTGTACATAATATTGATGCTTTTGAAAAACAAAAATACTATTTTTTTAAGGTGCACCAATAAACTATCTTTCATTATGCTTATCACGAGGCATCTTAATGCAAGATATACTAATTAGATGACGTTCTAGTATATTTATTACTCATCACGAAGTCAAGCAAAATATACCATTATACTGATGCTTGTTTGAACTCGTACAAACAATTTTAAAGTTTGTACATAATATTCTCATTTCCCTGTATTTAAATCCTTTAAGTTCTATATATATTTTGTTACAAACTAATGGGAAAAAAATATAACACAACAGCTGAAGTTAACAATACAATATAACTTAAAACAATTCAATTTAATTACATAAGTGCGTGCAACATTGGTGCAACTCGAACTAATGCGCAAGAGTCCAGAACACTGAGATTGAAGAATAACTAAATCATAAACTAGTTTGAATTAAAACCAAACAAAAACTTGTGAATATGATATAATCAAGTAATATGGCAACAACGAGGGTAATATGTATGGGCAGCCTATGGTGTTGTAGTGAAAAATATTTGGATGATGAAGAGAAAAATACAACATGTTGCCTAAATGGGAAAATCAAGCAAATAAATCTTCAGTTGATCAAGCATCCTTTTACAACAAGTCTGTGACCCAACAAAGATTATCATAATGAATATACAAGAGAGGCTAAGTAGAGGAACCTACACAACCATTTCTACTTCATCCCATATTCTCATATACATCCCACTTAGACAAAATGAGATAATCACTACCACACCAAAGTACTCAACTAAAACAAAACAAGTTTGGTGAATTCAAGTTATCACGAATCAATGAATTAGCAATATCTTTGTAATAGCTAGAAGCTTGATAATTGGTGGGGAAAAGAATATTATTGTCATTTCTTCATTACTTGTTGACTCCTCGAATATTGCAATGGATTAAAAGTCTATCACCAAATTCATTAGCTTTAATTTATAGAAAAACATCTGGATCAAGAATCATTTTGAATGAAATAATATGAGGTGAGTATCAAAATCATTAGGAATAGTGAATGATATGTCCTCATAGTCTTCCACTACAACATGAGCTAAAATTTCTTAGCACATGGAAGGAGTCTTTTCAAAAGAGCACATAGATTTAAGTAGCCCCATTGATAGCTTCTGATTTTGAGCAGTATGTACCTCATCTCTATTGTGTATTTTTAATATATTTAACAAAGAAACAAGATATCAATGGCATGACAATTGAATTGATGGGATGAGGAACGCCCAACAATCTCTGGGTTGTGGGTTCGATCCCACAACCAAAAGGTTGTTGGACAAGGTTGTCACGCCTTTCCCTAAGAGCCAGGTGGTTGATCCATGGCCCAATTGAACTGGAGGTCCCATCTAGTAACAATACACACACACACACACACACACACACACACACACACACACATACATACATAATATATTACCTTCTTCCAGAATAAATGACATAATACACTTTATTAAGAAAATAACTTACATTGAATGATACTCCTTTGTATTATTTATAAAATATTAAAACATTAATACAGATTAAAGTAACATTCTAAATCCAACAATAGTATACAATAGTTTTATTTTACTAAAATTTTCAGAGACCTATTAGAACTCTCAACTATGTTTAAAATAATGATACTATTAACTTGAAAATTTTCTTTGATACAACAATATTATATAATGAGTCATATATTGGTATACTTGTTATTTCATCGATACAAGCGACAACATATATTTTTACAATGACACTAACATGGTTCAAGAATTCATTGAAATTACTCAAGATTTCGAGAAAAGTATACTGCCACAAATTTTGTTGTTTCGAATTAGAGTTTTTGAAAGATCAAAATTAAGTTTTTCAAATTTTAAATTTTATTTTTTTGGGGCTTCCGAATAATCTACCTAAGATTATAATTTTGGGGTGTAAAGTTAAATGTTAAAATTTGAAACCTTAACTTTTAAAGTTTCCAAATCTCCCTGAATTAGGGATTTTTTTTTTGAAGATGCAAGATTGAATTAGAATAAAATGAATTAGAATAAATGTTAAAATTTCTATTTATTGACTTCAAAACTCTTAAAAATAAAATGAAACAATATTGCAGAAAGAAAAGTAGAATATTCACCCCTCCAACCTGAAGTGTGGAATTTCCATATTTTTTTTGAATTTTTGCTATTATCAGAGAACAAGTAGACGGTGTGCTTGTAAGTGAGATTTTGGGAAAAATAATTTTGGGAAAAATCAAATCAACTCATAAGTGAGATTTCAATTCATCACATGAAGGTTTATTAGGTGATATTTTGATTCATTAATCTGACCAAATAATAATAATAAAATCCAAGTTACTATTCTAACCTTTTACATCAAGCACAATTTTGAATGATATATCCATCTCCCCTATGATTGATGACCTAATTTTGAATGATATAGCTTCTAGAAAACATTCAATTATTTAAAAGTACACATTATGGTTGGATGATTATTTATGGCTATATATATATATATATGCATGGTTGTACATGTCTATATACAGAAGTAAATATGTGTATATACTTAAATACTATTTTATATATATATATATATATATATATATATATATATATATATATATATATGACAGACACTATTGTAAACATTCATATATACTACTATTACATATAAATAAACAAATATTCTTATACATATAATACTGTGTGTAGACACACACACACACACACATACTATGATACATATACATATTTATAATATTTTTCCCGCGCGTGTGTATGAACACACATAATAGGTATATATGTGAATATATTTATTTTTCATTCTAATTCTTATTATTATCAAACATTAAAATGAAAATAAACAATCATTTAAATTTGAAATTCCTAAAATCATTCAAACATTAGAAATAGAATGGAAAACTATTTACCGTATTACAAAGAAATAAAAATGGAAACAAAATATTCATGTCCATCCTCCATTCCTACATTCCAAATGCTTCCTATATGTTTTTTTGAATCAATTATACTTAAACATCAAGCATTATTTGGTTCATACTTTGTTAGTTGACATGATAGATTATGGTGGCTATCATGACGAATTGTGGTAGTTGAACCGATATTCACAACGGATATAAATTAGAGTTTGAGAAAATCTTAATTTAGTACAATTTTTTTGTTGAAGAAATTGAAATTGTAGCACAAACATAAAATTTGGGTATTAATCTTAATTTGATGCATTTTGCTCTTGCATTATGTATTGAGTATAGAGATGTATCATTGCAGTATAAGCAATCAAAATAACTTCAAATCAATATATACACTACATGAAGATGAGACACCATTTATAATTATTAGCAATTATTCTTAGAAAAGAGACCAAAAACTTTACACAGTATTGAGAGAGATATGATGACAATCAAAACAATCCAAAGATCCTCACAAGGTTCGCTTATCAAGTCACTTATACTTATTAGAAATATATATACAAAACTACTCTCTAAAATATATTTTTTATTTTAAATATATTATTATCACCAATGACAAACATTGTTTGCATTATCAAGAGATTCTGAAAAATATTTAATTTAAAAGTAAGTAGAAAGAATTGTATTCTTCCTCTTCTAATGAGTCTTAACTCAAACTAAATTGACTTGTAGGATTAATAAAAGTCTAATAAGTTTTTCTAACTGACATACATTTGAATAAATAATTTATAAAAAATATTTTAATACAAATATTAAAAAATGTAACAATAACAATACGTTAAAATATATATAGAGTATATTTGACACTTACCATATGGATCATAAAATTAAACACCAAACATACTGCACTAACATATCCTAATAGAATAAGAATGCTAACAAAAATAAACATCCCGTTGAGATATATTAGTTGTCCTCTTCTGTCCTTTATAGCATACATCCTTTCAAATTCAACATCATACAAAAAAATTGTTTAATTTTAACTTGCCTAGGAGCAAATTGATATATAGGACCTTAAAATATGGCTTCCTTAAATATTCAAGTACCTAAAAAAATATAAATATTTTTCATCACAAACTAGTAGTATTTTAGTAAATACATATATTTTTTTTGACTATGACTTATTTTTTAACTTGCATAAAAAAAGTGGGTCTTAAAATTGCACCTGGATGTTACTCTCACATAGTTACTTATCAATGATATTTAAGCACGTTAATATTCAAAATGATATTACTCTTATAGAATTTTCACATGTATCAATAAATACATATCATATTGATTCTAGAGAGAATAAGATTTTCTATTAAAAAAGAATTCTTTTAGACTCAAATGACATAGTAGTAAATGTTTTTCCCATTACAAGTTAATATTAAATCAACAACTACAAGACACGGTCAGACATATCCTACCTACTCAAACCAAAGACAAGTTTGTTAAATTGGATAATTTTGCAACCAATCACTCTGATCTTGACCTCCAAATCATTCTCCAAAAGAAACATTTGATCTACACATAATACCCAATTTTATAATTTTTGTAATACTCTCATATTATTTGTTCTTTTATTTCTTTTATTTAATTCATTATTTTTATTGATGATACTAAAATATTCACATTTTTTTTTGAGATATTATCTCATTCAAGATAATGCCAAACTATTATGAAAGATATGCATACCTTCCACTCTAAAGAAACATTGGAACTAGCATCATGACTTTTAGAAACATTTTTTTATTAGTTCCAAGCATGTGTTTATGATGAAAATATATCCAGATAAAATGATATATCACCTTTAGATAAGACTTAGAGAATACACAAACTAAACATGAAGAATGAATTATTTGTCAATAATCTTAAAAAAGATATGTATATGAAGTAACTACCTAAATTTCAAGTAGCATAGTCAAATACAAATTACAGATTACATAAGATATTGTATAGCCTGAAACAAATACCTAGAATTTAATTTATGATATTTTCATATAAAATCATATTATTTGAATTATACATGTGTGTGATACACTTTTATTTTTTTAGAATAATCCAGATAATATTATTATTTTGCTAATTGTCTATACAAAAATTCTAATTATGAAATATGATGAGTTGGGAATTACCCAACTAAAAATAGTACTTTCAAGAATAATTTCAATCAAAGAACCTTAAGAGACAAATATTTTCTTGACATATAAGGTATTTACTCTACGAGAAATATCATTTTATTACATAATAGATATGCGCTTAATAATTTTGTAAAGGATGGTCCACTACATTGTGCACTAGCAAAATTTTTTATTAATCTAAGAAATGACTTCACTTCTTATACAATTCATCTAATTGGCTCTATTACTTAACAAAAAATCATGAAAAATATTAACTATCTAAATATGACATTGTCAAATATAACATATTCAATCAAAATAATTAGTCATTTCTTATATTTTTCTCAAAAAAAAAAATCATCTTAACATAACTCTTCATATACTATGACATGTCAAGAAGTTTACAAGACTTGAAATATATTTCAGAAATCATGAATACTTCTAATTAACTCATAGTCAGAATACAATATATACCAATAAAAAATATAAGATAAGATTTTATATTTTTCTTGAAAATAATATCATCTCTTAGAAAACTAAGAGAGTAATCATTTCAAGATACAGAAATAATAATTATTTTAAAATCTAGTATAGAAATATTTAATTATTTTAAAATCTAATACATAAACAAAGTTCAAAATAATAATAATAATAATAATAATTACTTATGAGGTATTTACAAAATAATATTTACTTGAGGAGATTGGTTATGCACTATTTCTTCCTACTATGAGTAAATAGTGATTTAATGAAGGACATTTTAGGATAAACATAATAGAGTGACCTAAATTTTAATTTTTTTTGAGTTTGGTGCATTTTTTTCAAATTTAAAAAGATCAGTTTCAAATTATTAAATATTGATGGGGGAGCACCCCAAAACATAATTTCCCCATTTTCAATTGTTTTACTTTTTATTTTATTTTTTATATTTTTGATTAGTACATCCAACCCATGTGTTGCATATATTACATTTGCTAGTTATTTAAGGATTTTAGTTGCACATTAAGAGGAGGTTTGATGTTCAAATCATTAAAATTTAAAATTTTCAATGGTTTTAAAATTTTAATGTTTTTGATAAAAAAATTTTGGAAGCTAAAAATTAAAAATTTTAAGTAAAAAAATATTGAAAATATTAAGTAGATAGATACCTATTTAATGTTGAAAACTGAAAATTTTTAGCAATTTTTTTTTTAAAATTATTATTTTATTTTATTTTTCTTTTCCTTTTCATTCTCATATTCACGCTATAGTTCAATTTGTGAATCTGTCTTCTCCTCATCTTTTCTCTATCATCATAAACCCTAATCCTAATTCTCTTGTTCTGATTAATTTAAGATAAAAAAATAACAAATCAACTAATTATTTTTTATATTAAAAATTTTGATAGTTTTGAAGAGTTTAATTTTATTGGTTATTTTTTTAAATATTTTTATTTCTTTTTTGAATTTATGATTTATTTATGGATATGTTTTTAGCGATTTTATTTTTTATAATAATAAATAATTATAGTGAAATAAATTCATTAGAAATTCTATTTATGTTGAATAATATGTAATACAATGATAATAAGGATAAATATGTAAAATACATCATTTTCAGCATTCAACATTTACAGTTATCAAAAATATATTTATCTTCAGTATTCAATTAATAATAATATATCAAATAGTTTTTCAATACAGATTTAATACTTATAAATTTTAGCACTTAATTTTTCAGTAATAAATTTTTTTAGTTTTATCAAATGAGTCATAACATTATTGATTATTATTATATAATTATTTGCAGAAGATACAACACCAATTATAAATGATAATTAGCTGTAATTGTAATTTGTAATTAGTTTTGTGCAAGATACAACTATAAATAATATGTATCTTAGTCTTTGTTAAAAACAAATTCATCACTCTTATTATTGACATATGTGAATATCACATATTCGTATTTAACACATGACTGCAACATCAGACAAATATAAACTACCAAACTCATGTTGTATATTAGGCATTCTAAGATTATTTAAAGAGTTTCAAATAATGTGACACATACATATAACATAAAAAATCTCTTCTGATAACTCGTCTCTAAATATCCTAATAAACATATTTATGACTACTTCATTGTTAGATGCGTTATCAAATATGAAAAGATCATCATGAGAATAAAGAATCTCAATAAAATCTAAAACTTTTTTATTAAATTTTAACGAATAATCTATATAGTGAGCAATGAGACATGTACTATATCAGACATCATAGATATTACTCCACAATATTTCCTGAATTTATTTATTATTAATAATTTTATAACTTATACTATTTTATTATGTCATTCCTACATGTCATCGGGACTGCACCAACTTCCTAATCCGAGGTCCTTGGTCACAATAACCATGCCGGTTTACCATGCCAACGGCTAGGTGCCAGAGTCGTGCCTGGCCAGACAAGGGGCACACCACCCCTGGCCCAGCACGGCATAACCTAGGTTCAGGCACAATTTTGGACCGTGTCATGCCTTGCTAGGCACAGTTCAATCAGGCCATGTTGGGCCAAAGCATCCCCAACACATCATGGTCTCGGTGCAGGCATGGTTATGGATTATGCCATGTCTCACTTGACACCTCTAGAGCTGTTGATTTCTAAAAATGTTTCGTGCCAGCATGCCAGGCACACAAAGCTTGATGAGCCGGCACAGCACGAGCCATGCCATGGGCTGGCAAAGGCTCAGTCCTGGCATGGTTCTGGACAGTGTCATGCATGGGCCGTCCAACCCACTCGACACCTCTAGAATTAAGAATGTAACATATTTGCCTTCCATCAAGAATGAAACAAACTTGAATCAAATATAAACAAGCACGAATCAAATATTAAACAGGCTGGAACCAAGCAAGAACATGTAGAGTTGAGCATGAAAGTTACAACATTCATCAATCACGTCAAATTTTTAGTCTTCTAACAACACGACCAGATCTGCTCTGATATCTCAAAATGTTCTTGGCGAAAACATGATTACCAGTTAGCAGAAGACCATTGAGAACACGATTGAAAACAAATCTGCGAGGAAGAAACCCTCTGTCGACCATTTCAAGCAGTAATTTTCCAGCAAACAGCACATCATCTGATTTCCTTCTCCCAAACATCGCACCTATCAGGAGATTATAAGTATCCAAGTTTGGCAAGCAACCCTCACTGTTCATCTTCCTAAACAAATCTACTCCTTTCTCCACCATTCCCGCATCACAACAATAACTAATTATTAAATTATATGTCTGAACATTTGGCTCACACCCATCGCTCTTCATTCTTCCCAAAAACTCAAATGCCTTCTCCACCTCACCTGCATAGCACAGTCCCCTGGTCACTAGATTGTAAGTTGTTAAGTTTGGCCGGCAATGCCTCCTTACCATATCATCGAAAACCAAAATGGCATTATGCACATTATCCTTCTTACACAAAACCTGGATAAGAGCATTATAGGTAGCAACGGAAGGAAGCACTCGTTTCTTCATCATCTGATCAAAAATGTTTCGTGCCCTCTGAATCTCTCCCACCTCACCGAACCCGTGAATCAGAGTGGTATATGTCACAACATCAGCTTCGCATTTTCTCTTTTTCATCTCCAAGAAGAATCGCCATGCTTCGTCGATCTGACCCGTCCTGAAATACCCCCGAAGCACAGTGTTGTAAGTTGTCAAAGTCGGACGCAACCCGCTCTCCACCATCTTCTTCAAGACCTGCAGTGCCTTCGGGATCTGCTTAACCAAGCACCACCCATTTGCTAGCACATTATACGTAACACAATCAGCCTTGAACCTAGAGCCCAATATTCTAATCAAATTAGACGCCATCTCAGCATGGCCAGATTTACATAACACATCAAGAATCGTATTGAAAGAAGTAAGATCTTGAATGCATCCGTATTCCTTCATAGCCAAGAAGACCTTAAAAGCTCTATGCGGCTTCCCGGCAGTAGCGTACCTTTCGGCAATAATCGCAAATGTTCTAGGCGAAGGCCCGATATGCAAGGATCGCATGCAGGACACTAGCTTCCAGGCAGAACGAAAATCACGGAGGCGGGCAGAAATGTCAATGGCGTAGTCGAAGGAGGAAGAGTGGTGACGGTAAGAAGGGTGCTGACTGAGGATCCGAAAGAACTCGAGCGCCTTTGGTCCATGATTCCAAAGGCGCTTGAGGATTGAATTTACCAAAGACGGCGTCCACTTGATGTTGGGAGAATGGATAGCTTGTAATAATGATTGCGAGTTGACAGAATTGAGGACGAGAGAGGCAATTGAAACAGAATCTGGTTCATGGTGGGGCAACGACGACATTTTTTTTTTTTTTGGATTCAAGAACCACCGCAAACACAACGACAACACCCTTCTTACAGTGATCACACTTAAGAACCAAAATCTGTTGCCTTTTTTTTTTTAATCCAAAAGAAATAGAGAAAATAATTCAATTTTAGCAGAATCATATTTAAAATCAATCAATTTTCAGGAAAGATTTAATAAAAAAAAACGCAAAAAAAAAAGAAAGAAAATCATAAAATTGGTATTAGAAATACAAAAATAATAAATATTAAAAATTCAGAATTCAAAAACATAGTAAATAATGTGCGTAGAGTTATTAATTTGGGTCCGCAAAGAAGCTATTGATGGATGGCATGATTTCTGGAGACCTGCTGCGCACATATTTCCTCAAGGCATGCTCAGCATATTTCTTCCCTTCCGCAGTGTTCTCCAAAACGCCGGCTGCTCTGTTCTGTTTGCTAACCCTATTTTGAAATGAATGAATAGTAACGCCAACTAAACAGGCAAGACTAGGACTATTGCATTCCTTTCCAATTCATTACTACATAATGTATATGTAATTTATTTTTATTTAATAATCTGTTTGTATAACAAAATATTTTTATGTTTTAATATTTTCATGTAATTGTAGGAAAAAAAATATTAAAAGTCCGGAAATACAACAGTAGCACAATAACGGATGTCGCGATGTCCGGTCAACGAGCCAAAATTTTTAGAGCAGAGCCTAATGCGTTCCATGATCCGACTCGATGCGGTTAAATGAACCAGATATTTTTTTTAATATAAAACGATTTATAATTTTATTTTTCGGGCGGCTGTTTTTGACCTGTGGAACTGTTTATCATCCCTCTCTTCTCTCAGTGCGAATTTTTGCGACTGCTATGTACTACTGCATACTGTAAAATATTTTCGTTTTGGTTTTAATCTGTAACACATAAATGTTTTCTAGTGGAGATAGCTAGTCATACTGAGCAACTAGCGAACCACGTTATTTTCGGTGTTGATTTTCTCGTTTTTAATTCTGCCGTGGAAGCTTGCTGAATTGAGATTATATTGCTTGTTTTTATGTGTTTTATGTTTTTTCTGTTTTTAATCTCAATACAGTGAAATCGAAATTACCCAACACGCCTCAATTCATTTCATCGGTTATCATTTGGGAATTAGTGCTTTGAATGCCCATGAGACAAAAAAAATTTTAAAAAAAATAAAAAAAATAAAAAGAATAAAAAAATAAAAAAATAAAAAAATTTAAAAAATAAAAAAAATAAAAATAAAAATAAAAATAAAAAGAATAAAAAGAATAAAAAAATAAAAAGAACAAAAAAAAAGAATAAATAAATAAATAACATAAATAAAATAAAACAAAATAAAAGAAAATTAATAAAATAAAAAAAATAAAAAAATAAAAAAATAAAAAAATAAAAAAATAAAAAAATAAAAAATAAAAAAATAAAAAAATAAAAAATAAAAAAATAAAAAAATAAAAAAAAATAAAAAAAATAAAAAAAATAAAAAAAATAAAAAAAATAAAAAAAATAAAAAAAATAAAAAAAATAAAAAAAATAAAAAAAATAAAAAAAAAATAAAAAAAATAAAAAATAAAAAAAATGATGTATATAGTTTATTTTGATATTTTTTTTGTATAACCAAATGTTTCTATTTTAATATTTTCATATAAATGCAAGAATTAAAATATTAAGAGGACGAAAATACAGCAGTAGTACAATAATCAAGATTTCAGTGTTGGATCAACTGGCCAAAGAAAATTTTGGAGCAAATCCTGACTCGTCCGATGATCCGACCCGTTGCAGTTAATTGAACCAAGAAAGTTTTTATATAAAATATTTTGTGTTTTATTTTTCGGGTTACTATTTTTCGGATCTGGAACTGTTCATCTTTTCTATCTTAATGCGCGATTTATCGCGAATGTCTCTGCGCTACACATACTGCAAGACATTTTTATTTAATCTGTAACGCATAAGTATTTTCTGGTAGATGTAACTAGTCGTACTGAACGACTAGTGAACCATGTTATTTCTGGTTTCTGTTCTATTTTTTTATTTTTTGATTCTACTGTGGTTGGATAGTGGATTGGATATGTATCATTTTTTGTTTTGTTGTTTTTCTTCTTTTGAATCACAATTGTGGAAGCTCAATTGCCCAACAATTAGTATCAGAGCGGGTTTCAGAGATTTTCGAGTAATTGTGCTATTGAAGTTTGTGATTTTTTCTATACAAACGATATTATGTTGAAATGACTAAAACCCTAAACACCACGATCGAGAAATTCAATGGCAGAAATGTATTTAGTATGTGGCAGATCAAAATGCGAGCGCATTTAAATAATTTTAATATTTGGAGTCCTCTG
Source organism: Sapria himalayana (assembly GCA_029783825.1). Lineage (NCBI taxonomy): Eukaryota > Viridiplantae > Streptophyta > Magnoliopsida > Malpighiales > Rafflesiaceae > Sapria > Sapria himalayana. The sequence continues at coordinate 1,971,789 of JAREIK010003611.1, read as the reverse complement.
GTTCAAGGCTTCAGTCTTCATACTGCTGTTACTCTTGGAATAACTGAGAACGAGACTTAGAGACGTGAAAAAAAGGCTCATTCCACCATTCTATTAAGCTTGACAGTTGAAATTATTGTTGAGGTAGCAGATGAGAAATCGTCTGCAAGATTGTAGTTCAAGCTTGAGTCACTATATATGATTAAATTACTAACGAACAAGCTTCTGTTGAAAAAAAGGTTGTTCACACTGAGGATGCAAGAGAAAACCTTTTTGAAGAAGCATATGAATGATTTAAACAGCATCCTCACAGATCTTAAACCTGTAGATGCTAAGGTGGAAGATGATGATGCTGCAATTCTACTCTTAGTCTCTATTCCTCATTCCTATAAAAATTTTGTCGAATCTCTCATTTTGGAAAATGAGGAGAGTACATTAGAAGATGTTCGGGCTGCCATACACTCTAGGGAGATGAGACAGAAGGCTGCAGTTGAATGATTTGAACATTCAACCGCAGCCTAATCCTGTTTCATTCAAGAGGCCATAACCTATTTCATTCAAGAAGAATGAAAATAAGCTTTAGAATATGTCAAAAAAGGGTGACACTTGTCACTACTACAAACAGGAAGGACATAGAAAAACTAAATGCCCGAAGAAGAGAACAATGCTGGAACAGCAAAGTCAGCCTAATCCCCCACCTGATGCTGCTGTGACCTTTGATGATCTGGATAATGGAGAAGACTTTGTACTGGTATTCTCCACAACGATCACAAGATCAAAATCTTGGATCCTAGATACTGAAGCTTCCTTCCATATAAGCACTCACTTGGAGTTGTTCAATAAATATGACATAAAAAAGCTAGCCATGCTGTGGTAGGAAACAGCCAACTATGTAAGGTGATTGGAATCAGCACAGTCAGACTGAAAACTTAGGATGACTGAATAGTCTCACTTTCAAATATATGATATTGTCCATGAGATGACAATGAATCTCATTTCTCTTAGTATTCTGGATGATCGGGAATATCATTCAGTGGTAGAAATGAAACACTATTTATTCACCGAAGAGATGATATTATACTGAAGGGGCAGAATACTGGAATGCTATACACACTGTAGGTTCAACAGTGACAGAGGCTATTACTATCACATCCAGAGAGCTAGCATCTGTAGACAAAGTTGAACTTACCAGATTGTGACATATACGGCTCGCACATATAAGAGAAAAAAGTATGAAAATTCTCTTTGATCTTAATCTTTTCGCTGGTCACAAAGTCAGTAAATTAAATTTCTGTGATCATTATATTTTTAGTAAGAAACATATAACTAAGTTCGGTAAGACCATACATTATACAAACAATTTTTTGGATTATATCCATGCTGACTGTTAGTACCTTTCTAGAGTCACATCTCTCGGGGATGCTCGATTTTATTTATGTTTAGTTGATGATTACTTAATAATGTCATGGGTATTCATGATGAAATATAAATCTGAGACTTTTATAAAGTTTAAGCAATGAGTTAGCTTATTGAAAAATAAAATACAAAAGAAGGTTAAACTATTACAAACAGATAATGATCTAAAATTTTGTTCATCTGAATTTGAGAAATTCTGTAATGACAAAGGTATAGTGAGACACAAAACTGTTAAGGACACTCATTAGTAGAATGATATCGTTGAAAGAATAAACCAAACTTTTCTGGAGAGAACTAGATGTATGCTCTCTCAATCAGGCTTAGGCAAGGAGTTTTGAGCTGAAGCTATTAATACAGCATGCCATTTGATAAATAGATCGCCACATAGAAGATTTGATTTTAAAATTTTATTCGAGGTGTGGACGATAAATCTGTAGATTATTCTAATCTGAAAGTGTTCGGATGTGGTGCATACTATCATGTAAATGATGGTAGGCTTGAACCATGAGCAATAAAAAGAATATTTGTAGGATATGGTGATGGAGTCAAGGAATTCCGTATCTGATCACCATCTGAAAAGAGAGTGATTCTCTCTAGGAGTGTCACATTTGATAAAAGTATCATCTTAAGACAAGTACATTGACCTATCCAGTTACCTAATGTTCCTCAAGCTAAACTTAAGGTGGAGCTAAAATCTGAATCTGTAGCTCCAAGAAGAATGCATGTTTTATCTCTAGACATAAAATAGCTAATTATGAAAATGATATTATGTCTATTATTGAATCTGATCCTGAACCTGCACCTGAAGAGTCTCTTCCCTATTGTATTACAAAGGATGGACAAATAAGGGTGAATGTACATCCTCCTTTGAGATTCGGTTTTGATGAATTTGTAGGGTTTACCCTACAAGTTGCCGAAGAGATTGATATTCATGAACTATCCTCCTATAGGAATGCTGTTAGATGTCCTGAAATTGAGTCATAGTTAGTTGCCATGAAAGAAGAGATTGAATCTCTTCATAAGAATGGTACTTGACTTATTGTATCTAAACCAAAAGGAAGAAAGATAGTTTCTTACAAATAAATTTTCAAAAAGAAAAATGATACCACTATAACTGGTGGGGTAAAGTTTTAGGCATGTCTAGTTGCAAGAGAGTTAAGTCAGAAAGAGAGAGTCGATTATAATGAGATATTCTCTCATGTAGTTAGACATACCTCAATCAAGATACTTCTAGCATTAGTGGCACATCAGAACATTGAACTTGAGCAACTAGATATTAAAAATATATTTCTTTATGGAGATCTAGATTAATAAATTTACATGAGCCAGCCTGAAGATTTTGAGATATCAAGTAAGGAAACTCATGTGTGCAATCTTCAAAAATCCCTTTATGGACTTAAACAGTCTCCCCATCAGTAGTACAAGAAATTTGACTGTTTCATGACTAATCATAGATACAATAGGAGTGATCATGACTACTGTGTTTATTTCAAAAGGCACAAGGATGATTCATTTATCTACTTGCTATTATATGTAGATGATATACTTATTGCTGCTAGAAATAAATATAATATTCATGAACTGAAAGATTTTCTCAATTCTAAATTTGATATAAAAGATCCTAGAGGAGCAAAACAAATTTTGGGTATGAAAATATTCAGAGATAGAATTAAAAGAAAGTTATTTCTTTCACAGAAATAATATATTCAGAAATTTCTATCTAGATCTGAAATGACTTCTTGTAAGTTTCTTTATATACTATTTGCTTATAACCTCTATCTAACATTCGAATATTATCCTCAATCTAAATCTGACAAGGAACAAATGTCTAAAGTTCCTTATTCTAATACTGCTAGGAGCCTCATATATCTTATGATGTACACCCAACCTGATATTGCTCATGCAGTAAGTACAATGAGTAGGTTTATGATAAACCTTAATCAAGAGCACTGAAAAATTATTAAAAAAAATATACTTAGGTACCTCCAAGAGAACTTCTGATGTTTGTCTGATATTTGGTAATGAATCTATATTCATGCTGACAAGATATTCTAATTCTGACTATGCAGAATATGTTGATAGTAGACGGTCTATGACTAGTTATGCCTTCAATGTAGTGGTTCTGTAGTTAGTTGGAAAGTCACACTACAATCTTCTGTTACTTTATCTTTTACTAAAGCAGAGTATATGGCTCTGACTGAAGTTGCGAATGAATAGATATGGCTAAAAGGTTTTCTCAAAGACTTTGGTCTTTATGAAGATGTTGCAATAGTTTTCTGTTACAACCTCAGTGCTATATGTTTAGCAAAAGACCAAGTGTACAATGAGAAGACAAAATACATTGATGTACGATATCATTTACTTCGATCTGAGAAGATGATACAAGTAAAGAAGATTGTAACTTATGATAATCCAGCTGACATATTTATCAAACTTGATACTCTGAATAAGTTAAGACACTGTCTTGACTTATTGAACATATCAAATCAGATGGTCTTTTTGGACTAACTGTTTATAGAGAGAGTTTCTCTATCTGTATGCAAAACAAATTAAGGTAGAAATTATTATATATAGTTTATTTTGATAATTTATTTGTATAACAAAATATTTCTGTTTTAATATTTTTATCTAAGTACAAGAAATGAAATATTAAGAGACCAGGAATGCATCAGTAGCACAATAATAGAGGTTCCGATGTCTGGTCAGCGGGCCGAAGAAAATTTTGGAGCAGAGCCCGACTCATCCGATGATCTGAACTGCTCCGATTAATTGAACCGAGAAATTTTTAATGTAAAATATTTTATATTTTATTTTTCGGGTTATTGTTTTCGGATCTGAAACTGTTAATCTTCTCTCTCTATCTGCGCGATTTATTGCGACTATCTTTGCGCTGCACATACTGTAAGACATTTTGGTTTAATCTGTAATGCATAAATATTTTCTGGTGGTTGTAGCTAGTCGTACTGAGCGACTAGTAAACCACGTTATTTCTAATTTCAGTTTTATTTTTCGTTTTTTGATTTTACCATTGTTGGATTGTGGATTTGATATATATCATTTGTTGTTTTGTTATTTTTTGTTGTTCTTTCTTCATCTGAATCACAACCGTGAAAGCTCAATTGCCCAACAAAAAAAAATAAAAAAAAATAAAAATAATAAAAATAATAAAAATAATAAAAAAAATAAAAAAAATAAAACACAAAAAAAATAAAAAAAATAAAAAATACAAAAAACATAAAAAAATAAAAAAAAATAAAAAAAATAAAAAAATAAAAAAATAAAAAAATAAAAAAATAAAAAAATAAAAAAAATAAAAAAAAATAAAAAAATAAAAAAAAAACAAAAAAAAACAAAAAAAACAAAAAAAAACAAGAAAAACAAAAAAAACAAAAAAAAAAGAAAAACAAAAAAAAACAAAAAAAACAAGAAAAACAAAAAAAAACAAAAAAATTAAAAAAAAATAAAAATAAAAAAAAATAAAAAAAACAAACAAAAAAAAACAAAAAAAAAAATAAAAACTAATAAAAAAACAAAAAAAAAACAAAAAAAACAAAAAAAATAAAAAAATAAAAAATATATATATTTTCAAAAAAATAATAAAAAAAACGACCTAATAGTCAAACACAACACAATTACTTTATGGCACTTAAAAATTAGAAACTCAACAATTAAAATAATAATAAAAAAATTAGTTAATAGTTAAAAAAAATTAGTTAATAGTTAAAAAAAATTAGTTAATAGTTTAAACAAACAAACAAACACACACTTAAATATATACAAATGTAGAAGGATGGAGATGTATTTTTTTATAAAGGATGTAGAGGTATCAAACAAACTAGGTCGGCCCAGTTATAGACCGCCCAATTGGGCTACCATGCCCGACAAGGTTACTGTATTGTGCTGGCTTGGCACGTGTCCATAGCCCAAAAATCACTGGGTTCGGCATGGTTTGGGTCAGACAAAATCCTAATTTTTAAAAAAATTAGGGTTCAACGGCACACCACCACGCATCTTCGCCCTTTCGGGGCTTGGCAAGACTGAGATGTCGGGTGTCAGCTCGTATTGACCATGTTCGATGCGTGATCGAGTGTTGTGTCCACGTGCCTGGCATGACACGATGGGCCAGGGCACAGCACTGTAGTATGCCGTGCCGAGCACGACTGACCCATGCCGGGCACAGGCTGGGCAGGGCCTGACTGGGCCGCACGTTTGACACCTCTAAAATGATGTGAGTTCAAATATCAGTATAACCGTGTTTGTTTTTTCAGTTTAACACTGACATCAAATCACTTTTGGCATTAAGCCGAAATGTAATTTTTTAAAGACTTATCACTTAAATTTTTTAAAAAAATACTAAAATGATTAAGCAATATTTTTTGACTTTTTCTATTCAAAAAAATCCATTCGAAGAATGCTGGATAAAAAAAAAAAACACTCGATCCAGCATCTTCTCCTTCATGTTCGGAAATTATTTTATTTTATTTATTTATTATAATTTTATTTATTGTTTTTTTTATTTAATAATATTATGATATGTTAAATTATCTCTTTAAGAAAATTATTATTTAGTAAATGCAGCATATACATACATTAGAGCTTTTATGAAACCATATTGTAATATATGTTATTGATTAAGTTTCATAGTTGTGGTAAAGCTGTAGGAAGAGAATAAATATTCGACTTATTTAATTCAAGACTAAGAATTATCATTGAATGTGATTGTCAAAACATGTTTTTTAATATTGAAGAAAATAACATCTTATTTATATGCTACGCTACGCAAACAAAAATAATCAAGACATGTTTCTCTATTTACAATTTTCTTCGATAAGTCTCAGTTAAAGATAGATTATTTTCTGAATATTACACTGAAGAAAAATTAGAAAGTGATAGTAAAAACCAAAATCAAAACTCAACTATAAATACTTTTTTTACCGTTGCTAATCAAGAGTTCATGCTATAATTCTTAGACCATATTATAAAATTATTATTTCAAGTATTCAATTAACTTGTCATTTTAACTTTTTATCATGGTATAAAATATGATGATAAATATAAGCATCAAATATTATGACTATAGATATTTTAAAATATATACTTAAATTGTTATGTATTTATTTAAAAATATATGAATATACATTTGAATTAAAATGTTTTAAATTAATTAATATTTATGTTTTTAGATTTTATAAGTTATAAAATAAGATTAAATATTGACATCAAATATAACATCTTTATATATTTAAAAATATGTAGTTAAAATTTCTTAATATATTAAGTTATTAAGATATTAATTTTTATTATGTAAAAAATAAATAACTTAATTCTTAATAGAAATAAAATATTAAGACAAATAAAAAACTTAATACTATTAAGTACCGTCCAGCATTAAGATTAAAAAAATTTAAATTCATCATTAAGTAAAAAAAATAAACACCACCTATGTAATAATTATTTTAATCAATTACATAACACTTGGGGGGCAAAATTGAATTTTTAATTTTAAAAACATCAAAATACATTTATTTTGTATTTACTTGTAGCAATTTAATTTTTTTTAAAAATATCAACATTATTAATTATTTTATATTTAAAACACTAAAACACAAAGCTACTTTTTTTTATACCTTAATAAAAGTGAGATTTGTATTTTAGTACATGAAATATAAAATAATAAAAAATATAGATATTTTTGAAAATTAAAATAAAAAATACTTACCAGACTTTAACATTAAATTTTTATATGCAATATATTGAAATGCATTAATATGATTTTACCCCAGAAAATTAAAAGAAGATATATTTCAGATTTTAAATTAGAAAACTACTATTTTCATGAGAAAATAATTCTGAGATTTTCAATTCGAAAATTACTATTTCCAAAAGAAAATAAATCTCAAAAAATACACACACAATAAAATTTTTTTTTCTGGGTAGCCTTGGATTTGAAAATTGACAAGAAAATACTAAAAAGTGATTTAATTTTTCATGTTCCAATAAATTAAATCTCACAATATATAAAATAAATCTCCAAATATCTAAACACACACACACGCACAACTTTTATTTTTTAAAAATGAAATGACTTATTGTATTTTCTGGGCAAAATTCAAATTCAAAAACCACCCAGGAAAAAAAATTATTTGAAAAAAAATAATCATCATTTTTAATAATTAAAAATATGTGCACTGAATTCTATATAAATTATTTTTAAGTGCATTCAAAAACAACCACTAATTCCACGAAATAATTAAAAATTCCTCCCTTCTTAGTCTCTCGTTCTCTCCTCTCTATGTAAATCATTATTATTTATCTATGAGGTATTTTAATTTTTAAAAACAAATTACTTTTAAAAAATTTCAATTAGTTTAAATACATTTAAATATTAAAACAAATAATAATTTTTTTTTGTAATAACTTTTTTTTTAATAAAGCATTTGACAAAAATATCTAAGTGACATAGTTTTATTTTATAAAGATAAATCTCTAACAGTATAATTTATTTACAAGATAAATTTTACACCCCATATAAAAACATGCAATAAATGATATTTATTATAAATAATAAATGTTTAACATAGATTCTTTAATTACAAAAAATTATATGGTCATCTTTTTTTTTTGAAAACAATTAAAAATAATTGAAAACAATAGTTACATAAAAAGAACATAAATAGCAAAATTTAATTTATTTTGAACAAAATAAAAAAAAATAATTACTTAAAAAATATTTAAGGATTATATTTATATGCACTATTTTATATTTTATTGAACATAACAATTTTAAAAATTTATTAATCACAATAAAGAATAAGTAGATATTATCTTGACATAAATGTTTTTAAAAAATACTATTTACAAAAATATAAATATTATCAATTTATGAACTACATTTTTATTTTGACCATAAGTGAAAACATAATTTGTTATTTACACATAAACCAAACTCAATTATTTATGCATTTAAAGATAATTATTTTCAATATAAATGTTTACATTAGATGCAAACTAATTTTTTATTAAATTTTTTTTTCTAAAATTCAAATCATGACGCAAATTATCATTGAAATTTTATATATTTTTTATTTTTAATAAATTGTAACACTATACACACTAATATGCTTTATACAAGTATGCATGTGTATATGTGTACACACACACACATGCACACACATACAAATACTTATTTATATATAAATATGTGCACTAAACAGAATATTTTTAAGTGCACTCAAAATATTCAATATATACACATGGAGATATATATGTGCATGTGCATATGTGTGTGTGTGTTTATATGCACGTTTACATGTATATACATATGTATATATATGTAAATACAAATGTACATAAGTGTGTATGCACGTGTGTGTGTGTAGAGCAATGTACATGTGCATATGTGTATATATATACATTTAATATACATTTATTTACTTGCATTAATTGTAACACTCATCAAATTTATGATATTTTATACTTTTTTTGCAACTATTTATTTATACTTTTATAGGAAACTTAGGTAAAAGATATACAAAACAAAAATATTTATGTTTTAGTCCCCCACCCAAATTTTTAACCAACAATCATCAAAATATAAAATATTAACAATTTTAAATATCATTTGTGTTTCCAAATTTACCCGCACCTAATAATAAAAAAATGATATTTTATTAAATTATTTATCAAAAACATTTAACAGTCTAGCTGAAAGCCTGAAACAGTGTTTTTGTTTCTTGATCATTCTTTCAATAACACTGTTCTGCAAAACTATTTTCCTAAAAATTATATATTTATACACAGTTTTAAACCATATAGCACACACACACACACACAGAGTTATATATTGTTTATCCCACATATTGTAAACCATATATACTAAAACTAATTATATACATGTGTGTGTGTGTGTAACTAAACTATATACATTAAACCTATATACTTATATATACATGCATGCGTGCATGCGTGTGTGTGTGTATTGATATATAAACTATATGTTAAAAACAATATATGTATGTATAGTTAAATTATATGTTAGTATAAAATTACTATATATACATATATAATTTAATGTATACATAATATTATTATTAAACATGTGTACAGTGTACACAGTTTATCTTACAGAATAACATAAACATACATATTTAAGTAAAAGTAAATAATATACATAAAACTATATCTACATACATATACATGTAAAGGTTAATAATAACATAAGCATATATAATTCTGTATAAGTAGATAATACTAACATATACACATACATATAGATTAACATACACAGCAAATTGGAGCTTTAAAGTGTGTGTGCGTGTGTGTGTGGCTATACAATTTCACCATTTTCATGAACAATTTTCAAGACTTGTAGATACTAAACCACAACTTCAACAGGTTTATTCTATGTAAGATTTACTAAATTGAGTTTTTTTAATTACGTGGAAAATAAATTTGAAAATACAAAAAAAAAATCCTAAAACATAAATAATTAATGTTTTGGGAAAATGTTTGTTTATAATTTTTTAATAGGAAATCAAAACATAAATATAAAAAGCTTATTTTGTTATCTTTATTTTATTTTATTTAAAAGAGTGAATTTGAAAAAAAAATGTTGAATTCCAAAAAAAAAAAATAACAATCACTAATTTTGTAAAAGGTTTGTTTTTTTCTTTTTTATCTCTTTTTTTTAATTCTGTTTGTTCTATTTTGACACATTCTCTTCTTATTAAAAATGCTCAAGGTCAATGCATGCATAGATTATCAGGAAAATTATGGTTTATTATACCATTTTAAACATTATTAAAAAAGGAAATTATTTTCTATGATTTAGAAAAAAAATGGGGATTTGTATTTTAGTACATCATTTACAAAATAATTAAAAAAAACTTATTTAAAAAAGATTTAAAAAGTATATCAAAATATAAAATAATTATGTTTTGGTGCACTATAATATCAGAAACTTAATTTTACACCCAAATACCAAATCAGCAATTAAAAAAATAATAAAAATATTAAGATTATTTTTACACGCATCAATCAATTCAGCAACATAAGTGGAATTCGACCCAACTAGCATTACTTCATCTTCTGAAAAATTATGTCTGATACACACACACACACACACACACACACACACACACACACACACATATAAATATAAACACATACACATACGAACACACACACACACACACACATATCTGTGTGTGTGCATGTGTGTTTAAATATATGCAAACACATAAAATATGTTTATATATATATATATATATATATATATATATATTAACTTGTTCAAAAAATACCTGATTTATTTTGTGTAGCTAGGTGGTAAAGGACTATTATAAGGAAAAGCTTGTGTGTTTGAATCTAGATTGCAGTGTTGATTGTCATGTGTAGAAATCAAGGAGTTAATTTTTTTTTATTTTGTTATTTGTTGATATGTTAGAGGCAAAATTAGATTTTTGATTTTTAGTAAGCAAAATAGAATTATTTTGTATTTTATTGCAATTTTTTGTAATTTTTCTAAAAAAAATCATTCTTTTCAAATATCTCATAAATAGTACACAAAACTACAAATCTCCCCAAAAAAATGTATCAAAATATAAAATATTTACATATATATATATATATATATATATAAATAAAAAATCAAAAAAAGCCCAAGTACCTGTTTATGCCAACATAGAAAAATAAAATATTTTTGAAAACATTACCTTAATCATTTTTGAGATATACAAATACACACACACACACACACACACACACACATACATACAATATGCATGCATACATATATATATATATATATATATATACTTGTATATATAAGTACATTGTTTGGTACTCTACAAACCACATAATTTGGTATTTGGAGAACAAATATATGTAAATTTATTTGCATTAGTTTAAGTATTTAGTAAAGATACTTCACTAAATTTTACCTTGATAAAATTTCAGATATTGTAATGAAATCGTAGAAAATTTTAATAAAATTGATGAACTCGATAGAATAATGACTTATAGGAGAGAGAGAGAGAGAGAGGAGCGATTAAAAAACATAATAATTCTATTGTCATAACTTTACCAAAATAATAATACTTTTTTATATAATACGGCTCTACCATCAAGTTTAAAATATAATTTTATTGTATAATAAATTTATCATGATCATAATATTTTTATTTCATGCCAACTCTAAATTATTTCAATCATGCCAACTCTAAATTATTTTATTTCATGATATAATTGATATAATCATTTTACTATGACAGAATCATTATTTTCAATGTCTGTCAAATTCATTTTAAGTAAATTCTCTCAATTTTATTTTTTAATATTTTATACTTGCACTAAATTTTTTTATTAATTTAAAAATCTAAGATTTTAAATAAAATAATAATAATAATAAATTATAATGAATGTCTTATTCTTGTTTGTGTAGCAGCTAATTTGAATGTTGTACTAGCAGCTTGTTCGAGCTACATTGACACAAATGGTTTAACTTTAACCATTGGCACAAACTTGATCCACGAGCTATTCAGTGTGTTTTCTCAAGCCATAAGTTCCTAACAAGATCGTTGTTTTGAACTCGATGGTTAGGAATTCCTTCTTTTCAAAAAAATTTGGCTAAGGGATGAAAATTGGCATCGAAGTAGCAGTAAAAGGAGAAAGAAAAAGATTGAACTTCTTTATCAGTTGATCGTATTCCTCTTCTTTCAACCAAGCTTGGTAAGAGAGCAAACCAAACCAATCTAGCTCTTCTTTTCAGAGTTCAACAACAAGAGCGAGTAGTGGATACGACATAAGTAGCTCCTATTTCTATTTTATATACAAAAAGAAGAGCTTAATTAGATTAAAGTGGCAAATCGGCATTAATTCTTTTTCTATATACGACATAAGTAGCTCCTAACTCCGTTTCATGTTGCACTTATCTTCTTAGATGGATGCCACTTTGTATATAATAATAATATAGCTACCTTTCTCCCTCCACCTACTATCTAGTGGCAATTCTCACCTTAACCCTAATCATGTTTAAAACATGATTAGTTCACCTAAGAATTACTGGGGATCCATTCTCAGGAAGAAATGATTAAATTGGACAAAAAGTCACCTGAAAGATTCGACTCATAAAAGAAATAAACAAGAACAAAATCAAGCAATTGCAAAAGACATTCGACTCCTATAGGCCAGCATTTTATCACCTAGAATGGGCTAAGAAAAAATTTTGTGGCTTTGAATCACGAAGATGTCAAATTTGTAATAAGTCATATGATCTTATGGTTGCTTCAGTTGATTCTTTGATGCTATTGTGAGAGAATTCAAACAAGCTATTAGTAAATTCATCCTTTGATAAAATTTTTAAGAGAAAGCAAGGAAAGTGGCCTTAACCTTCTGCTTGTTGAATCTAACTTCGTCCGTTAACTCAGGCTTCTACGTGAGAAATGTGCTTTCTTACATCAATTTTCAACTATGCCAAAAGAGTAAACTTTGATATGGACATTTCTACTAAAACTTTTTAAGAAGTCCCAAAACTAAACTACTCGCCAGAGAGAATCATTCTACCTATTGATCATTGATTTATGATGCACAAAAAAAAGTAACAAAGTGATCCAACCAAGACACTAATTTCAAATGTTGGTAATCAAAAAGAAAACTGATAGCACTAAAGTAAAGAAATGAGCTTGTGATGCAACTCGAAACTTCCCTATTCTCATGTATACTATCTTAAAGATATGTATCCTTCAAATGGTTCATTCCTAGAGACTTAAAAAACAACTCTTTATGTCTGAAAGAACATCTTTATTTAATCAAGCCATATATCACCTTAACATTGGCATTTGAACCATCTAGTCTTTTCATAACATTTCAACAAGATCAATCTCAAAATGTAAGAGAAAAGGTGTGAAATGATAGCACAAGATACTCACATAAATATAGTATTCCTAGATTGATCCAGTAGCAAGGTTTGTTGGAAGCAAAACCTCATCCATGCTAAAGGAATGATTTTCTACTGCTCAACCCACATGAATTCAAGATCCTTTTACATGCGCTTTACATATACCTTTCTAAAACACAATACTCAATAACAAGAACTGCTTCAATCACAAGCACTCATGTCCCGCTCATAGTTATTAAAGATATGCCCAAAATGCATGTGCAATGAAGCACCGGAAAAAGCACCTTGTCTGGCACAAGGCATGACCATTTCCAAAAGGTGTTGAAGGCACCAAAAAAAAGTGTGCCTCGCTCAAGGATACCTCACCTCGTCAAACGATGACTATCATAGTTCATTCTTGGAACAAGCTACTGAGTATTGTAATTGCTCGCATAAACATATAGTTATACTGCCAATGTGCACATATATACGACTATACTAAATGTATAGCTATATGTACACAAATATAACTATACACACAAAAAGGCTTATATACATATATGTTTATATGTCGATACATACATAAATACATATATATATATATACATATACATACACATACAAAAAACTTATATACATGTATAGTTATCTACATATATATACACTGTGTATGAACATATATATCCATATATATTCATGCGCATGAACATATATGTATACATATGTATATATCTATATGAATACTTATACATATACCTATATAAATACATCTACACACACATATTAAATTATTAAAATTTTATTATTTTATTTTAAAATTTTAAATACTTATATTAGAAAAAACTAATATTATTTTAATTTTATGTTTTATCAATGAAGCATGAATATGTCACTATACAGTCGCGTCCATGTGTCGGACAAATGGACACAATACGAACACGCATTGAATACATGTTCGATACACCACATGGCGTATCATTGACCAATCCGTGTCGATACATAACATGGCATATTGGACGAACGCATCGAAAACCTTTTGCTTATTTCGAAGTAGTAATGGGGGGGGGGGGATTTAAATCCATTATTTTAATTTTTAATTATGATTGATTGTTTAATAAATATGCAAAATATATGCTTTGATAATTTAAATATAAATAATATTCTATGATGTTTAACTTTTTATAAATAATGTTATAACTAAACTTGTAGCTATTATAGTTAACAATGACTTGACGAGTCTCATGATCATTTTCCACCACATTGAGATTTAAAATTAGTAAGAGAAGAAAAAATATTTTGAAAGATATTTTTCTAATAAAGATGAAAGCAAATAACGAGTATGTTATGTTTTTGATATTTTTGAAAAATTTTTCAACTATGATTCCATCAATGACAGGTGGTATATGAGTCCTATTAAATGATGGGTTTAGAGGTGTCAAACGGGGGTCGGGCCGGGCCGGCACGGCCCAAATTTTTTGAGCACGAGCATGCCGCCAGGCCAGGCATGGTTTAAAATAGTCGGGCTAGGCACGCCCCGTAGGCACGACGGGCCGTGCCTTGCCTGGCCCGCTCAGGCCTGCATGTCAGTACGGGGTCGGAATTCGGGGGGACCGCGGGTCGGGTCGAATCAGACCGACCCGCGGTCTTTTTTGCGGGAGAGGCAATCGTGAGGTCAGGCTCGCGGGCCACCCGGCACTGGACAAGCCCATGCCGATGTGCCGTGCCACGGGCCGAAACGTGCCGGGTCAAGCACGGCACGGGCACAAAATTTTTCCGTGCCGGGCCGGCCCAAACACGGCTGAACCGTGCAGTGCCTCATGCCGGGCCGGGCCATAATTTTAAAATTAATAGGACAACATTGTGCATCCTCATGTTGTGAAAAAATTAGAGCACATAATTATATTTACTCCATGAAAAGAAATAAATTGATACCACAAAGAGCTGAAGACTTGATTTATATTCATAATAATCTCCAACTTCTGTCAATGAGATCTCCAAACTATAATAAAGACAAATAAAAAATATGAGACATTGGAGGTAATGATTCTGACTAAATGAATATTGAGAATGCTGAAATTCTTTTGATTATAAATCTTTCTTTCGATGAATCTAAACTGAAAACAATTTTATTTGATTAAAAAGTAAATGGTAATCTTTTTTAAATATTTCTTATGTTTGTATTTGAATGTTTGTAGAAATAATATTTTAATATTTTTTTTGTTTATCTAAATAAATTTTTAAGAATAATATTTATATTTATTTTATCTTATTATGTTGTATTCTAGCCGTATTCATATTCTATTTTTTTAAAATTTACCGAGTCCCCATATCCTACAGTGCTGTATCCTCGTGTCCGTATCCGTGTTCATGCTTCTTAGCCTATTATAACACATGAATGTCATTCTCCCTATTCAATGTTTATATTCAATACATTGACATTAATGATATGTGCATCTTTATTTTTTTATAAATAAAAACTTAGTTTTGATCATTATGATATACATATGAGATCCTTGTAATAGTTTTTCGTATCTACCGTCTTTAGTATTTATCTACTTTTTCTTCTTTATCTCTATTATATTCTTACAACGTAATATTTTATAACACATTATCATCATGAAAATCTACCAATGAGTAAATAATTTTTACAAGCCAAATTTTCAACTTAAAAATATCCTTTTTCTTCTAAAGTGGCGGTAGATATTTGAAAATCCTACTAATTAATTTAAGTATTCATTTATTTTGCAAGAATTATGATAAATATTAAAAAACTCCAATTTCACATCCTTGAAATGAGTGAAAATAATTATATATTATAGTGTTTTGACATGGAAATGGATCTCAAATGGAAAAATATTACTAACACAATTATAGAAAACAAAATCTTAAATGCAAACGATAAAGCAAATGTATTAATTTTTATTTGTAATCATTTGCATGAGAATCCGCAGACTCAAGATTTATCCATTCAAGATCCTCAAACCTTGTGGAAGAGGTTGAAGGATAAGTATAATCATACCAAGACTGTTATCCTTCCTCAAGCACAATATGTCTAACAAAATCTCAGACTACAAGATTTTAAATCAGTGTCTTACTATAACTCTACTTTAATTTGATATTGTTTCTCAGCTTGAGTTATGCAGTATCAAACTTACTGATGCAAAATTGTTAAAAAAAAACTTTATCCATATTTCATACTTAGATTATTGTATTGAAACAACAATACTGACAATATCAATTTATCACATACCTTGATTTAATTTCTATGCTGCTCACTGCTGAGCAAACTAATGAATTACTGCTCAAAAAATCATGAACTTAGACCTGCTGGCTCAAAAGCATTCCCTGAAGCACATGTAAACTCTAAGAAAATTATTGATCATTTTAATAGCTACAAGCACAGGCAAGAATATAATCCTCAAAGAGGTGACAAAAAATTTAACAATCCTAAAAAATCTAACTTTGGCCCGAATCATAACAAAGAAAAGAAAGCAAAGAAAATGACTAATTAAAATATTTACCATCGTTGTGGCATGATTCAGCACTGGCCACGTACTTGTTATACGCCAAATTACTTTTTTTGATCTATACCAGACATCTTTAAAAAATATGTGCAAACATGGTGAATCTCACGATTATTAAAATTAATCCTGCCATCATAACTATTGTTGAAACCGATAATATCTCTGTTGGTAAGACTCTCCTTTCTCCTAAAGAAGCAAATACATCCTTATATATCTCTAATTTCTTTGAGGACATCTGATTACTTTGATAAAATATCAGATTAGTGGATGACATCTTAGATTCCGAATATATTATTTTTTATGGTTCTTTAATAAAGTTATGCAATGAAAAGCTTATTAACTTGATATAATATTTATCATTTTACAATTTTATTTGACTCTATACCTAATATAAAAATTATATGATACTTGACACCTAAAATTGTCAACATAAATGCAAATTAAAATTATCGAGAAAAATAAAAATATTTGCTTGATAGTGCATCAATGCATACCATATTTCATAATAAACACTTTTTCTTGAGTATAACAATACGTACGACACATATACATACAATATTTGGTTATATTTTGATTATTGATGGTTTCGGAATATCACAATTGTTTTGCCAAAAGATACCATCATGCATATTGAGAATGCAAATCTAAGCATTATATCAATAAGAAATCTACTTAACTTCAGAGATATACGCAGTAATGGAGGCCATGTTGAAACTATTTATGAGCAAAATAAAAAATAAATTAGCATGACCTCTTATAAGATGGGCCTGAAGACCATCCATGAGAAGCAATAAGCTTCTTCTAAGGGTTTGTATTATGTCATGATTAAGATCATCGAAACCTAATCCACCATATCTTAGAGATTAGTAAATCCTGACCAATTTGTATTATGACATGATTACCTTAGTCACCCCAGCACTTCAAAGATGCATAAAATTATCCAAAAAACAAAGGGATGTCCTTGAGAAGATACAAAGGTAATATTATCTAAAAATTATAATTGTGAAGCATGTTCATAAGAGAAACTCATTATCAAACCTTTTATAACAAATGTTGATCTTGAATCCACTTTATTTTTGCAAAGAATTTAAGATAATATTTGTGAACCAATACAATCACTAAGTAGATTATTTTGAAATTTTATTGTACTAGTGGACACATCCTATAAATAGCTCCATGTTTGTCTATTATCTACGTGCAATGTCCCCTTTGCATATTTACTTGCGCAGATTATAAATCTTCAAGCATAATTGTCTGATTATCCAATAATCAGAAAATAATACTTGTGAATTTACATCAAAAAATTTTAATACGTATTATGCTTCACTTTGAATCGAGGTTGAGCACACTATCACACATGTTCATACTCAAAATTGATTGGAAAAATCTTTGATAAACACATCTAGATTATTAGTTACACTCTATTATTAAGAACGAATCACAATGATACAACATGGGATCATGCAATATTGCATACGGTAGCCCTAATAAGATTATACCTCATTGCTAGTCTCTTACAATCTCCTCTTCAAATAGTATTTAGTTATGAACTTGATATTTCATATTTACACACCTTTAATTATACAGTATAAGTGCCTATAGCACCACCAAAAATGAAAATGAGTCCCTGGTGCTATTTGGGCATTTATGTTGGGTTTAATTAATCATTCATTATTAAATTTTTATAAACAACTATTGGTAATCTTTTTACTATCAAATTCACAGATTATTATTTCGATAAAACTATGTTTCTATCAATTGAAACACCTAAAATTGAAATAACAAAAAAACAAATACCAATTAATGTTTTCTCCTAGAATAACAAAAATTTATCTCAATTAAACCCAAGAACTCATAAATGCAAAAACATGATGCAGCACATAATCTATTTACAGGCTATAGCCAATATACTTCCTGATACATTTTATAATGCTACTAAAGTAATGAAATCTCATATTCCAACTATGAATACTTGAGCTAAGATAGCTAGTCCCGAAGGACAAGCTAAAATTAATCAAAATCTCTCACATTTGAAGTATAATAGACCGATAGGATCAAAAGGCACTGTTTTTCAAAAATAAAAGGGAGAGAATCAAGAATACACATTAGAAGAGCGTGGTGTTATACATGTACTTACTTCTAAGAGCTTAATGCCACTAAAGAGACAATCTATTACATATTATAATGAGATTTGAGATCGAAATAAACTTATCATTACTGATATTTTTGTATTCTCAATTACTAATAAAATTATGGATGATGATTCTGAGCCATAATCTATTATTGAATACCCTCAGAAACAAGATTAGTGTAAGTTAAAGGAAGGAATTAAGACTAAAATAGCTTCCATAGCTAAATAAAAAATTTTTGGATCCATAACTCGTATCCCCAATAATATAAAGATCATTAGATATAAAGTGATACTTATCCGGAAACAAAATGAGAAAACAAGATTATCAAGTAGTATAAAACCTAACTTGTTGCCCAAAGATTCTATCAAAGACCTGAGATTAATTATAATGATACATATTCACCTATAATGGATATGATCATATTTTATTTTTTCATTAGTCTAGTACTCTCAGAAATATTGAAAATGTCTAATGAACATTATGACAACATATCTATATAGCTAGTTAGACTCAGATACTTATATGCAAATTCCTAAGAGATTCAAAATATTTGATGCATGCATTCCCCATAACTTATTCTAAATAAAATGAAAAAATCTTTATATGGAAAAAAATAATTTAGTCGCATGTTGTATCAACTCCTAAATAATTACCTAATTAAAAAAATGTACAAGAATGATCTTATATGCCCATGCATATTTATTATGAAATTAGAAACCAGATTTACTATTATAGCAAATTATGTCAACGACACAAACTTAATTGAAACTCCAAAAGAATTAGATAAAACTATTGAGTATTTGAAAAAGAAATTTAGTTAAAGATTTAGATAAAACCAAACTTTATCTTGGTCTAGAACTTGATCATAAAGCAAATGAAATAATCATCCATCAATAAGCATACATTGATAGATAATTTAAATGCTTCAGCATAGACAAGGCTCACCCATTGAGCACCCCTATGATTGTAAGGTCTCTAGATCCCCAAAAGAATCAATTTCATCCTATAAAATCTGATGAAAAAAATACTATCCTAACATACCCTATCTAAATATAATTGAGGATTTGATATACTTAGCACAATATAAGAGACCAGACATCACTTTAACTGAAAATTTATTAACACATTTTAGTTATGAGTCAACTCAAAGACACTGGAATAAAATTAAACATATTTTTTATTATCTCCAAGGAACCATATATTTGAGATTATATTATTCTAAGGATTCTATTACCTCTAGTTTAAATTTTAGTTGGATATTTTGATGCTGAATATAGATCTAATCCACAGAAAGCTCATTCTAAAATTAATTATTTATTTTATTATAATAACACCACCATTTCTTAGCATTCTACGGAACAATCGCTAATAGCTATATTTTCTAACCACTCCGAGATTATTATTTTATATGAAACGGGAAGAGAATGTGTTTGGTTAAGATCCATTATAATACATATTTATAATTCTTATTGCTTAACACCGATTACAAAATCTCTCACTATAATTTATGAAGATTATAGTTGTCTATGTTGCACAAGTTATGAGAGAATATATCAAAGGTGATAGGACCAAGCTTATCTCGCTGAAAATTTTCTATACTCATGAATTCCAAAAAAAAATGACAAATTAATGTTAAGCATATTTGATCCATAAATAATCTTGCATATCTTTTTTACCAAATTATTACCAACATTAACTTTTAAGAAATTAATATATGATATTGTTATGTGACGAGTTCATAAGATGCAAGATTAACTAGCCCCGGTAGTGGCTATATAACTCAAATTGAGAAGAATACATTGTGAACTATGCACTGTACTCTTTTTTCTTTTTGTCTGGGTTTTTCCCATTGAGTTTTACGGCTTAAAATTTTTAATGAGGCAATTTCATTCAATGCACATTCATGAATACGATGAATATTCAAATGGGAGTGTTATAAAATACATGAATGAATATTCATTATATTCTCATATTCAATATACCTATTATGAAACATGGATACCCATCTCCCATATTCAATGTATAAATTCAATATATTAATATTAATAATATGTGCATCCATGTTTTTTTATAAATAAAAGCTTAGTTTTGGTCATTACGATATATGTATGAGATTCTTGTAATAAAATTTCGCATGACTCCCCCCTATATCTCTCTTTATTCTCTCTACTATATTCTTGCAACATAATATTTTATAACATATATAAAATTAAATGAAATATATAATTTATATATATATTAAATTAAATACACCTCAATAAAAAATTCATGCCTTTGAGGTATCAAATAGATTGAGTTAACCAGGCACAACACGCAGCACAACTAGAATTACATGTGTCGAGCCTGGCATAACATGTTCCAAAACCATGATGGGAACGAGACTGTGAAAGCCCAAGGCATGGTTCTACAAACAAACCATGATAATCTTATTAATTATTACCACTAAATGTCATAACATTATATATATATATATTAATTTTATATTTTGTAATTAATATTTTATTAAAAATAATATGAAGAATCTGATGTACACGATATATATATATATATACATACACACACACACACACACACACACATATATATATATATATATATAATTACATATTAATAATTATACATATTAATTATTATTAGTAGGCAATATAATAGCCAATTGGCTACTAGCTACTGAGAACTAGCAACTGCCAATAGGCAATAGCCTACTAGATTGGGTAGTAGACAGTCCAATGCATGTGCCAATATCCTACTAGTATTGGACCACTTGGCATGACCCAGACAAGGGTAGGCCATTAACACCAACTAGCTAACCTAGGCTAGGCATAGAATTGTGACAAACTCAAATGTACCAAAAGTGAGCAGAGTCCAACCCAACTCATCACATCACAAGCATGCGTGGGTTCTCCCCCCTGCGGGCCAATGGGCCATACCGGGCCACACATCCATGTCATTGTAATAACATGACACAAGTTGAGGGGGCACCATGTCATGTAGGACAAGATATATTGGCATGAAAAAGCCTAATACAATCAAATAGACACCTCTACTCTTGCCATATACAATATTAGCTTGTATTCCCAATAAAAACTCTTACTATTCACTCAAAATATGTGTATGCATTTATTATATTCAATATATCTCTCTAAGCAAAAATAATAATAACATGAGTTATCAATCATGACTTTGTTGGGTACTCTAGTCCTCATGAGAGATACATATACTATGCATCATGGACTCTGAAAGAAATTACAAGTGATGATGTTATTTTCTTCAATGATAAATAATTCTTTAATAACTCAATCCTAGAGAACATACCTTCATACATTATAATAAATTTATATCCATGTCGAATTATTATTTTTTCACAAAGAAATGATAATTGAGTCTACTTATATATCTACATTTGATACAACTAAATATGACTAATTATGAGTATACTAGTGTATCACTCTAGGATAATGTACCTAGTATAAGCATCCCACTAGACATGATTTTGTGTCTCCTCAAAAAAGAGAGATGAGCATTTGGAGAATTGATAATCTTAATATAAAGGTACATATTATATTCATATGTCCATGATCTATTTAAGATAAGTCTTTTGTTGCATTAGTTGATCCGGCTCAAAGAAATAACTAACTTTCCAATTGTATCATGTAAAAAACCACAGACATTCTACTAGGCATATTTTATCTTGATTATTTTTTTATTCTTATTTAATATCATATATTTCATTTCCTTATAATCACTTGATAGTTACAAGACTATATATGTCAAACGGGCCGGGCAGGGCCAAACAGAACAATTTTTTTGGGCCCGACTGGGCTGGCATGCCGTGCTTGGCACGACACAATTCTTTGGAGGGCATGCCCACGGCTCGAAAACTGCCCAGGTTTGGACTGGTTCGGCCAAGTTTGTGTTGGTCAAATTTTTAAAATTTTAGGATTTTGGTGCCGCATCATCGTCGCCCGTTGAGTATGCCGAGCCGTAGCTTGTCAACAAGACCTTAGGATTTTGATGCTCGACGAGGGGACGATGCGGCGAGCATCGCTCAGTGCCTAGTCACTCATGTCGTGCCCACGTGCCAGGCACGCCTAAAACAGGCCAGGATTCAAACCGGGCTCAAGCCAGCTGACCCATTTGACATCTCTATACAAGACCTTAGATATTCTTTATGTGATAATAAGTCATTCAAGATGGTGACATACCATATTGAAAAAATTTTAAAAAAATCATATCTAATCATAAATGAGATCGCATCCCAAAACTAATACGTAAGTCAACAATGGATATAGAAGGATATATACGATGAAGACAAAAAAAGATTAACCAACTCAAAAATAGATTGATAAAAAAAATTTAATACAAACTTATAATATTGAATAATATAATATTTTCTCTATTGTTACTAAAATTGTCACTATTAGATAATTATTTTTTATTGCATCATCATATGTGTAATTTTCTTTTATTTTTTTTTTATATCTTTGATTGGAATACCTGATATATATACTGTCTCAATTATTTTTTCTCATTATATAAAAATATAAGATATAAATTTCTTAAAATGTTATATATTTATATTTTTAGTTTAGAATGGTCTCTTAAGAATATAATTTAGTAAACTTTCTTTAGCTCTTGTTATATTTTTTTCTTAGAAAATATGTACCAGACTATGCTTGTGTCTTTCAATGAAGATCATTAGGTGAGTGTGATATTAGTTACATATATCAATTATATTTTATATTATAAAAGATTATCAATTAAATATATCCCAACTGAAATAATTTGTACAAACAATATTCCAAATAAAAAATTTCAAATGTTTATGATATTTTTTGATATTGAGATCAGATAAATAAAAATATAATATTTCTTTCTCAAATGAGATATATTTTAGATATTTTATATGACCTTGATATGTCAATATATGCAAATATTGTCTCACTACTTGATATAAGTGTAGATTTATTTATAGATATTAGTTCATTATTGACTTTACTAAATATAGGATAAATAGATAATTGTTGAAAAATTAAACTATCTGACATTATGAATATTAAATATAACTTATGTTATCAATATATTTAATTATTTTTTTAGATCTTAATAAATAAATTTATCTGAATGCAGTATTTAAAATTCTTAGAAATATGAAGAAAATTACAAAATACATGATTACATTTAGAGATAGTAAATTATAAAAATTACTAAATTTTTATATTTTTTGATAGATAACATCATCTCTTGGAAGAGAAAGAGGTAAATATTTGTTTAAAAATCTAGCATACAAATAGAGTACAAAACTATAATATTAATTATTTATGAATTCTAGTTGAATAGTGACTACTTGAAAAAGCTTTATTTACTAGCCCAAAGACCAATAATATTTTACTGTGCTAGCTAGATAGCCCAATACATTATGATCAATTCCATATTTCACAAACAAAAAAATATATTGAAATAATTAATCATTATTTTATTTAAGAAAAAATCTTTAATGATTCAATTATTAAAGCCTATGTTTCTACCATTAATTAAACTGTAAATATTTTAGATTCTTACATGTCTAAAAGTTACTTTCTTATTTTTTTAAATAGAGATTATGATACATATGTTCTATCTTTAAGAAGGATGTTAAATTTTAATTTATTTTATATTTTTTATTTATTTTTTTAAAATTTAGGATCATCCAACTTGTGGCATGCTTCAAATCATATGTATACATATGTGTGTGTGTGTGTGTGTGTGTTGTATTTTAAACTTATCTTTGATTTTTAAAAAAATTAACTTTTCATTTTTTGTTTATCTTCACCATTTCTCCTCTCTTCTCTACGCAAACCCTAGACCTCAATAAGCTTCAACAAAACCCTAATAAAACATAAAATTTTTAAAGATAAACACGTTTGATCTTTAACTATTAAATAAATAATTTAATTTTTATTACACTAGGTCATATAGAACACCAATTAATCTTCTCTAAACTAGTAAAAAATATTAACAGTCAAATATTAACAATCACCAATTAATTTTCAGATAAATATTAATAATTATCGATTATAAAAAATTTATATTATTTTTAACTCCAAAATTTTAATATTACTAAATTAGTTATTTCTCAAATTCAATTCAATCCTTATTTGTATAACTATTCAAATCCCCATCTAAAAAATTTATCAATTTACAAATTTCACGGACTAATAATTCAAGAGATCCTGTTTAATAAAAATTTATCGATTTTGTTTCTTTTATGAAAATTTAGCATCCATGATCAATATGGGATAACCAAACAATCTCCCCCTCAAACATTGAGCCATGGATCCAACACATTTCTCTCGCCTATCAGACAGGTACAGCTGCTTCCTGAGCTAATACCAGTCTTGGGTGGTATTGATCTTCTCAAATCCAAAAGTTAGATCAAAGGTGAGGATTTTCCTTCACACTTACGAATTGAACACGTGCGGGTTAATGCATCTCACTTAATATGGTTATACAACTCCAAAAGTATTGGGTCCAACAGAATTTTCCTTCTTGCATAATCATTGTGGGATGACTTAATATGACTATATAGAATCTCTGCGAAGAACTAATAAATAAAAAGAAAAATATAAAAGGAGAACGAGGCACCTCACTTCCGGGTTAATGCAAATGTTCCGGATCAACTGGAATCCGCACATTCCAAAGGCAAATCCAACTGCAGCAAATAAGGGATACACCTACACCGATACACATAAAATATCAGGTTGGAAGGTACGACAAAATACGATAAGTAATTGATGCATCTCGCGTACCTCGGGCCTCACCCATTTGCTCACAGCCATTTCGACGAAGTGGAGATGATGATGACAGCAAGCTGAGGAGCGACGCAATTGGGTAGAAATTGTGCGTCTTCAATCGTGTCTTTTTGGTGGGTCACCAAAACACAATTCCCCGAATTATTGTTGCTATATGGGGAAGCTAGAGAAATTAAATGTAGTATTTATATTTTGATCTGCCATATACAAAACAATAAAAAAAAAAATCAAATTCGAAAACAAGTTTTCAAATTTAAAACTGATTTTGATTTGGAAACCACTTTAGAAATTGAGAAACCACTTTTCAAATTCATAAACTAATTTTTGATTCAACTAATAATTTTCCAAAAAAATAAAACAAATTTTCCATATGAAATTATTGGATAGTAGTAGAGGATTTCATAAATGTTAAGATCCTTGATTTCGATCCTCCAAGTGCATGTTTGTTTTTTTGGCTGAATGCAGAAATGAATTTGATTTCAACATTCAGTCATATATATTTTTTATTTTTTATTAACTTATCACTGAATTTTTTGAAAAAATAGCTGAAATAAAAAAACAAAAAAAATTGATTTTTTCCATTCAGAAAAATCTCACTCCAGTCCCACACAATCAAAACCCTCACTTCAGTCTCCACTTATCTATTCAGCATTAAGTAAAAAAAATTAAATGACTTAATACTTAATTTTATTAAGTATTACTTAGTATTAATCTCAAAAAGAAAATTCTATTCAACATTAAGAAAAAAAAACAAACGCCACTTAATTCTTCACTTAGAGTTGGAATACATGTTTTGAAAATCATTTTTCATTAGAAGAATAATATTTCTAATTGAAATAGTAATTTTTGAATTTGAAAACTATTATCTGATATTTTTTTTTTAATTTTTTAGGGATAAAATCAAGTTGATACATTTTAACACACCAAAGCTTAAAAATTTTTAATTATAGTGCATTGTTTTTAATTTTTAAAAATATTGTTATAATTTATTTTGTGTCTAGTATACTATAACACAAATTCCCCAAATTATTTACAATTAAAAAATCTCATGGGATAACTTTTATTTTAAGGTATGAGTGTGAAATTATGATTTGTGATTGAGAAATAAAAAAGAGAGAAATAAGACAACAAATTATTTTCAATGTAAAATAATCCCTTAAAGATTTGTAATTTTTGTGCTTTTTTTAGTGTTCGTAGTGGTCACCAACTTATTTGATGTTTTATATGTTAGAGAATCGTAAACCAAAATATGTAGTTTTTAACATATTTGAATGAGAAAGTAACTAGTTGTAGGTGTACAAATGGCTATATCATCTTCCATAATACCTCCACTAGCCCTTTGTTTATGAAGATGACTATGCTACAGTGGTGTGGCATCATCGAGCCAAAAATAAAAAAATTGATTAATTAACGCATCATTAAATTTATGAATTTTGGTTTATTATTATATTAAATATCGTATTAAATATTTAATATTATACATACATACATACACAAACAAACACACACACACACACACATATAACCAAAATCAATATAATAAGAATCAATTAATCTGACAAAATGAAATTATTCAAATAAAACTAAACTAATTATTCTATTATATATGCGCACGTATTCTAAATAAATAAACAAAATATTTAATACTTTTATGGCATCCAATGTTAGGAAATTAATATAGCAACTATTTTTACATAAGGAATATATAGAAGGTTTAGGGTATATTCTGATTACATATGTATTTTAGCTGATGAGAGACCTGAATTGTTCAATGACATTTTTTTCTCATTGGTGTGTTCTGCAAGAGCTGACCATGAAGAGGATGATTAGTTCTAATAAGTAGTGTGATAAATTGTATTACCTAGTGGTGTTAACGACAAGGAAAACTAGGATCACTACTTATTCATCACTAAACTGTCAATCAACTTGCAATCTCACCACTTTATCTATTGATATATGGCACAGTTGTTTAGATCAATTTTCTCATTCTTGTTTGATTTTCATTATTAAAAACTTTTAAAAATTTCAATTCGGTCTAATGATGCTT
Organism: Sapria himalayana; assembly: GCA_029783825.1. Classification (NCBI taxonomy): domain Eukaryota; kingdom Viridiplantae; phylum Streptophyta; class Magnoliopsida; order Malpighiales; family Rafflesiaceae; genus Sapria; species Sapria himalayana. The sequence continues at coordinate 1,944,025 of JAREIK010003611.1, read as the reverse complement.
GCCCTATTTGTTCTCTAGCAAAGCGATGTCTTATTTCCTTACTATTGTGATATTTGGGGTTGTTATAAATATTTCTTACTTTCTTATGTACATTATTTCCTTACTATTGTTGATGATTACATGCACTTCACTTAGATTTTTTTGATGAAACACAAATATGAAGCACACTCTCTTATAAAATATTTCTTTAATTATGTTTCCACTCACCTTTATCCATTTCATCAACCACTTAATTTCTCATGTTTTCTCATTCAAAACACCATTCAAATGCTTTTACTTGCAACCACTATTTTACTCTCATCTCCATATATTTGGTTGTCTCACTTATGCTACTAATGTCCATGTTTCTCACAAGTTCAAACACCAGACCATTACCCATATCTTCACTAGTTATCCAATTGGACAAAAAGCATATAATTTGTTTAATCTATTCACCATAAAAATATTCACTAGCGTCTAGCATGTATGTATATTTTCATGAAAATCATCTTCCTTATACTTCCTCCGAATTTGTAATTCCTCACTCTAATTTGAAATATCTTTCGAGCTCAATTCCTATTTCAATTCCTATTTCAATTCCTAACCTAGTTTTCTTTTCTTTTCTCACACTCAATTCAACCTTGACCAATTCTATCGCACCCATTTTGATCTCCCATGTCTCCGTATTGAGCATCCCAATGAGCATCTCCCTCCAACTCCCCTCGAAACATACACTCAACATCCCAAGGATGTACCTTCACATTTACTATAATTTCTATTGCCTACACCACCCCTTCCTTCCTCCTTGTCACCCCCAACCAAGGCCCATCATCATTCTAGTCGCTCTCATAATCTATTGGCAAAACTACAATATTATATATGCTCTCACATCACATATGCTTGCTTCGACCATTCTTCTTCCTTATTTCTAGGTCTGACTAAAGATACATGTTATCCTTCGGCCAATTATTTTTCATATCACTGTTACCAACTTGAACATTGCTCTTTTATTACTCAAATTAGTCAAGTCATAGAGCCCATGAATTATTCTAATTTCATCCTCATCCTGAATGGAAAAAGGTGATGCAGTGTGGATTATAGGCTCTCTAGGCTAATAATACTTGGACTCTCACATTCCTTCCAGTGTAAGACCTTGATAGGTTTTTGATAGGTCTATAAGATTAAACACCATTCTGATGGATCAATTGAGCAATACAAAGGCTAGAAAATTTCCAATGGGTTCACACAATTGGAGGGTGTTGATTGTTAATAAATTTTCTCTAATCATTGTCAAAATCATCATAGTTTGTTGTCTCCTTGCCTTGGCTACTGCTTGAAAGTTGTCTCTTCACCAATTGAATGTTAATAACATCTTCCTTCAAGGTGATCTTCATGAAGAACTCTATATGACACCACTGCCAGGGCTTCTGAGATAGGGGAAAAACTTGGTATGTCGATTACATAAGACACTATATGGCTTGAAGCAAGCATCTCGTCATTGGTTCTCAAAATTCTCAAAAGCTATTCAAGCTGTATGGTATGTTCAATCTCAAGCTAACTACTCTTTATCTACTAGAATACAAGGCAAGTTCTTCATTGCCCTCATAATATATGTGGATAATATTTTGATTACTAGAAATGATCTTGTGAATATTATTGCAATCAAGAAAATTCTATATAGTTAATTTAGTCTTAAAGATCTTGGTTATTAGAAGTATTTCCTTCGCATTTAAGTATCTTCTTCTAAGAATGGGATTTCTATTTTTCAAAATAAGTATGCTTTAGAAATTATCAAGGATACAAGATTGTTTAGTGTAGCCCCTATTGATACTTCTATGGAGTGAGGTTTGAAATTGTATGAGGAAGGTAATGTACTCAAAGGTCAGAGTCATTATAAAAGGATGGTTGGTAAATTCATATATCTTACTGTCTCAAGGCCATATATTACATATTTTGTGCATGTACTAAGTAGGTTTATGCATAAGCCTTGTAAACTTCACATGGAGATGGCACTTTGTGTTGTGCATTATCTTAAGAATGCACTTGGCCAAGGATTGTTCTTCTCCTCAAATAGTAATTTTAGGTTGCGAGCCTATTGTGATTCAGATTGAGCAATATCCAACCACTAGAAGGTCAGCCATATGTTATTATGTTTTCTTTGGTCCCTCAATAGTCCACAGAGATCAAAACATTAGAAAATGGTGCCGCTTTCTTCAGCTGATGCATAATATCATGCTATGACCAGTGTCTGTTGTGAGTTAACTTAGATGAGATACCTTCTCAAAGATTTGGAAGTATTACACCTAGAACCTACATTATTATACTACAACAACAAAGCTATATTGCATATTTTAGCAAACATAATTTTCATTAGTAGACCATAGACATTGAAATGGATTGTCACTATATTCGAGATCTGATTCAAGATGGACTCAATGATACAAGATTCATTGATACACATCAATTGGCATATGTATTGAATAAACTTTTGGAAAAAGATGTCTTTACTTCAATGATTTGTAAGTTGGACATCCGGGACATCCACTCTCCAATTTGAGGGGGAGTGTTAAGAAATTAACATAACAAACTTTCTATATAAGAAAGATATATTCTATATAATGTAGGTTTTCTTCTTCTTTTTTGTATTCCTAGATGGTAGTTAGATTAATTAGTGATCGCTTAATTATAGGAGAGAATCTTGTGTAACCAAAACATACTTGTATAAATCCATCTTTGACATCAATGTAAGTTATTGAACCAATCATCCTTCTTTTCTATCCATCTGGATAAGGCTACGGAATAGACTTAGCTTGAATAAGATCTCGGAGTTTCAATGTAAATTATTTCATATTATAATTTACATTAATTATAATTCATATCGCTATAAAATTATATATATGCCATCTTATTCAAAATATTTTATACCTTTTATTACTTAATACTGATTAAAATTAACATATTAATATTATAGATACTCATTGATTGAATTAAATTATTGATAATCTAACTCAATCGATCTCTAATTATTTTCTCGATACTATTCACTTAATTTATTTTAATTATCAGATTAAAATCAATCTATAGGGTTAGAAAATATCAAAACTTATAAGTTTCCTCAATAGAGTATTATTAATCCTTTTGAATTTTGATAGGATATGGATTCTATTTGTATTCAATATTTATCATACACTTGATAAAGTTATCCAATCCATAGAGTTCTCAAATTTATTTCTAGACCTCACTCTTTATGATTCAAAATAATTATTAACAAGTACATGTAAATAATAAATACTTCAAGAATAAGAATAATAATGTTTATAATAATAATAATGTATTTTAATTTATAAGTCAGTGCAAAATAATTATACTATATAGGTTCCATTCAATACACTCAAGTATACTAGTACTAGAAGTTAGAATTTCACCATTGACCATAATCAAGATAGACCCAATGAAATATAATACTACAATCGTATTAATAGGTTGTTCGGTTCTATTTTAAATTGTGAGCAACAACTTATATTGTATATGAACTATAAATTTAATCTTTTGTATATGAGTCAATCTTTATGCACCAAATCATCTATAGTGTAGATTAAACGATATATGTATTTTTATAAATTTAGCTCATTATAAAATCTTTTATTAAAATAACAAAAATATATAAATCAAGAAAATAATCATAAATGGATTTTAGTATAAACTAGTTCCAACAAATTCCCACTTAGACTAAATTCATGATGCTATATGTCTTCCTCTCATCCCTTCTACATGTATGTCAAATATTTTAGCTAGAAAGCTCTTCATAAAAGAATCTTTTAAGTTGTCTATCAATGCTACTTCCGTCACTACTACATTTCCTTTTCTCATATTATCTCTTATTAGATCATATTTATGCTTGATGTGTTTTACCTTCTTTTGAGTTCTATGTTCATTCAAATTCATAACTACTCCATTATTATCACAAAAAATATAATAGATAATTGCATAGAAATAATAACCCCTAGATCCATCAGGTAGTTTCTAAGCTATATAGCTTCTTTAGCTACCTCTAAAGTTGTTACATACTTGGTTTCCATGGAAGAATTTGCAATACAAGATTATTTGATACTTCCATAGCTTATGGTTACACTTCCCAAGGTAATGACATAACCCAAGGTAGATTTTCTCAAATTCCCATCTAATTGGAAATTTAAGTCCGTACACCCTTTTGTCACATGATTGTTGACTCGTTATACTAACATATAATCTATAATCCTTTTTAGATACTTGATTATGTATTTTATTATTATATAATGTTATTATATGTTAGATTGATATCTATGTATCATGCCTACAACATAATAGATATTGAGTCTGGTGCATAATATTACATACATCAAGCTTCCTACTATAGATGTACAGAGAATTGTCTTTATTTTCCCTATCTTAATGAGTATTTTGAAATATTAATTTTTTGAGTAAGTGATTTTATGTCTAAATGGAAGAAACCCTTTCTTGGAATCTTACATACTAAAAAAGTTAATATCTGATCGATATAAATAATTTGAGATAAGCTCAACAATATTTACCTACAATCTCATAAAAGAATAATCTCAAGAATATGAGCATCTTATACTAAGTATGTTATATAAAATTAACGAAATAACCAAACCTTAACTAAAAATAAAGAGCCCACATTGTTGCAAATGAGGAATATATCATCAATACATAATACCAAGAATATCACATTGTTATCAACTTTTTTTATATATACATAATATTCATCTTGATATTTATCAAAGCCATAAGATGTAATAGCTTGATAAAAGTAAGTATTTCAAGATCTAGATACTTGTTTTAGTCCATAAATAAACTTATTCAACTGACACATATGCACTTGGTTTTTTTTAATAAAATTATTTGGCTGAATTATATAGACATGATCTTTAAGATATCCATTAAAAAAAACTATTTTTATGTCTATTAACCAAATCTCATAGTCATAATGAGTTACAATCGACAAGAGAATCCGGATTGATTTCAGCATGACTGACAATGAAAAAATCTTTTCATAATCAATTCATTCTTCATAAGTAAAATTATTTGCAATAAACCTAGCATTATAAGTCTCGATGTTGCCATCTATTTTTCTATTTTTCTTTTAGATCCACCTACATTTTATGAGTTCTATCCCTTCAATTGGTTGCATAAGATCCCAAACATGATTAGATTGCATTATGATCTATAGCCCTTTACCAATATTCTACATCTCTATCTTGAAGTACTTTATATAGTTTTTGGGATTAGTTTCTAGCTCATCAAAGAATCTATTATAAGACTGTCTCAAGAGTGTATACCATGTAGGTTGATAAATAACCTCTCATTAAGATGAGATACTCCTCTTAGTTATATATTTTTAGTAATACATTACATCAATAATGATCCCTATGAACCATTATGATCATTTCCTTCTAGCTGTAATACCAACATATCAATGATAATAAGCTCACAAGGTTTAGCATTAATACTATTTTGAATAGTTCTCTCATTATGAAGAGATAATGAGATAACATTGGTATCACCTTGTGGTTTTCCTTTTAGTATTGAAGGAGTGTGTGCTGGCTTATCTCCCCTTAACATGTCTAGAATAATTATACTTTTAGGCTTGTGATTTGCTATATAGCCATATTCTAAAAATTTGAGTATTGTTCCTAACAATAACATTCTAATTTTTTAGACTATATAAGATTCTACTTTTAGGCTTTTTCTTATAGGTCTTTTAGTCCCTCTAGTATATCCCATATAAAATAAACTTATATTTTTGTTTCTAACATATCTATCTTTCCTTCAATACATGTGATAGGTGACCTCACAAATAAATATATTTCAGACTAGGCTACGCCTAGTCCACAATTCAGTTAGAGTTGTAGATATGGACATAGACAGAACTAAGTTTAAAACATAAATTAATTATCTAATTCATATTCCCTTAAGGAATTAGGCATATTCGAATAAAGCATCATTGATCTTACCATATTCATAAAAGTCTTATTCCTTCATTTTGTCATACCAATTTGCTATGAAGTGCCACGTGTGGACAACTATGATGTAATTCCTTGATACAATAAGTAGTCACTAAGCTCTCCAAAGAGGTACTCACCACCACGATTAGATTATAATATTTTCAGATATTTATTATAATGTTTCTTCATTTTCATCTTATACTCTTTAAATTTCTCAAAGATATATCAGACTTTAGGTGTATTAAATAAATATATCAATATCTTGAGTTTGTTGGGAATAAAATCAAAAACGCAACAAAATTAGGTTTTAAAATATTTTTTAGGAAATCTTATTTTTAGTAGTAACTCATGCAAACACATATTAATATCAAAAGATGAAGATCAGATTTATACCTTTTATTGTTATAAGAGGTTTGTTGACTTGTAGGGTTGAAAGAACTCCTTGTATCAAAGTCTTCAATTTCGTCCTCCTTCCTTGAGGTGTGTGGGCATAATGATTCAGATCTGGAACAATACACTCTAGATCTACCTTACATATTCAACACATGATGCAAGGAGTCTCTCAGAAGAAGAAACTCTCTAGGAGGCTAGGGTTGAAAAGGAAACAAATCTGCATAGGTTTTTATAGATGTTTCATATCCTTATCAAATAAAGAAATTAATTAATTATATTCTTAAATTCAAATCCTTATCAAATAAGAAAATGAATTAATAATATTTAATATTCTTAAGTTCAAATCCTTATCAAATAAAAAAATGAATTAATAATATTTAATAATCTTAAATTCAAATCCTTATCAAATAAGGAAATGAATTAATAATGTTATTTCCCTTTACAGATTATTTTCTTATTCAATGAGCAAATTAATTAAATTTGAACTCAAATAACAACAAATTATTATTTGTAATTTAAAATAATCTCATCATTTTAAATTGGTACAGAGAGTATAATTTATTTCAAATCATGAATCATTCATTAAAGTAATAAATGAGGTGGAATTGGGACCCATGGACCGGTAATTTCAAGCTCCAATAAATTCAATAATTATTTAAACTTTTTAATCAATTATTTTAATTTCAGAGTTATTCCACTAATAACTTGAAATTGAACTCTTGTCCTTACATTATCGATTTTACTCAGAAATTTAGAGTGTCCATTGATTTAATTATTACATATAGTTATATCCTCCAAGAAGTGGTTCATAACTAGAGTCGGGTGAAATTACCATTGTGCCCATCTAATTATATCTTGATCCTTAAGTTCCATTAATCTACTAGTGAATAGTGAATTTATAAACCTGTTATAAATTAGAGTGCTCAAACTGTTTAGTTCCAGAACCAACACTTAAGGGAACCAAGTGTCCGGCTTCCATAGAAAGGGTTGGATTCCATGTCTATAGTTCACATTCCCATCTACATACAACAATGGGCCTTCAAGACACAAATATTGTGACCATTTCATAATGGGCTTTAACCCATGACTCAAAAGGCCCAGCTAATATAAACAGGAGTCAATGAGTACTTAGGATTGAGACTGATCTGCATATAATCATCTAGCGGCGCTGTTTTAATTCTTGAGATAAATGGTAATTAAAAGTATTCATAAACTGCGCCTTGGTCCTGTCCTATATAATTTTATTATATATGGAGCCTCCACTTTAATATCTCCGCATTAGTGACCCAAATTAAGATCACTTCATTCTCAATGATAGCGGACCATCCCAGTAATATTTAATTTGAAGATCCCTATAAATTCAATTAATTTATTACGGACAATATAATTTATAATCCATAACCTCGATCCTCTTTTGTATAACTGATATACACTGAGGTTATGGTTACAATAATAAATTTGAGATTTTCTAATATTTCACTCATACATAAATACAACACTTTTATTAATTTCATAAAACATAAATACAAATTCATGCTTTACATGGTACTATCCCTAACCGAGTTATCATTAATTAAAGTGATGAATTCCTTTAAACCACTCCTTGATTGGATAACAATGGGCCCATATAAATCTAAATGATTCAATTCTAGTGGCTCTTTGGCTTTAAAGCCTTTGGCCACAAAAGACCATTTAGTTATTTTTTTCTTATAAGCAAGACTCATATGCTAAAAGTATTTTCACTTTCAATGAACCCAAATGTCCATCTTTAACTAGCCTCAAAATCTATTTTAGATTTATAAGACTTAGGCATATGTGTTAAAGGTTTAGTTCATATCAGAAAGACATTTTTTTATGTGATAAGACATTGCTGCTATTCAACTTGCATTGTTATAATAGAGTAGAAATAATTTTAATAACATAAAAATTATCTTTTAATTAGAGGTATCAAATAAGTTGTGCCTATTGGCAAGGCCCCTTTTTGCTAGACATGGGCATGCCACTATGTCATGCCAAACACGACATGGTATAATTCTCGTGCCATGTTTGACACGACCGAGTGCGACACCATGTTGGACCTTCTATGCAGAACCCATTGCATAAAAATGCAATGGTGGCCACCTTACATGGTTAGTCAATTATAATCGACCACGTAAGCAAGATCTTCCTTACATTGTTATATTTTTTAAAATTATAACCCACCCCATAGGGTGGTCACCTGACAGAATTTGACCATTGACCCATAGCCGATCCTTAGTCTATGGTCACCCGAGTTGGTGGACCATGCCTATGGGCACACAGGTCGTGCCTCTCCTGGCATGAGACACGGCTTGTGTTGTCCTATCATGACATGAACTATGCCATGGAGAGGCATGACCCGATACTAGGAATAATCTTGGAACATGAAATGCTAGGCTAGGCACGGTTAAATTGAGTCATGTCGTGGGTTATGCTCGAGCCGCTCGACCTAGTTGACACCTCTACTTTTAATGTATCAAAATAGAAAATCCTTTTATTCAATTAAATTGTTACAAAATGATTGAATAAAAAAAAGAATTTATCTTTAACTAAACTAAAAATTGAAATCAAGTTTTTCCTGATGAAAGGAGGATCCAACTTTAATAACATAAAAATAATCTTTTAAAATTAAAATATTATTACTCTCAAAATAAAGCATGCAATCTTTTACTCCAATAGCCATTGCCTTGGTACTATTTCTCATATGAAGATTAATTTTTCTATTACTTAGCTGTCTGGTTCCCCGAAACCACTACAAAGAATTCTTAACATGATAAGTGGCACCTATATATATACACCATGTATTTATAGAAACTACCACTATATATATATATCAATAATTAGTAATTGAGATTTACTTTGATTGTTCACTTTATAGAGATAAACTAAACATTGATTCTTCTAGTTTCTTGACTGTGTGCAATAAAAATATTTTCTTTTTGACTTTTTAACTTTCACTTATGACATAAGTGTTGTCGGTAGAATTTGAGTACGTTTCTAAATTTTCTTCTTTTCTTTTGATTTAGAAGAATTTCTTTTTGCCATGAATACTCTAAATTGTTTACTAATAATACTTTCAATAGATACCAACTCCTTAAGTAATTATGCTAAAGTCCAAATATGTCTATTCATATTATAATTTTAACAAAATTGCTAAGGATGTGTAGTCCATTCAGATGACTGATCATCTCGAGCACATTATCTCTCAATTGAGAGCTTTTAATCATTATAGTATTCATTAAATCCCTCTTGACATTTCTACCTAGAAGAATGAGTCTGATTATTAAATATATTTTTAAGATTAGATATTATGTCATATGAAGCAATCATGGATTTATACTTATGTTGGAGTATATTTGACTTAGAAGCCAAAATACAACATCTAGATATCTCATCAACCTTTACCCATTTTTCATAAGGCTTGGCTTTCTCTTTGGTTGCTTCTTGATAAGGTTTATCCGGGCATAGATCTGTAAGTACAAATTTGTAGTTCTCAGAAGTTAGGATAATGTCAAGATTCTTTTCCAATTAATATAATTAGTTCTATCGAGTTTATTCTCTTTGAGAATAGTAGCAAATTAGTTGAAAAACTTTATTCTGAAAAATTTTATAATGAGCTTATTAGTTTGAATTCTATCACAAGAATTGATTCATTCCAATAATTCTTGAATGAATTCATCATCACTCTAACATAACATGAACAATATGACTCAATGGGAGGATGTCTATTGTTTATTATTTATTTAAACATACCAATTCTTATTAATTTTGTTATCTAGGCAATGGGTGATGCCAAACAATATTAAACCGATGACTTGTCGTTGATCCTATAAATAATAACATTAGTTCAATTAAAAAGTATGCTATTATTCATAACTAAATATAAACCATCATATAATTCTAAAATGATTGTTCCTTAAATGAATCATTCAAATGAAGAAGTGATTCATTTAAATAATCTAGAGAATTACCCAATTATTGTTTGCACTAAGTATACTTGCAAGCTAGTAAGTCTGATATGGAAAAGGTACTAAGACCAATATGCTAATCGACTCGCATAACTTTCAAACCAATGATGGAGGCTATATGGTTCATTCTAAATGAATTCCCTCACTCATTTAGATATTTATTAATTAATAAATATCTAAATGGGTGATAGTTATCATATATTTTCCTTTGACTCAAAACTATCATACTAGTTCTCATGTATTTACATTCTTATATATGCATGCCATGACAACATTTATATATCCATTCAATACTAGATATTTTTTTAAGCCACAACATACATATTTCCTTGCCATAGATATTATCATGCCACAACATAGTCATTTTCATGCCATAAATACATAATGACTCGATATTATATATATATATATATATGAATGTTGAATACCTTGACAATTTAGGTTTTAGGATACTTACAACCTAAGACTTTTCAAGAAATAGATTTGTTCCCTAAATCAAGTATAATCTACCTGATTTTTCATAATAATGGTTTGGGGTAGTGTCCATAATATAACAGATATGGAATTTCTTCTAGTTTTAGATGTTTGTCATGCATTCCATCATTGTCTGCCATGAACTCTATCACTATCTATGCCTTAACCATGAACTTTGCTACCATTTGCTTCTACCACCATGAATTCTGCTATCTACATCCTTTATGGCTCAAGGGCACTGCAAAATCTACTACTATTGATTGCATCTACCACCACAGTTAACATTTCCAATTACAATCATTACTTTTGACACTGCCCATGCACCTTGATAACCTCCAAAGGTGACATTGCCAGCAACAGTCACATTCTCTAACATTGCCGATCACCACAACAATCTCCATAGATGACATTTTCAGTGATTGTCACCTTCTTCGACAGTGTCAATCGCCATGAAAATCTCTATAGGCGACATCATCAATGATAGCCATCATCTCTAACATTGTCGATCACCACAACAACCTCTAGATGGTATTTCTGGTGATAGTTATCATCTTTGGCATTTCCAATTGCTACAATAACATCTACAAGTGGCATCATCAGTAATAATCACCTTCTCCAGCATTGTTGATCATCATGACGGCCTCTAGAAGTGGCATTGTCAGTAGTGGTTATCTTAATATTTATAGAAAAAATACAACCTAATCAGAAATTTAAATGCAAAATTATACCCAATGAATAAAATTCATCCAAACACATTACCAAAATCCATAAATAAACAACCTTGGTGTTCAATTGAGTCAATAAAGGTTAGAATGCCTATATTTTAGTTGGGCTTTTAGATATTCATAAAACCTTAACACATCCACACATATTAATGCCGAACCATCTATCCCTCGGATACCATTGTTAGAGAACCAAAAACAAAAATATTTAACTTATTGATAATACTCCTGGATGAATTATTTTGTTGTTTCAAACATATTTGAGTGAGAAAATACCTAATTGTATGTGTACAAATGACTTTGGACATTCTCATAATACCTCCACTAGCCTCATTTTGCGAAGATGACAATGCTACAGTGGCATAGCATCGTCAAGCCAAAAATAAAAAAAAACTAATAATTAATGCATCATTAAAATCATACATTTTGGTTTATTATTATATTAAATATCTTATTAAAGATTTAATGTGTGTATATATATATATAAATCAAAATCAATTTAATAAGAATTAATTAATTTGAAAAAATAAATTTATTTGATTATAATTAAACTAATTATTCTAATTATATATACACATATTCTAAATAAAGAAAGAAAAACTTTAATACTTTTATAGCATCCAAATAAGGCTGTGGAATGGACCCTGACTTGGATCAGATCTTAGACTTCTAATATAAATTATTCCGTACAATAATTTATATTAATTATAATTCATACCACTACAAAATTATAATTGCATTTTTTCACTTATTCAAAATATTTTATGGCTTTTGTTAATTAATATTAATCAAACTCATCATATTAAGATTATAAATACTCATTAATTGAATCAAATTAATAATAATCTAACTCAACTAATTTTTAATTATTTTTTAAATACTTTTCACTTAACTTATTTAAATTATAGATAAATATTCACATATAGGGTTTAACAATATCAAAACTTATAAGCTTCCTTAAAAGGTATTATCTATCCTTTTGCAGGACATTGATTACATTATTGATCAATATTCAGCATATAATTGATAAAGCATCCAATTAATAGAGCTTTCAAATCTATTTCTAACCTAGAGGTGTCAAACGGAACGTGCTAGGCCGGCCCGGCCCATTTTTTTCAGGCCGACCGTGCTTTCGTGCCGGGCCAGGCACGACCCAGTTACTGTACCGTGTCGTGCTTAGTCCATCATGATTTTGTGGGGGTTCAACCCAGCACGGACCCACGGCACGATAAGTTGGGGTTGGCTCAATCGGGCAGAATCCTAAATTAAAAAAAATTAGGGTTTTGGCACACCCGAACCCCTAATTTTAAAAAAAACTAGGACTTCAGCGAGCATGATTCTCTAATTTTAAAAAAAATTAGGATTTTGGCGTGCCCGAACCCCTAGTTTTTTTTTAAAAAAATAAGGTTTCGGCGCCCCATAACCCTAATATAAAAAAAATTGATTTCGGCACGATACCGTGCCGGGCCATGCACGGCATGAGGCCCGGTTGGCCTCGGGATGGCACCAGCCCAGCCACGGAAAATTTCCGTGTAGAGCCAGCCCAGGCACGACCGAATAGGGCCGTGCCTCGTGCCAGGCCGGCCCAGCCCAGCCCGGTTGACACCTCTATTCTAACCACAACTCTTTATGAATCAGAATAACTATTAATAAGTATACATAAATATTACTTCAAGAATATGAGTAATAATTTTTATAATAACAATAGTATATTTTATTTTATAAGTAAGTACAAAATAATTACATTGTGTCAGCCTTATTCAATACACTTAAGTATACTAGCACTAAAAGTTAGAACATCATCATTTACCATAGTCAAGATAATCCTACTAAAATCTAGTATACTAATTTTTACCGATAGGTTGTCAAGTTCTATCTAGATTGTGAACAATTTATATTCCATAGGAATTAATGATTCGATCTTCTATGTGTAAGCTAATCTCTAAACATTGAATCATCCATAGTACAAAATTAAGGACATATGTATTTTTATAAATTCAACCTATTATAAAATTTTTTATTAAAATAATTAGAAGATATAAATCAAGAAAATAATCATAAATAACTTTTACTATAAATTAGTTCCAACATTATAGCGATCATTAACTTATTACAGTATTTTGTTGTAATCATCAACTTATTGCAGTATTTTGTTGTAATCATCAACTTATTGTGGCATTTTGTCAACGATGACATTAAGAAGATGTAATCATCGTTATAAAATTTTTTGTTTCACGTGAATTTTTCTTGTCTCCCTTCTCCTCCCTCCCATGTCTCTCTCTCTCCCCTATCTCTCTCTTCTTCCTCTCCCTCTCTATCCTCTCTCATAACTCTCTTATCTCTCATATATCTTTTCTTTTCTCCTTTTCTCTCTCCTTCCTAACTCTCTCTCTCTCTCTCTCTCCATTCTCTCTCCCTCTCTCTCTCGCCCTCCTCTATCTGTGTGTGTGTGTGTATATATCTTGTCTATCTCCCCCTTCCTCTATCTGTGTGTGTGTGTGTGTATATCTTGTCTATCTCCCCCTTCCTCTATCTGTGTGTGTGTGTGTGTATATCTTGTCTATCTCCCCCTTCCTCTTTCTCTCTCATCTTCACCTCCCTCCCTGCTTCCTCTATCTCTCACACCTTCACCTCCATCTCTCCTTCATCTATCCTCTCTCTCTCTCTCTCTCTCTCTTGCTTTATCTCCATCCTCTCCCTCTCTCTTGCTTTATCTCCATCCTCTCCCTCTCTCTTGCTTTATCTCCATCCTCTTCCTCTCTCTCGCTTTATCTCCATCCTCTCTCTCTCTCTCTCTCTCTATCCCTCTCTCACTCTCTTGCTTTATCTCTATCCTATCTCACTCACTCTTGCTTTATCCTCGTCCTCTCCATCTCCCTCTCTCCCACTATTCATTCTCTCTTACTTTCTCTTGTTTTATCTCCATCCTCTCTCTCTCTCTCTCTCTATCCCTCTCTCACTCTCTTGCTTTATCTCTATCCTATCTCACTCACTCTTGCTTTATCCTCGTCCTCTCCATCTCCCTCTCTCCCACTATTCATTCTCTCTTACTTCCTCTTGCTTTATCTCCATCCTCTCCCTCCCCCCTCCCCCTCTCTCCACCTCTATCCCTCCCTCTTCATCTATCTCCCCCCCCCCCTCTGTCTCAGTCCATCCCTCCCCCTCTATCTCAGTCCATCCCTCCCCCTCTATCTCAGTCCCTCCCTCCCTTTCACTCTATATCTCTCTCTCACTCCCTCCCTCCCTTCCCCCTCACACTTTCTCTCTCTCACTCCCTCCCTCCCCCTCTATCTCAGTCCATCCCTCCCCCTCTATCTCAGTCCCTCCCTTCCCCCTCACACTTTCTCTCTCTCACTCCCTCCCTCCCCCCCCCCCCCCTCACACACACTCTCTCTCACTCCCTCCCTCCCTCCATTCCCCCCTCCCTTCATTCCCCCCTCACTCTCTCTCCCTCCTTCCTTTTCCATTCTCTTCTTCCTCTCCCTTCTCTCTCTCTCAACCATCAAAAATATTACATATTTACCTCTGTTACATTTTAATCACATTTACATTTTAACGTTTCGGTTTTTGTTGTCTATATATCATTGGACACAAATTTCTATTATATATATATATATATATCATGTATATTTGTATTGTAATATATATATATACATACATATATATGTATGTATGTATGTATATATCTACGTATAATACCACTACTATGTATACAAGAGGGAGGGGGTGAGGGATAGAGAGGGTTGAGAGGGAGGGAAAATGGAGGAGAGGGATAGAGATGGAGGAAGAGAGTGAGAGGGGGGGGGGGGGGGGTGAGGGATAGAGAAAGAGGGGAGAGGTACGGTGGAAGAGAGAGGGAGGGAGAAATGGGAGAGGAGGTAGGGAGATAGAAAAAGGGGGAGGTAGGGAGAGAAACAAAGGAGAGCAAGGAGAGAGACGGGGTGTGAGAGAGAAATATAATAGGGTTGGAGTGATGGAGATTGATGTATTATTTCTCCATAAGATTAGGTGAAGCGCTGGAATATCATTAACCTCAAGAATAGGATTTAGTGTAGTTTATTTTCAATAAAATGGTTTTAACTTCTTCTACATTTAGTGCTACACTCTGTTGTTATTTTTTAGTTATTCCATTTTTAACTTATCCTCGGTTTATAAATAACCTGAGAGTTGTGGTAAAGAAGCATGCATAAAATAACTTCAAATTTCTTCTTCTTGGCTAGTCATTAGCTCTCCTTATCTAATTACATCCCATTTTGGTATCAGAGGTGATCATATGAACACTTGAGCCTGAAGCGACGCTAAGCTTTGCAATGAAATCAGCATTGATAATACATTTTTCCTAGCTGAAACCTTAAAGAACCAACCTCTTCCCAATACCAACTAGTACCCCAACTGAAGCCAGGCACATTTGAAGCTTTCATTTTTGAAATTCAGCTGAGACGATCCGATAGATTGGATCTTCATAGCTGATAAATACTTTGATTTCAACAATGTGACTCCTAACCAACAAGTTCAACACTTCGCCTTACTTACTTTCACCTTGAAGGTATAGCTCTCCAATGGTTTTGTTGGTTGACCAAGTTTAGGTCCTTTAAGTTCAAGCGAGCTAACCACCAAAGCCTAGTTGCTCTGCTCCTGACCCACCGGCTATGAGGATCCCTTGGGGTCCTTGACCCACCTCAAGCAATCATACACCATACCATTAGAGCTATCTACCTAATTGAAGAGAACAACTCTCTACAAAAAATGGAGGCCAATTACTTAATTCCCCAAGTAACAACTATCTACCTAATTGCTCACTCACACACATGCACGCCCGCACGCGCGCACACACACACACACACACACACACACACCTTGTTTCCTGATATTATGAAAAATCCTTAGGCCAACAATCCCACTTTCAAAGGAACATAACAGACACACTTAAAATCAATAAAACCAGCTACAATTTACGTACGCGATCACGCCAGGATCCTTGTTTAGCAAGAACCTAACACCAGCAAGAATATTAAACTATAATCTGAACTGAACACACAGCACACCCAAACATAGTATGCTGGACATTCACCTGCCTTTTCACTCAGAAGGCCAGTGGGGAAATTGGCATTGGCCAGCTCAACTTGATTATGGACAGAAACTGCACCCCTATTTGGACTGGCAGGTGCAGCAGCTGTCGATGCTCCGAACATGGCCACTTCATGAGCATCTTGGATTTGCTCCTCCTTACTTGCCTTCCCATGGTAAGTTCCGCAGTTAGATATCCACAGAATGATGATTTTTAACGAGTCAACTGCAGGTAATTGAATCACACCAACTGATATTCGATTGTACCTTGACAGCAGACGGTCGGAAGCTCTGGCCAATGTGTTTCACTACAGATGCATCCTTTTCTGCACCTGCACGTACACACCATTGTGAATATAAATTTTAGCCAATTTTTTCATGGAATTCATACATACTTGCACGTATTACTTGATAAATTGTGTGAATTATATACATACAAATATATATACAAGTAATATGCCCAAAAAAGCATATAATTGACTATGAGATAGAATCTACCAAAAATACTTAATGTTAGGTCTGCCGGATTTTGGGCAGACCGAAATATTATATATTTGGATTTTTTAATTATTTTTTTATCATTTTTATTTTTTATTTAATTCATTTTTTTATTTTTTTTTATTTTTTTTAATTTTTTTATTTTTTTGTTGGTTTTTATTGTTTTTGGATTTTTTTAAATTTTTAAATGAGTTGGTAATCTAATTTAAAACCAGTAATAAAAATTTTTGATATATCTACCAATAAATCTCTAAAATATCCCTAATTTCTAAATATCGATATATCGATCAAGACCGATATATCTATCCTTGATTGGTGGTCATATATATAAATATACACTAATATATTCGTAAAATCCAAGTATCGATATATTCATAAAAACTAATATTTTAATTCTTGTTTAAAACAAATCTGCATTAAAAAATGGTGAATTTTTTGGGATATAAAGTAAAGGACGTGTGCGAGTAAAGAAATGAATACACTATTATACTAAACTTAGCTAAAATAAAAAAAAAATGGGGAGGCTCATGCACCATGCAGAAATGTCACGCATAGTGATTGTTGGCGAAAATAAGAATCATCCCGTTTGATTCAATTTTTCGCAAAGTGAGATTTTATCCAGTGAAAGTGTCTATGGTGCGTGCGTGAAACATGGGATAATTCCCATGTGGGTATTTGGTGCGTGAACAAAATACAATGTGTGAGTATTTTCGTTGCATGAACATTAGAGTGAGTGTACTTTTTTGTAATTTCGTGAGTATTATGAATAGTACATGCTCGTGAACAAAGTGAACATTTTTCACCCAAGCACCATGTGCGCGAAAAGTGAAAATGGAAATACTTGTTTCCATTTTCATGTGTGCTAGTGCTAAGAACATAAAAATAATAATGTTCGTCAATAATATTTAAGAAAAATAGTTTACTATATGTTCTATTAATATTTTTTAGAATTGCTAGATTCCTATGAAATTTGTGTCAAGTTTCTATGAAGATCATGTGATATTCTGAAATATATTGTGTCGTGATGTGTTCGTGTTGTACTCATATTGAGCTTGTGTTGTGATAGTAAAGGTGTCAAACGGGCCGACCCAACATGGCCAAGCCCGATTTAGGTGGCCCAATCGAGCTACTGTGTCGAGCTAGGTATGATACGATACTTGCCTGACACGATTACTATATCGTGTCGTGCCTTGCCCGGCATGGTTATCATACCATGCCGGCCCGGCATGAACCCTCGGCCTAAAAACCACCGGGTTCAGACCAGTTCGGGTTAGATAAAACCCTAATTTTTTTATAAAATTAGGGTTTTAGCAGTGGGTCACTGCGCCGCCCCGCGTCTTCACCCTTTCAGGCATCGACGAGCCTCACCTATCAGACATCAGCTCGCATTGACCATGTTCGGTGCATGGTTATGCGTGATATGCCCACGTGCCAGCACGGCACAATAGGCCAGGGAATGGCACTATAGCGTGCAGTCCCGGGCACAACATTGTAGCGTGTAGTCCCGGGCACTAGCACGGCACTGTAGCGTGTCACGCCTAGCTGAGCTGGCCCGGCCCATTTGACACCTCTATGTGATAGTGGTATTCAAATTTCTTCTAAAATATTGAGTCCATAATTGAAACATAATTTTGCATGTGTTTTCAAATACTTTTATATTTCATCTGATTTGTAATAGTTTAGATATTAAAAATTTGTGTGTATAAAAAATTTGTTAATTTTGGGGAAGAATATTTATTGTGATTGTTTATTTTATAATTTCTAGCATAAACATAGAAGAATAAATATATAAATTCTAGATAGTTAGAAATATATTTATTTACATATTTTGATAAAAAAAATTATAACAAAAATTAAATAATTTTAAAAAGATCAAAAATATCAAATCAACCTAATAGGAAGATTTCTTTTGGCAATTAGGTATTTTTAATTTTTAAAAGTTGAATTATTTCTTCAGTATAGATGAAGAAAATAAATCACGATTGATATGATCAGATTAAAATATTTCAACTATTATACCTGAATAATAAAAAAAAGAATCTTCTAAAATGAGAGATCTGCTTGAACCAATTCTCAATGATCCGAATCTGAAAAATATGGATGAGGCCAAGTCAAAAAAATTATACTATAAGACATCTACCACAATCAGACAATAAGAAAGAAAAGATGTAATATCAAGATATATATATGCTATGGATGCTAATTTAAGTCTTTTTCAATCGTTGATTAATCAACTAGTATCTATGAAAATAAGACTAGATGATGAGGTTCTAGTATTTCTGCTTTTTAGCACACTTCCAAAGAGTTGGGAAATGCTCGTAATCTTTTTATATATCTCGGGCCTTAAATAACGTACTTATCATAATGATCATCACTAAAAAATCTATTGTTCTCATATCTAAAGAATTTAAAATGAAAAGTAGATCGAACTCAAAATCTATATTTGGGGAGGAAGTGAGAGTTCTCTCAAAGGAAAGTTTACAATAAATATTACTATTATAATCAAGTAGGACATAATGAAAAAAGAGGTGATCAGAAAGATACCTAATAATTGTATCATAAAAGACTATTTTATTTTTAGCAATATTATATTGTACGATAAAATTAATTAGAAAAGTGACTAGGTAGCAAAAATAGTAGCAACCCTACACGTCACATCAAACCCAAACTTGATTGTGACTTTTTTGTCTCAAGACTATGGAATAGTCAGGATGAACAATAGAAGAATCACAAAAATATTGAGTATCAGTGATGTTTGTCTGGAGACAAATATGAGATATCAACTATTTCTTAGGGATGCCCAATATATCCCGAAAGTTTGGATGAATCTATTGTCCATATAAAATATTAGATAGTATATATCATGTAAGTAAGTTCGGAAAGAATCAATAAAACTTATTTAAAAGATCACTAACTATAGAGAAAGGTAGGAGGATAAATTCCTTCTATATTACCTTAACTATAGCTATGTCAGAGTCTGATCAAATAAATATTTGGTGAGAAAATACTAGCATTGACTATGAGCTGCATTGGCTTGAGAAAGTTTATATAAATAATATATTTTTCACATAAAAGAAGTTCACACTCACTATTCAACAATCACCTAGTTATAATAGAATATTTTGTACAACAATAAAAAGTGATACTACTGTAAAACTTCCTTTGAGGAGAATGAGAGTGATCAATCTAAATTCCTTAGGTGTTTATCCTGAGACAAATAAGAATATCAAAGAAATTCCTAATAATGTAATTTTAATCTCAGCCCCTTCCAGGGATCACACTGATCAAGAGAGAATTTGAGCTGAAAGTTAATATTTACTTCAATTACTCTTCGAGATCAGTTGGAACAAAAGAGAGTTGTGTTGGGTTGTTTTAGTTTTAAGGAAAAATCAATAAGAAGAAATCACGATTTTGTAAGAGGAAGAGAAGCTTTTCTTTCTTTTAATTTTCTTTGAGCCGATTTCCTTTTTCAGCCGTTACAATTCAATTTCACGTTTTCATCTTTTTTATTACAACACACACACAAACCCTGAAAACTCTTAACACTATAAAATTACATTTTTACCCCTTAATATAAAAACATTAATTTTAACACTCCCCCTTAATATTTTTGTTGGTCATTCCCAACAAGTCTCGCAAATAGACAAACTTGTCACAAGGAAGTGCCTTCGTGAAGATGTCCGCTAGTTGATCATCAATCTTCACGTGTTTGATCATCACTTCATCATCCACTACTTCTCGAATGTAGTGATGCTTAAGGTTGATATGTTTTATTCGGTTATGGAATACTGAATTCTTTGACATAGCAATTGCTGATTTGCTGTCGCAAAAGAGAACTGTTGTCATGTCTTGTTTCTCCCCCATGTCTTCTAAAATCTTCCGTAACCAAACCACTTGTTTGGTTGCTTCGCTTGCCAATACGTATTCGGCTTCGGTGGAGGAATGTGCAACTCTCTCTTGCTTCTTCGACGCCCATGAGAAAATACCCGTACCGAGTGAAAAACAATATTCGGACGTACTCTTCATGTCATCCATACTTCCAGCCCAATCGCTATCACAAAAACCAAACAACTCGATATCTTCTCTTCCATTTCTTTCAAACATGAGACCATACTCCATGGTCCCTCTTATATATCACAACAATCTTTTTCCAGCCCCAAGATGAATTTTGCTCGGTCGGTGCATAAATCGATATAATAGACCCGTAGCATACATGATATCGGGTCTTGTAGTGGTAAGGTACAGTAACATCCCAACCAAACTTCTATATTGTACCGCATCAGCATCACCACTACCATCGTCTTTCACCAACTTCTCATTCACCACCAATGGAGTCATCACATGATTACTATTCTCGATTTTAAATTTTGAGAGAATATTCTCGGCATACTTCTTTTGACAAATAAAAACATATTCTTCACTTTGATCAATTTCAATGCCCAAGAAGTAATGCAACAAACCCAAATCATTCATCTCATATTTCTTCATCATATCAGTTTTGAATTCATGCATCATTTTTTTATCACTCCCGGTAAAAATCAAGTCATCAACATACAGAGAGACAATGAACATACCGGATTCCCCATGTTTGATGTAGAGTGTCGACTCGCTATGACTCCTGATAAAGCCTCGTTCGGTGAAGCACCCATCGATATTTCCATACCAAGCACGAGGTGCTTGTTTCAACCCGTACAATGCTTTCTTCAGCTTGTACACTTTCCCTTCTTCACCTTCAACTTCGAACCCTTGTGGTTGTACCACATACACCTCTTCTTTGAGAACACCATTCAAGAAAACCGATTTCACATCAAGTTGGTGGAGCTTCCACCCTTTCTGTGCGGCTAAAGCAATCAACATTCTTATTATCTCATGCCACACAACAGGTGCAAATGTCTCATTATAATCAACTCCTGATTGTTGAGAATACCCTTTTGCAACCAATCTTACTTTGCATTTTTGAACGGAACTATCGGGGTTCATTTTCGTCTTATAAATCCACTTCAACCCAACCACATCTTTTTCTTTGGGCTTCTCAACCAACTCCCAAGTTTCATTTTTTTCAATCATGTTTATTTCCTCTTCCATTGCATCCACCCAGACCTTTTCTTGAATAGCCTGTTCAAAGCTCTCGGGGTCAACTACACAAAAATTGCACCAAGCATATACATCACTCAACCTTCTCATTTTTACTGGAGTAGAGCTCGGTGTTGATGAACTCGATCCAGGTTGCATTGTTGATGTTCATTTTCTTCAATTCCATCTTCATTGGCTCCACTCGATTCATCCCTCGGATCCTCTTCGTAAACCGGCATTGACACATTCTCAACGTCTTTCTCTTTCCTATCCCATTGTTCTTTTTCATTGAAAATCACATCCCGACTTTCAATCACTTTGTTCTTCTTCAGGCTAAAAAGTCGATATCCCTTCGACTTAGTGCTATGGCCGACGAAAACACATTTCTCGCCTTTATCTTCAAGCTTGTTTCTTATTTCTTTCGGGACATGAGCATAGCAAATGGATCCGAACACTTTTAAATGATTCACCGATGGTTTTCTACCACCGGTCCATGCCTCGAATGGCGTCTTGTTTTCAACCACCTTTGTCGGGCATCAGTTCAACAAATAAACCACTGTATAAGTTGCTTCAGCCCAGAAGGTCAATGGTAACCCTTTTGCATTCATCATTGTCCTCGCCATCTTGACAATTGTGCGATTCTTTCTTTCAGCAATGCCATTTTGCTCTGGCGTAAAACTCGTTGTCAATTGCCTTTCAAGCCCAATATCTTCGCAAAATTTTCCAAACTCTTTTGAGTTGTATTCTCCACCTCTATCACTTCTTAGCCTTTTAATCAATTTGTCATTCTGTCTCTTAGCCATTCTTTGAAACTTCTTGAAGACAGACAATGCTTCCGATTTTTGTCTCAAAAAGTAGACCCAACACATTCTTGAGAAGTCATCTATGAAAGTGATAAAGTATCGATTTTCTCTGTAAAAATTAGTCGACATCGGACCACAAATGTCAGTGTGAATAAGCTCCAATGGTGCCTTTGCTCTCCAGGCTTTCTCTTTAGGAAACATCTCTCGATAGATTTTACCGAGAGCACATGCTCACAAATATCTTGTTTACCTTCAATATTCGGTAAACCATATGCCATGTTTCTCTTACTCATCAACTTCAAGCTCTCAAAGTTCACATGACCTAACCGTTTGTGCCATAGCCATGACAGATCTTCCATGTTGACTTTCAATAATAACCCACTTGCGGGTTTGAGAGTAAGAGGAAAATTTCGATTCCTCTCCATCTTGACAACGACCATTAATTCTCTCTTAGTTTCTTCCTTGTCAAAAATCTTGCAAGAATTATTATCGAAGTGAAGCGCATGACCACTTACCATAAGTTGTCCGACACTTAACAAATTTTGAGCTAAGTCCGGAACAAACAACACATCATGAATCAACAATCTACCTTTCTTTGAGGCTACGGCAATTGCACCTTTCCCATTTGATTTTATTACAGCACCATTACCCATTGTGATTCGGGTTGTGTCGCTCTTGTCGAGTTTGCAGAAAACCGACTCGTCTCCGGTCATGTGATTGCTACACCCACTATCAACATACCACTCGTTGTCATTTTTCCCGAAGGCCGTTTGACATGCATAGAATGTGCTTCCATCACTTTTACACTTCCTTTCCTCCTCGGTATAATTGGCCTATTCTCTACTTATATCTCGACAATCCCTTTTTATATGACCAAACCTCTTGCAATTATAATATTGAGGCTTTCCTTTGTGATAACAATTTTCTTCAATGTGACCTGGCTTCTTACAATGATGACAAAATTTGTTATCGCCAGAGTTTCTTCCTCCTCCTTGGCCTCGGCCACGACCTCTTGCATAACTTCCATTGCCACAAAAATATTGTTGTTTACTCGAGCTTCCGGTAGAATCTTCTTTTACGCTCACTTTTGATTGAAAAACACTTTCAATAGAAGCTTCACTATGTTGATTCATCCTTTGTTCATGCATCTCGAGAGAACCCATCAAGTCATGGACACTAAGTGATGAAAAGTCTTTTGTTTCTTCAATAATGGCGACAATATTATCATATTTCGGAGAAAGACTTATCAATATCTTCTCACAAACTAACTTGTCAGTCAAGATGTCGCCCAAACTCTTGATTTGGTTCACAACTTCGATCACCCTCGAGAAATACTCATGTAGACAATATTATCATATTTTTTATTAGAGTTGATGACTCTAATAAAAAAGTTGAATTCTTGAGATGTTATAATTTTCAGATAATTTTTTCTTGTATGAGGAATGAGAAATAGTTTTGTAGTTTAAGAAATTTTTTACAACTTACATTAACTAATCTTAAATCAAGAACATATCTCGGTCCTCGAACTGCCAAATAGGACAAGGTAGAAAATTATTGGGTATGTCCAATTTTGGGCAAACCAAATATTATATGTTTAATTTGTTTGTCTATTTGTATTTGTTTTTGAGTTTATTTTAATTTTAAAATGAGAATGTGTGCTCTCATTTAAAATATATTTGTATAAAAAAAATTAATTTTTTGGATTATAAAAGACAAGTGTGAGTAGAGAAATGAGTACACTAAACTTACACTAAAACAAAAAGAAAATAGGAAATCTCATGCACCACGCAGAAATGTCAAGCATGATCACTATTTGAGAAAACATGAGTCATCTCGTTTGATTCAGTTCTCAATGAATCAGATACTCTCTTTTGTTATTTCCAAATATATATTCTTTCAGATCCAACATACCAAAAAAAATAATTGTATTTATCCACAAAATTCTTGGGTGTACTTGATTTGTTCTCAATCTATCTCCAAAATGAGACAATTTGACATCTAAGATTTCGAGATATATCTTTCTTGGATATCCCAGTACCCAAACACAATACTATTATTTTTTTACCAAAGACCAAAAAGATTTTAATAAGTAATAATATTATTTGTTCTCAAATATACTTATTTTTAACGAGTCCAAAAAAGTATGAATCTGGAAAATGCATTATTTTGATTTCTCACCTATAATCCCAACTGGATCATCAGCTAGTAGAGAGAGTTACCTGTCAACTATATTTGACCTTATTGATATATAGTATGATATCAATTTTATAGAGCTATCATATCTATCAATAAGTATGTACCATATTAATTCTGAGCTTGTTGATACACATGTATCCATTACTTATATTTTCTCACCTATAATTCTAGATTACCTATCAACAATCTAGAAGATACACATAGACCCATTACATACCATATTGATTTTGGAAGAAATAATATTTTCTAAAAAGTGAAATCTATTTCAAACTCAAATAACATAATAATTCACAAGACTTCCCAAGATTTTGTTGAGCTAAAACTTGGGAGTATTAACCACATAAAACTTAGAATCTATACTAAGAGAGGACATGCCCAACCTACTTAGACCAAAGACAAGTTGACAGAAGAGTCAAATAATCTGATAATTAGTTTATCTGATTTGACCTTATGATCACTCTCTAGAATAAATGAGTCATATTCAATGCCTAATTTCACAAATTTTATTATATTCGCGTATTATTTTTTTTATTTTCTTTATTATTTTATTAAAGTATTAAGATATTCAGTCTACTATAATATTATCTCATCTAAAATATCAAGTTATGATGAAAAAAATACATATAAACTCTAATGAGATTTAGAAGCTAGCACCAAAACCTTCAAAAAAGTGTGTTATCAGTTGAAGATAAAAGTTCACTATAAAATAGGTATAAATAGAAAAGTAGAACATCTCAAGATATGACTCATTGAGTGGGAGTTCACTCTAATATTTGATGTGTATTACTATTATCATGATACTTTCTTTTTAGTAATCAAGATGACTTAAATACAAATTTTTATTTTACTTGCAATAACTCATTGATGAAGATATACCAATTAGACATAAAAAATATATTTTTTTATAATAAGCTTGAAAAGGAGGGTATAAGGAAAAACCAATTGGATTTCAAGCAACACAGTCAGATATAATTTATAGATTATAAAAAATAATATATGATCAAAAATATTCACCAAAAACCTAGTCTGTAAGGATTTTATAAAAGTCATCACTCGAGTAACATATGATTCTTTCAAATTTTTCTTTATTTTTTAGAAAAAATATGATAAAGTAATTTTGCTAATTATATTATAATTATGAAAGATGATAAATTGAAGATTATCCAACTAATTGAGTACACTCAAGCAAAGTCATAAACACAAAAAATTGAGAAACTCAAATATTTTCTCAGGATAAAGATAACTTATTTTATGAGTAATATCATATTGTCACAGATAAGATATATGTTTCATCATACTCAAATATTGGATTGTGCTTCAACGAATACTTTTATTGATATAATTATCTATTTTACTTTTGACTATGACCAAAAAAGATATATTATACATAGCAAAATTAAATAAGCCATGCCGGCCAATTTTAATGTGGTTCAATTGTGTTAGCACTGCACAACATATAATTTAATTGGCCCGACATGACCCATTTAGCCTACAACTAAGCCAAATCATGATGAATCATGCCCAAATAAAAATATATTGAAATTTTAATTTTAAATTTATGTACGCCATTAAAATATTATAGAATTTTTTTTTATATTTATGTACGTAGTTAATATTACGAAATTTTAATTTTATATTTATATAAAATAAAAATAAAAATAAAAAATCATTCAAAAAAAAACAATCCATAATTATAAGAATAATATCAATATAATAAATAACATAACATGATACATAATTGACAAAAATTAAAAAATAAAAAAAATATCATTTCCTATGGAAAAAAATAATCCAAAATAACAAGAGTCATCATCAACGATTAGTATCTTTAATATAATAGTATGGATATATATGTAAATCATCATTACCATATATGCGTCTAAAGGTATTGCTAGTGGTAACATCAATATCCTCAATCTTGGTATCTCATGAGTCATCATCCATTAGTAACTCTTTTCTTTTATCTTGAATATCAAACCTAAAATCTTTCTAATTTTTCATGCACGCAAGTATTTCTACAATATCTAATCACAATCAATAATCTCAATCTCATATTTGAAATATTATTGACTACAATAGAAAAAATAAATTTCATTACTATGATAAACACTAAATTCTTATAAAAGGATAGATTTATAAATTTTTTATAAATTCTTATTAGATTATATGTCATTTTTTTATAAAACAAAATAGATAGATTTATAAATTTTTACAAACTTAAAATATCTAAATTCTTATTATCATCATATGAAAGAATAAAATGGTAATCAATATCTAAGTACTGAGATAACTACTCGTATTAAATATATCACCTTATCGTTTGACCCTGGCTAATTAAATAGAGAAGTTATCATTTCCGAATATTAATATTCATATTCAAAGCTTTATTATAACTATAATACCTAGTACCATGATATATAAATATATCATTTAATTTTTCATGAATAAAATATTTTTGTTCATTTGCTTAGTTCATACATGTGAATATATATTTTAATATATTTTCTACTCCTTCCACCTTAACCTTATAATCCATATAAGCAACTAAATAATATACAATTGGAATAGAAGACTGTATTTTAAATATTTAATTTCCATCTTAATAATTATAAAACTAAATATGACATAATTTTATTGCTTAGTAAATTGACTGATGAAATACAAATTATAATGAAATTTGATATATATAAAAAATATATTAAAAAAGATAAACATTAATATTATCATGTTCATGTCACATGGCTTATACAAGGATATTATTAGCCATGATAATATTAAAAACATTAGACTTTACATAAAAAATAAAAAGAATATAATTATCTATTATATTAGTATTGACATCTGAATCTCCAACACAAATTTTAAATAATATGAACTAAAATGGTGATATACATAGAAATGTCTTGGTCTAAGCCAACAACATCCAATAAAAAAAATTTGACATACTTGATACTCCTCATGAGAAAGCCAAAGTGAACAAAATTAATAGATATGATCATAAAGAATCTAGTCCGAGTGAGTATAGTTATCTACTTTATACCCTCTTAACCTCGAATAATCCATCATTGCTCGGGGGTACAACATCCAAACTCTTAAGTCTTGTAATCTATCACTACCGACTTTCACCCTCTCAAAATACCTCTATCCAAGGAAGCACGGACACGGCTCCCTACAGCCGTGTCCAACACCCGGACACGTGGACACGGTACGGACACGGCACGGATACGTGTCCGATACGCCGCGTGGCGTATCATTGATCAATCCGTATCCGATACGCCAAGTGGCGTATCGGACGATTGCTCGGCAGCCATATCCATGTTGATAGTGCCCGACGTCTGACGACGTCGGGTAACCAAAGTGGCCGCATGGGCGACATTGGCCACTGGCAGGGGGCAGGCATGATTTGAGGGGAAGGCAGGGAGCGGGCGCGATTTGAGGGAGAGGCAGGAGTGGACGCGATTTAAGGGGAGATGAAGGGGCGGCATGATTTGAGGGGAGAGGCAGGGGTGGTCGCGATTTGAGGGGGGAGACAGAGGCAGGCGCAATTTGAGGGGAAAGGCAGAGGCAGGCGCAATTTGAGGGGGGAAGCATGGGCGGGCGTGCGATTTGAGGAGGAGGCAGGGGCGGGCGTATTTGTGTGGGGATGTGGCATAAAATAAAATATTTTTATAAAATAAAATAAAATATTTTTATTTTATAAAATAAAAAATATATATTTTTATATAATATAATTATAAAATATTATTTTATAAAATAAAATAATTATAAATATTATCTTATAAAATAAAATAAAATACAATATTTGTATTTTATAAAATAAATAATATATATTTATTTTATATAAAAAATATTTTAATTTAATTTATTTTATTTTATTTTATAAAATACCTAATATTATAAAAAAAAATTATTTTTAATTTTATTTTTTTTATCATGCAATATCCTAGCCATATCCGTATCCTAGTTTTTTAGAATTTGCCGTGTCCCCGTATTCTGCCGTGTCGTATCCCCATGTCCATGTCTGTGTCCGTGCTTCTTAGCCTCTATCAGCCCTCTCAACTCGATCACTGCTACTACATAATGAGCACACCGAAATGTTATGATCATGGTTATCAAAGGCACTTTTAAGGCACACTTAAAATGAAGGTACCATGCAAAATCAACAAAAGCACTTCACCTAAAGCAAGACAATTATTTTCAAAAGACACTTTTGAAGCAACAAAAAAAAAAGGTGCGCCTCACCTAGGAGCACCTAGCCTCATAGAACAAGTTATCACAAATCATTTATGGGACATGCAGATTTAATTGTTTCTTGGAATGAGCTAGTGCAACTCATTCTTAGAAAAAAACTTAGACAACTCATTCGTAGAATGAGCTTGGACAACTCGTTCATGGAATGAGCTTTGGTAACTCGTTCTTGGAACAAGTTTAAGCAGCACGTTCGTGTGTGTGCGTGTGCGTGCATATATTTATATGTATATACATATACATGCATAATCATTTACATATATATGCATATATAAATATATATATATATTCTATGTCTACATATATATGTATACATATGTACATATATATGCATACGTATATGTATATATATGCATACATATATATATACATATGTACAGATATATGTATATGTATGTATATATATGTATATATATATCCATACCTATACATATACACATATATAAATATCTACACACACACACACACATATATATTGGATTATTAAAATTTTATTATATTATTTTTAAACTTTGAATACTTGTTTTATTGGAAAATATTAATGATATTTTATTTTTATGTTTAATATATTTTATTTGATTTATTTCATTAATATATAAAAATTATAAATAATATTATATAAAATATATAATTTTTATATATATTAAATTGAGTACGTCAAAAAAAAGTTCACACATTAATTATGTCTTGCGCCTCATGGCTCTAAAAGACTTTTGTGTCTCATTCTATCTTGTATCTCAAATAACTATAACTATAACTAATCATATTAGATTTGCTCGATTTAAGTGTTGTTGTAAATGTCTTAGTCACTATATGATAAATCTCTGAGCAAAATAAAACTTTCTTATCACCAAGAATTTGAGTCTGCTAAATAATATATCATTATTCCAACACATGCATGTAATGAATGTTGCAAATCTAATCGCCAAATCTCTTCAATGTAATCTGTCCGGTCAATACAGATATCACTCCAACAATAATCTCGCATAATTATGTCCAAATCACATAATGAATTATCTCATTCTTATTAGTCAATATACATGCTAGCAGTTGTGTAATATCATCATATTGATATTAATATCCTCAATAAATATATCAATTCAGTTAAATCACTAACTATTTTGCATGTGTCACAAAAATAAAATACACTAAACACAATAGAATCAATCAACTATCAAAGATACTACAATCATTATCCAAAAATAATCTACATAACCTTGAGCTATAAACTAACTACTCGACAATGCAACCCACTGAGAATACATAATTAGCCTTAATTTCAATCTGAGCTATTCCCAATGATCCCACATTGATTCCAGCCATTTTTATTCTTTTTTATTTATAAAATAAATCTTACAATATGATAGATTTTCAAAATAATATTAGATAGAAAGAAATTTGCACAAATCACCATAGTTTTTTGCCAAACTTTTGAAAACAATGATTCCACGCACTTTTAATCACACACACTTATTGTACCATTACCAGTGTGTCAACCACACTGGTGACCATAATCATTGTGTTCTAGATCATCAAATTTGTGCAATCACATGTCCAACAGCCACAACAAACAAAGAATCACCAAAAAATACTCATTGTGAATATAAATTCCTGCCTTAACAGTATGGAAATGCTACAGTCATCACTGCCAAATAGCAGTGACATGATGTCAGAACCAAATGAAAGTAAGTCGTCTGCACAACCTAGCTCCACCACTCACATACAATAAGGTGACTATTATACCATATTACAGCCCATTATAGTTTCAGCCATGGTGAAAATCAAAAAGCAAAAGAGAAGAGAGAGATAGAAGAGAAGAAAAATAAAAAAAAAATAAAACTTTATTAATTACCAAACAATAATTTTGAAAATACAATACACTATATATATTTTTATATTTATTTATTTATTTTTTGGGGCAGCCCACATATAGTATACATGTTTTCAGAAATATGTATAAACATGTATCTTTATATGGTAATTAATACATGTATCTTTCATTTATAAATATAATATATGTATACGCATAAATATTTTAGTTATATGTTTATAAACATATATATATACATACATATATACTTATAAATACATATATTTAAAGGATTATCATCATACATATAATTGTACATATATATATAATAGTTTTTGAAAAAATAATATTATTTTTATTATTTTTTTAATAATAGTATGAATGAATGAGTGTATTTAAGAGTTTTACTTTTTTAGGAGATCAAAAAATAAATAAAATTTGTATTGAGAAACTTTTTATTAAATATTTTCAAAAATGGATCACTTAGCTTAATTTTTCCTTATAAATATATGTACTAGGAATACTCTTATATAATATACAAATGAATTAGGAAAATTAACATGTTGGATATTTTCATTCATAATCAAATAGACTATTAAAAAAAAAGAAAAAAAAAAGCATAAATTGTAAACCGAAACTAAAATATATGAGTTGGACAATCATTATTATTTGAACTTTCATGAGCGGATGAATCAAATTAAAATAACAATCATTTTATCCAAGTAAAAATTTGAGATGTTCTAATACTAAGCATAAAGGTCTTCACGAAGGCATTTTAGAATTTCAAATTATTTATTTCTCCAAGTTTAATATCAAAGGCAAATATGCACCAACTTGGAGGGTTGAATTATATTATTTTATTATACTTATTAAATTGTTCATTATTTTTCATACTTAATGCAGAGTAGAATATCTATATCTAATTTTTTTCATTATTTTTCATATATATATACATCATGACAACCAACTCTAATTAATTAGGATAAGTCTAAGGAGGCATTTATTTTTTACTTAATGCTGAGTAGAATTTTTTTTGAGATTAATATTATATTATACTTAATAGTATTAAATATTAAGTCATTTCTTTTTTTACTTACTGCTGAGATAAACAGAGACCGAAGTAAGGATTTTGATTGTTGGGAGTGAGATTTTTATGAATAGAGAAAATCAAAATTTTTGATTTTTTTATTTCAGCTATTTTTTCAAAAAATTAAGTAATAAGTTAGTAAAAAAATAAAAAAAATAAATGACTAAATGCTGAAATCAAATTGGTTTCCGTATTCAGCAAAAAAAAAATAAACATGTCCTAAGTTGATTCAATTTGATATATATGATGATGTTAATGAAAATAATTAAATATATTATTTATTTACTAATTTAAACATATGATTGAAAGACCTCATCACTATTGATATTCCATAACCTACACTAGATCAAAGATGGATAAAAATACACAATTAAAAAAATAAGAAAACTATTTTTTTAATTTCATTACACATAACAAGTATAAAAATTATTAGGCATCTCAACAAACACGGATATAAGAAATATAAGAAAACTATTTAAGAATTGACAAAAAAACAATAATAATAAATAGTTGGCCTCCCTAATTAGCCTCGTTAAAATTCATGGTGAAATGCATAACTTCATAGAACTTTAGTGTACACTTTTGCATGTAATTGAATCAAGTAATTAAATCTCCATGAATAATGCACACTTTGACCATTCAAAGATGGTGTCATAAAATGAATAATATAACATGTATACCAATTCTATGTTAAGTTCATCATTTTTTGAATGACCAAAACAAGCTTAAAAAGATTATCACTCATCTTATATTGACAATAAATACATTCAAACATAATTTTAGAAAACAAGATTTTAAAAGACTTAGATACTTTCTTAAAATAAAAGTAAATTTTTCTATAATATTTTCACATACAATCATCTTATTTATGTTACACATGTGTGATAAAGTTTTCTTTATTTTTTCAGAGAATATCTAATGATAGTCATTTTGCTTATTTTATATGTAGATAACATTCTGATTATGAAAGATGAGTTGAAAAACTCATAACTCATTAAATACCTTCAATCATAATTCTACATGAATAATCTTGAGAAACTCAGATAGTTTCTTAGAATAAAAATAATTTATTCTATGATATATGTTTTATCATATACACTTGATACTCTTACAAATATTAAACTTTTAGATTATGTTCCAACATATGCTTCTATTAATCCAGGTATAAATTTAACTTCTAATATGACTTCTTCATTAACTTTACTACTTATATGAGAATTATATAGAAAATTAATTATATGAGTATGATCATATCAAATATAACATATATAATCAATATAATTAATAATTTTTAAGATTTCCCTCATTAAGTTCACCTTAAAGCGACTCTTCATATATTGAGTTATAAAAAAAATATGACTTGAGATCTCTTTTAGTGACCACAAACACTTAGAGTTAATCGAATATTCATAATCTATTTAGACAACATGTACAAAAAAAAAGATGTATGATAGAATTTTGTAGTTTTCTAAGAGATAATTTTGTTTCCTAGAAAAGTCAAAGGCAAGTGATTGTTTCGAGATCCAATACAGAAATAAAATTCAAAATAATAACTACAATTATCTAAAGATACTTTAAATATTGTACCTACTCGAAAAGATTGAATATCTATTTTTTTGTTCACAACTCTTTTTTATGATAGTTAAATGGTGAAGTATATAGTAGTCGATATGATATTTCACAAGCAGACAAAATATATAGAGATAAATAACTTCTTCATCAAAGAGAAGATCAAAAATAAAATAATAATTATAACATATATTCGGACAATAAAATAATCAATATATATATTCATGAAGATATTGAAGAAATCTCAAGTTAACCCTCTCTTCCAAGCTTGATGATCTAGACCTTTATGCACCAGCTTAATAAGAGGAGATTGTGATTTATAGCTAATTAGCTATATATTTTTTGTTTATTGATGTTTAGTCTATGCTTTTTAAAGTGAGTTATTCCAATCACTTTTTCCTATTATAAAAGAATAATATTTATATGATATTTCATTGTGGATTTGAATTTTAACAATTAAGATTGTCGACCTCAAATAATTGAGATAATACTTTATTAATTTAATTTGAATATTTTTTATTATGATAATTAAACAATAAAATATATCCTTTCAATTAGATATTTGGTGATACTTAGAATATATTAGGAAAAATTATTATTTTATAATAAAAATGATCAAAGATAATTAGGTTTCAATAACGTATACCTATTAGAAATTAACTAGCATACATATTGATGAAGACCTTGAAAATCTTTTAGTGCATTTGTTTTCTTCCTTTCATGCTTGCCATTATATCTATTTATCAAGTTAGAGAGATGAATTTTATTGTATCTCATTTACTCTTTTGAATGAGATGTATATGGAGTGCACAAAGTATGGAGATTATACACAATACAAAAAGATCTCACTTTTGCATTAGATATAGGAGAAATTAATATCTTAATAATTTTAACTTCAAAAATCATAGATATTATATCTAATAAGTCTCAAACTTAAAATCTATTATTTTTAAACAAAGATACTTGTTATTACACTAAGACATAATCACAAATATATACATGCACTATGAGTGTGCAAAATATAACTATCCTTATTATATTTATTTCCATTATATATACGTTGGATCACTCTTAATAATGCATTTAATTATAACTTAACTATTTATGTTTTAGTTATTAATGAGATTTTTTATATTTTTGTGTTTACAATTATTCATATAAAATACCACAATAGTGAGGGGTGTTCTAATTATAAATAATTAATTAATTAAATGATAATTTTCTTTATATGATATCAGAGAAGAGAAGCAGGTGATCCATTGCAACTTTTTGCCTGATTGCTTCCACCTCTGCCATAGTTGACTGCTATTGATAATCGACAAAGCCATTGTCGATGCCTCTATTGCAGGTAACCGTTGGTACTATATGAACTGAAATTTGACAAGAAACATTTTTGATTTCATGGTTTTACGATTAAAAATTATTTTGGGGGAGTTCTAACTGATTTGTATTCGACTGCAGTGGGTTAGTTTTTGTGGATATAGGCAAACATGATGCCAAGATTACATTGGTGTGATATGAATTATTGCAGGCTCCCATGAGATGGATCTAATTGTTAATTTATTTGTTGTCATGAATCGAGTTGAGTCGGACAAACTTGGTCTAATTGACCCAATAGATTTTTTTTTGCTTTCACTTTTGTTTGTGGTTGTTAATACTAAAGAAAGTGATGCTTGGGTGCAGACTGATACTTAGTTATTTTCTATGTTGTGGAGATATATTAGGAAGTAGATTTTGATCATATTTTCTATTTACATTACATGTAGGTCAGTTTAAAGTTGATTTTACTTTATGGATCAAAGATATTATAGACTTATGATAATACTTTCAATTGATGAGTTTGAGATTGGCATATTACATTGCGCTTATAGGATATACATATACCAACTATTATTTATGGTTTACTCAATTTTTTATTTAGTTTTTGGAGGGTTTCCTAGTGGAAACCTAAGTTATCATCTATGAAACAGAGAAATCAATTTCTTATGATCCTATATTTGAATTTACTTGGTTACACTCATAACATATTGAGGTCCCTCCTTCTTAACAAAAAGATTTCTCTTTAAAATTAGAATCATGTGATATGATGTTACAAATATCCTCGACTTCAAAAAGATAGGGGCTGCCTACTCAAGCTGTATCAGAAAGAAGCAGATATGATATGATATATGGGAGAACCAGAAGATCTACCCTCTCATATTCTCAAGTCAAGAGGTGACCTTTTTTCAATTTGCATAGAAAGATCAACTACCTATCGACTCTACTAAGCAATCACTACAAAGTTCACATTATTTTTTTCATGCGATCAAATCACAATTCAATTCTTACCAGCTTCATGCAGCCGTAGTTTCATCTTGGCTTTCACTCTTTCAGCTGGGGTCTGTTAAGAAAGAAATTTGTTACTTCACATTCAATAGAAAATACAAATTGTCATTGACATGTGTATGATGCTTTGGAGGTACAAGTTTAAAAATACCATTGTGCTATGTGATCTTAATAATAGTTTAACAGTTATCATTTAGGAAACAATCAGGACATGTTTTAGCATTCTGCAATGGGTGAGAAATAGTTTTGTGGTACTTCGTGGTCACACAAGTTTGATATCTGAGTCAGCATCATACTGACACTAATGTGCTTTTGTTGTCCACTGTTGCTTCCACTTCCATCCTCCATTACCCACAGTCAGTTTCACCTTCCACCATTTCTTTACAGTTGTGGTATGCTCCATGAATGGCCAAACTGATCCAGCTAGTCTAAAACACCTAAAAGGGCCTGATCTGGATGAATCAGGTCCATCAGAACTTTAATCACCAAACCTCACCCACATTATGTCTTACAGAATCAGAACTCACAAGATTTCATCAAATCTAATGTTAAAGAACTAGAAAGAAAGAAAAAATTCTAACCAAATGAACTCTCCAAACGGTATCTATGAATTCCAGACTTATCACATATAGTAATTGTAGTATTTGTATACGGGTTGAGTCCCATCTCCCTTATAGCTAGCTTTTCACTGTGTATGCCACCTCCATGCATTGTTATGTGTACTGTTGTGAGTGTCACTGCCGGTGTCAACGTCTAGATGGTGCAAGATAACTGGCGTAGCTTGAATTCAGTAAGGGTACCAATGATTCCACTTTTTTGAGGGAAAACCTAACCCTAAAAAAATCATGCTTTGATACCATATATAATTAAATGCTGAAAAAAATATTTTTAACTTCTCCTAGACTCCGTGCTAGAGCAGGATCTTTGGACACTATATACGACCTAAAAAAATAATTTACATAATAATAATCATATGATACAACAAGTGAGAGACCCTAACACTATAAAAAGAAAAAAAAAATGGACATATCATGGGATGAGTACTCTTATCAAAAAATAAATAAAAATATCTTGACACCATTAATTATAACTCTCACATAATTTTCTTTTGGATATCTCTCACCTCTAGTTTCTCTTACTAAGTTCTAAATTCTATGTTTTGACTTTTCATAATTCTCAAACTTAAGGATATCTAAAAATTAATAACATTACAAATTACAAGTATCATAAGTTTATATGACTGAACTAGCAATGGATGTGTCACAAGCCAATCGCCAACTAGTGGCCACTGTGAAGGGACTAGGCAATGGGCACACCACATGCAAGACAGCCAGTTGCCAACCATTGGCCACTATGACTGGACTATGCACTGGCCACAGTTCATGAGTCACGACCAATTGTGCAAGGCCACCTCACTTTTTTGGGGGTGTCAGACTTGCATGAATCAATTTTGAAACGATTTGTGCCAGCCCTGCACAAAGTAACTACATATTCTGAGGCCTGAGCTAATATGCTGGCTTTCAACCTACCCTCGCATGTAGATGAAAGTGAAACTAATATTCAATTTTTTTAACTTTTTTCGGGCCTATTAAGTACTTGTGGTAAAAGAGTGCATTTTCTAGCCACTAAATAATTAGAGACAATTTCATCTTATTTATTTTTTCCAAAAGAATACATTTAATAATCTTTGGGCCATATTTTGGCAAATTTTATATTTGGGTGGTGAAACATTAAAAGCCAAATTTGAACTTATTTGTTTCCCAAGCCATTTTACTTATGCTTTGTTTTCAA
Organism: Sapria himalayana; assembly: GCA_029783825.1. NCBI lineage: Eukaryota > Viridiplantae > Streptophyta > Magnoliopsida > Malpighiales > Rafflesiaceae > Sapria > Sapria himalayana. Next base: position 1,905,999 of record JAREIK010003611.1, on the reverse strand, counting down.
AGGCATTAGCAAAACCTACCTTAGGGCATGCCTAGACATGAAATGCTCAAAACTACATTTGGGCATTAAATTAAAAGACAATATAAAAACAAAACAGTAAATTGTGTTTTTTATTGCTCACAAAAATGTATTCTTGACCACCTAACAACCAAAAAAATTTTGCTAGTGCACCAGAAAAAATTTATGCTGCATTTTTATATTTTTTTCCAATATTATTTCTTTTTCTTTATGTGTATGTGGATTTTTGTTGCCTCTTGGCAACGACATACATGTATGTGCAGTTGAGGCATTTACAAAATTATTATTTTGATTTTGAGAAAATAAAACACAACATCAAACAAATAGCCTATAAATAAAAAACTATAAAATATATAACATTCCACAGATTAAGTACTACCATCAAAAAGTAAATATATCAAAAAAAAAACTCATAATACTCTTCATCAAGCTAGTGCATAAATAACTAATATATCAAACTTAGAAAAAAAATTTATTTGGTACATTTTCAAGACTTTCATGAATATATCAATTAGATAATATATTATAAGAATATATATTGTAATGATGATCTCATCATTATTTTTCTCATTGAAAAAGAAACAAATGATTTTTATGGATTTCATTCACTTGTAAAACATTAAATCAGAAATTATATGTCTTGTTATTAAATAATCATAAAAGAGAATAGTGAGAGAACCAAAAAAAATACTCAATCACCTCGAGAAATTTGTTGATCCAAATTATGTAGCAAGTAACTATCGATAATTCCTTGAACAATGTATGTACACTAAATCTCAAGATAATAATCATATAAAGAGATATCAAGACATAAAAATATCTTCATGTACAATGAGTCACTTAAGTTTTCATCCCTATTGAATTTTAGGAAGGGAAAAGATGAGTGAGGAAAAAAGAACCGAGAAGAGAAAGAACATAAATTTTTTTAATTATCAGAAAAAAAAATACAATATCAATTATATATATATATATATATATATATATATATATATATATGATTTTTGAGTAATCAACATGTCAAAGGCTCTCAAATAATTAAAAAAAAAGATAAATAACAAAAAGAAAATAAAATCAAACATCAATACCCTCCTCAAAGTAATGCGTATATATCACTAGTTGGTATATACCCTCCTCAAAGTAAGGCTCTCAAATATCTAGCTTAGAAAAGAACAAAATAACTTATGAACCTTTTATAATAAAATGTCTATAATTTGTTCACTAGTTGGTATGTAGACAGTGACTACCAAATCATCCTGGATCTTTTTTATATAAAATAACAATCATCCTTGATATGTTTCATTTGTTTGTTAAAAAACAGGTTAATAATAATATATCAAAATACTTAATAGTTAAAATAAAATATTAATAATATCTAAATAAGTAGTCAAAACTCTTTTAAGAAATTTTGGTAAGCTTGATTGAGTTTCTACTTAAATTAAACTGACAATTTTTAATATTATTATCAAATTAATTTTTTGGTAAACTTTTCTAGTTGATAATTTTTAATATTATTATCAAATTAATTTTTTTGAATTTAATTAAAATTTTAAAAAATAAAAATAATATATGATCTAACAAAAAAGAGATATTCATGTATATCTATAGCAATAATTAATAAAACTAATTAAATACTTGAATTACTCTCTGATCGAATTTTAACTTGATCCTTATACATTTGAGTATATCAAATTGATTAAATTTCTACTTAAATTATATTGTCATATTGAATAGAAAGTTTTGATAAACTTTTCTAGTTGACATATATTATAATTGATTTGTCTGAAAAAGTAATTCATATAAAATAAATTAACATAATAATTGAGAATAAACAAGACAAAAATAATAAAGAACTAAATTAGAAACAACTATATCTAATGACTTTTGAATATTTACTATTTAATATAATAACATTCTTAAAACATGAAAAAAAAATTTATTAATTATCAAAAAAAGATTTAGAGATACAATATCAACTTTATATATATATATATAGAGAGAGAGAGAGAGAATTTAGAGCAGTCCACATATCGAGTGCTCTCAAATAATTAAAAAAAACAAATCAAACATCAATAATCTCCTCAAGTTTATGTGTACATATCATAAATATCAAACTCAAAAGAAATAAAAATAACTTATGATCCTTTATAATGTATATGACTACGACTCGTTCATTAGTAAGTATGCAGATAATAACTATCAAATCATTTTGAACCTTTCTTGTATGAAATAATAAATATATTTTATATATTTATTAAATATCAAATTGATAGTAATGCATCGAGCAACCAAATAATTACAATAAAGCATCATCAATCTTTAAATTAGTAGGCAAAACTCCTCCAAAAAATTTTGGCAAGCTTGATTAAGTTCCTAATTAAACTAAATTGACATATAGGATAGAAAATTTTGATAAGCTTTTCTAGTTGATATTTTTTAATATTTTTATCAAATTAATTTTTTTAAATTTTATTAAAATTTTAAAAAATAAAAATAATATATGATCTATCACGAAAGAGATATATCTATATATATATATATATATATATATATATATCTATAGTAATTATCAATAAAAATAATTACATACTTAAATTACTCTCTAGTCAAATTTTTTATTAGATCCTTATGCATTTGAATATATCAAAATGATTAAGTTCCTACTTAAACTAGACTGACATATAGAATATAAATTTTTTGTAAACTTTTCTAGTTAACATATCTTATATTCTATGATCAAAATATCCTTAAGACTAAAATAAAATTTTCTTGACTTGGACAATAATGTGTATCCAAATTAAGAATACATAAGTAATGAGTCAAAAATATTCAAATATTTAGAAAAAAAATCTTATTTAAAAGAGAAAATATGCAATTCAATCTACTCAATTTCAAATAAAATTTTTCTTAGTCTTTTGATCCTATGTACAAACATCAATAGAAAAAAAATAAATCCAAGTTGATTTCTTTGAAAAAGATAATTTACAAAAAATAAATTGATAAAATAATCGATAATAAACAAGATATAGAAAAATAATAAAGAACTAAATTTGATACTATTATATCTAATAATTTTTGAATACTTGCTATTGGTTATAATAATATTTTTAAAACATATAAAAAATATGATAATAAAGTACAATTATCAGTAATGTGACTATTAATTCTTATGTTGATAATCTAAGAATCTAAGATAAGAGCACGACTATATTTGAACCTCAGAGATGAAAAGATCTATTGTTATCTTATTAATAAATTTTATTTACTCTTCTTTAGTAAATATAATAGCAAATATAGTATGCAAGGACTCTTGCATGACTATGGTTGTTAGCATGCCTCTCCCACTATTACATACAATTGTTGTCATTGTGCACATCTATTGTCACTATCATTCTCACTATCATTATCATTGTCACTATCACCATCATTGTCACTATCATCATCATTGTCACTATCTAACTCATACTCACGCTCACGCTCATTGTCATTGTCACTATCACACTCATGCTCACGCTTATTCTCATTGTCATTGTCACTATCACTGTCACTGTTGTGCTGACCCTCTCCCCCTCTCACACAATGGCTTCTATCCAAAATGCCATTGTGCACCACCATTCATTACCATTCATTGCCATGTGCTGCCATTCCCACCTAGGGTTTATTGATCAAAAAAGATATGCATCATGCACCACCATTGCATGCCTACTATCGAGCAAACCTACTACCACCAATTGTGCATGCATGTGCTTTCTAGTTGCATATGGTTGTCATTGTGCACATTTGTTGTCACTATCATTATCATTGTCACTGTCATTATTGTTGTCATTGTTACTGTCATTATCGTTGTCATTGTCACTGTTATTATCACTATCATTGTCATTATCACTATCACTGTCATGCTCATGCTCACTATCATATTCACCGACACTAAAAAAATATATGCATCATGCACCACCATTGCATACCTACTATCAAGTAAACCTGCTACCACCAATTGTGCAAATCTATGCTTTCCAATTGCAAATGTTTGTTGTCACTGTGCACATTTGTCGTTACTATCACTGTCATTGTCACTGTCACAGTCATGCTCATGCTCACTATCACTGACACTATCACTGTCGCATTCACCCTCTCACACTCTCCCCTTCTTGCCCTCTCTCTCTGTCTATTATAGATATTATGTTACTACTTAAAATATTAGAAATAAAATAAAGACTTAATACAAAATATCATCCATTAAATCCTTTTATATATTAGACAAAAGTGAATAAGTCATCCCATAATTGTGTTGTTCTCATCAAAAAAACATAAAAGTAAAAGAAAAAATGAATAAAAATCATAACAATTTTTTTTTATCCTCATCTCTTCTCTTTCTTGAAATCCACAAGAGCAATACCCCAATCAACCCTTTACACATGGTATCAAAGTTTTTTCTGGTGAAGTAACGAAGATGCACGTGGCATTAGGTGGCAACTCATCTTCTGAGAGTGCTGGCAAGAAGTTTCACTGGTGGTTAGTGCCAGTGGTGATGGTTCTAGTAATGATGGCAGCAATTTCTAAATGGTATTCAATAATTAATAATTTTCTTTTGTTTCTACATGCTTGAATAATTATAGCTGTCAGACATCTAACGATCACTTAGTATTCAATCAAAGTTTTGGTAGCCCTTACAATGACTACCATAGCAATTCGTAAGGCGATGCCCATATAGAACTAGTGTAGAACCAATAAGAATCCAATTAAGGGTCATAAGGTGCTTAGATCAGTGTATGTGCGTGTTTTTTTTAGCATGGAGACGTGTGAATTGTGATAATCTGTACATTTTGTATTTTTGAAAAGTTGATTGTGTGTGCATATATTTTTTGTTTATTCAAGTTTATATGTATAACTACCATAATGTAATTGTCTTGCATTTTTTTTTTGTTTGACCATTGTTGAAAGGAGTGACTATCATTAGCACAAGATCATTAGGGATAACTCTATGAAACTTGAGGAAGAATAAATATTCATTGTGAACTGCTTTGACAAGAATTTAATTCGTTGGTAACAAATATGTGAGACACTTATTGAATAAATTACTTCATGCTGAGTCGGATGAATGGGTAGTAGGTGATACACATTTATTATTACATCTATGACAGTTAATTGATTCGAGTACATCCAACATGTCTGGTTCTTGCGGCACATGCAAGAAGGTTTAAGATTTAGTTTTGTTGGAATATTCTTCGAGAGATTCTCTTGGTTCATAGACTATACAATAGACTATTATACCTTCCATGTATACTCATACTAGCCTTGACATGCTTACTCATAAGGTGAATTGTATCTCAATACATGATTGGCAAATCAGATATACTTTTCTTGAGGATTGAATGAGGCATACCATATTTATTTTTCTCCACCAATAGGAGCCCATCTAGTTATTTATCTATTATTAATCTACTAGTCATAGATTCTCGGTTGAAATACTATCATTGAGTAATCTAGAGATTTCCGAGTTGAGTATCAAGTGAGTGATATTTATATATTGTAAGACATGATAGTACTCCCAACTCACTCGGAAATAGAATAAGCATCGACTCAAAAGCAACCGGCTCAACTAAATTAGAAAGAAATTGCTTTTAAATCAATCTCACTATCTCAAGAAATAACTAATTTATAACTTGCTGGTGCATATGATAACTTGACAAGAAAACTATTATAATATGAACTAATAAATTTAAAAGTAACCAATAATATCATTCTTTCCTAGTTGGAAGTTCACATAAAACTCCATAGAAAAAAATAGCCACTAATGAAATCAAGGTCTCTCCTAAATCATTATCTTATATGAAGTTATTAAAAATATGTCATACTCAAAAAATATAATATCAACACTCAATAATATTTTATCAGTTTCAAACAAATAATACATATACCATTTTAAATAATAGAATTATCAAGAAAGATATATATATATATCACCATGAGTGTCAACTTATCACGCCCTAAAAAAAATCATGAAGAAAATAAGTATTTCCAAAACTTTGAGATATAAGTTAAATAATCTCTACACATGATACAATATCTTAAAAGGTACAAGATGAAAAAAAAAATACATCTTATTGATCAAATAGTGTGTAATTTGTTGTGGCTTTGCTACGATGATAAAAACTTTATTAGTTCTCAGTAGGATACCAAAAGCTCATTAGACATATTTATATGCACTAATTGTATTTCAAAAGTATATAAGTTATACAAATAATAAAATAAATATAATTTCAAATATCGATCCCACAAAATAATTAAAAGATTAAGATATGAAGAATTGACTATATGATCATTTGGCTCATTGATACTCTCATCTCTAGTCTAAACAAGTTGCATACATATCATTCTCTTAGTATAGACTATTAGATCTAGGTCATCAAGTTTTCATGTTCCTAACTTACCATGTGCATGTAAATTGTGTGGACTCGTAGACTACAATGTCACCTTGACCCAAAAGAGATTTTCATTTCTAAGAAATCTCACTCTCTCCAGATGAAACATAATTGATATTTATTAGTATATATGATAAAGTTATAAGAGTGGTATTATAATGTAGCTCAATAAATTTAGATATAATCAATAGATGAATCTCTCTACCAATTGGTAATTGAAACTAAACTAAAGAATAGAAAAAAAAATAATGGATCTAGTCTTAACTTATGGACTTGCACTCTTCATAGACTTGCTTAAAAATAAGTTCTGCTGAAAAAAATAATATCAATACTCACTAAAATTCTAGCAAACAGTTAAAAAATATTTATATCATTTTTGATTACTTGAGTATTCAAGAAGGACACGTCTCGAGATCTTAGATATTATATTATTTTATCTTAGAGAAAGATCAAGTACAAAGCAAATACTTCCAAATATCATGTGAGACAAGTTGAACAATCATCTATCATGATGTATAATCTAAAAAGATAAGATAAAAAATAACAAAGAAAAATATCCAATTTATAAAATAGTTTGCAAGTAAATCCATATCTTCCAAAATTACTTCGAAATACTCCTTCCAATGAAGAGAATCTGAGTTGTCTCAATTATAAATCAATTTTTCTTTTCTGCAATCATATTATTTGAGGATATGCAGGAATAAGAAGTCTAATCTATGATCTTGTAATCCATACATCAAATATTGAAGTTGTCTAATACATATGTTAATGTATTATCACTTCTTATATTTTTTATATTTTTAGCAAATTAAATTTGTAATATTTTATAAAATATTAGACAAAAAAATGTGATCTACAACTAAAATTAAAAAAATATTAAAGTCAAACAAGAATAAACATCAATAAAAATATCAGAATACTTGATACCCTCTCAGTACACGTAGCTACTATGTCCTCATACGTCTTAGTTAATCAAATCAAATAGATTATTAATCTCACTAGCCTAATAGACAAAAAAAAACTCTAATATATTTTGATATTTTCCAATTGACATGTATCATACTTTAAGATAAAAAATAAATTTTAGACAAGTATAGAATTCTCAACTTGAACAATAATTAATAACTATGATAATACACAAGTAAATTGTTCAACATACTCAAACATCTAAAAAGATTTTATATCATAGAATAATATATATATAATTTACTTTGCTCTGTCCAAAAAAAATTCTCAAAGTTCTACAATTCTAAAGTTAAAATACAAATGACAGTAAAAATCAAATCAAAATTGAATTATTCAGGTGGATAACTCAAAAAAATTATTAGGACAATCAAATATGAACAAAATATGTTGGAAAAAATAAATGACTAATTTGAATATTATCATATCTAATGCCTCTTAAAAAATTACCAATGAATATAATAACAATCTAAAAGTAAAAAAAGAATGTAATAAAAAAATGATTACATATAATATAGGTATTGACTCCTAAATTAACAAACCAAGAGTAAGAAAAAAAATACAATCATAAAAGCTATAGTATCACAAAAGAATTTGTTAATGCCTTATTTGGAAAAAATCTCACGTATCTCTCTTCAACATGGGTTATGATTGAATGACTCAATGTGGACCCCTAGATGACTCTAGTAGTCAATATATTTCTTTCAATATTACAAATACTTTCAGTCACCTCTCTAGAAATAATATCTAACAATTATCTCTCGAGCAGCTCACCCTCCTGCAATGTATAGACTAAACTAATGTTTTACACCTCTACATCTATTATGACTAGTACATTACTATGAATAATTCTAATTTTCCAAATTAATAATTGAAATTTTCATTTCCACTATAAAAAATAATCCACAAGACTTCCAAAAAATACAATTACCAGAATTAAGATTTTTTATTTCAAAACCCTAATTTGAGAAAATTCAAATTCTACCCTCAGATGTATTGGAATTTTTGGATAAACCAAAAATTCTCTTGCACACTGCCAAACCCTAAAAATAAGTTCTACCACCTTCAAAAGAAACAAGCACTTCTCTACTATCTAGGGTTGCAACTCATATCGAGTTAATGCGAGTAGCCCAAACCCAACTCAAAAAATTGAGTTCACATTGAAGTTTTCTAAGGTTCGAGTTGGGGTCAAATTGAAATTTTTAAACCCAAATTAAATTGAGGACTTGGGTTGGGTTTGGGTTGGAACTCGAACCTAAAGTAAACTTGAACCCGGAAAAAAAATCAAAAGACCAAATAAAAAAATAAAAAACAACTTAGACATACTTTTTATATCATCAATTTGATGAAGCACTTTTCTTTTAGAGTGCTCCCATCATGAGATTTAAGACAAGTTTGGGAGACTACATCACCCATTTAAAATAATATTTCTTGCTATACATTTAAATATAAGACTTAAGAAACTAAAATGAAATATTGTCATTCAAAATAATTAGAACAATTTTAAATTTTAATAAAATTTAAATTTTATAAAAATGCAAGAGTCCAAAGAAATATTTAAATTAATAATTTTATATAATTTTTTTGCTACAAATTATCCAACCTATAAGTGTCAAGTGAGCTAGGAAGTTATGGCATGACACAAAGCATAATCTGATTGAGTCATGTCAGGCTTAGCATGATAAAATCTAGGATAGTTACTAGATCATGGTCATACCTCGTATCATGCTAAACATAGCTCATGTGCTAGGCACGATTCTCTTGTCTAGCACATCAACAAGGCACATGGTATGATTGATTTTTAAAAAATCAATCAATTACAAAAAATAGTATGCTCCATTAGCAAGTCATTTTTTTTGAAAGTTCAAACCTCGACGACTGGAAATTATGATATAATAGTGCATGACATTCTATTAGAAAAAAACATATTTTTGGATTGTTAGTTTTGTGTCATCAAATTGCTTCCAACGGCTCAATGGTAGAAATACGACGACTACCAAATTTTAGCTCTAGAAATATTTAAAAAATTTTAAATATATATTTTTTAATCAAAAAAATTATAAATACTTAATTCATATATTTATTTTTTAGAGTAAATCTATAAGTTGTTCTCCTCTCATCTCCTCTCAATGCTTTCAAATTATTATTGTACTCTATTTTTTGCAAATTTTTAAAATATTTTATCCTTTTAATTTTGTAGATCTGCGTACCATTGATAATTTTGTTATCATGATGAGCAACAACTTCTAAGCATGAGAATACAAGATACAATATCTAAAGTATTTATTTGCACGGAAAATTAAGATACACGTTATGATTAAAATTAAAAAAAATTACTTTATTTAGATTTATAAATAAATTTCAAAAATTAAGTTACAAATTAAAAAAATACTTGACTTCTTTTCCTATTTACAATTTAATGTCACACATTAAAAATTAATAATTATGAATTTAATAAAAATAAATTAGACTTAGACTTATATATATATATATATATATATATAAATATAATAATGACTACCTAACCAAAAAGTTCAAAACCAAAACTAGATTATTTCTCATGATTTTGCCCCATTTGCCTAAAAATACTTATAATTAGTCAACTTTAATAGTTTAGAAATATTTTAACATAATTAAAAATAAAAATACTAAAAGTATTGAAGAAAATTCAATATAGTTTAAATATTATAAATAAATATATACATACAAGAATACTTATAGTACTAACCACCTTAAAAGACATGCCGATCAAAATACTAAAAAATATAATACATTAGATCCCAAGCAAGCCCAAATTAATAATTAAATCTTTGAAGTTGAAGCAACTTCATATTTATTAATCCCTTACATTTACCATAATGAGTTTAAAAAAAAGATATGACTAAAGAATTCTTAGTTTCAGCATGCTTATTATAGAATTCTTAATTTTACTAAAAAATATGACATAAACAAATATTTTAAATTAGAAAAATAATTAATAATTAATGGACTTATAAAACAAAATAAAATAGTATTCATGATGTTTGATATTTAAACTAATCATAATAACACATCAATCACATATCTCACGAGCTACTATATAAATTTTAAGTATAAACTAAATAAACAAATTTTAAAATTTTTTAAAATCCTCACTCCTCATGATAGACTCATCATATATGAGTATATGACGAGGATCATTATGAAATATAAAATTTAATCTATAATTTTTAATATTACATTTAATAACTCTTAATATAATGATGTCACTATTAACATATTTATCAAAATTAGTAGAAACATATCCTTGGTTAATATTTTTCATGTTAATTGTATGCACCACATAATTAACTTATTAGTACAAACATGAATAAAAAAATATTTTTCTACAAATTAAAAAATATAAAAAAATTATTAAAATACCATAAGATATCTAATATATAATATAAATTCATATATTATATTTGTCAGTAAGTTATTAAAAAAAATTACAAGTAGATATCAAATATCATTAAGATTATACCTACCTAAAATTAGAGTCATGTATTGTCTACCAGCACATAACATTCAAATATATTAATAGTAAAAATAATTAACTTATTATTAATAATTCAAATTAAGAGATATAAATTTTATTTTATAATTCCTATAAGTTTTTTATTATACGATAAATCTATCTTTGCCTATGTACATTATCATCAATTACCTGAGTTAGGATGAACATAAGGGATGAAAAAGATGGGACCACTAGAAAGGAGCAGATCAGAGCTTGGAGTAGGATAGTCTAATCGGAATAGAGAATAAGAGAAGAATGGTTGGGTAGGAGAATAAAAAACCATAGGTCGATCAAATTTAATTTAAGAAAATGTCACCATTGTGAACGACAGTATTTAATTTAATTCAAATATATCTGTCCTTGTGTCGGCATTGCGCACTACTTTGGTCAATACTTTTTCCAGCGAATTAATTTTATCTTTTTTATTTTAAATCATCATATTTCCGTACAAAGCTCATAATAATCAAAGACCATCAAAAGACATCTAAAAACATCTTTAATCAGTGGATCAGCCAGATATCAGTGACAATATTTCACTGGGGAATACCAACATGTGAACATAAACCACTAGCATGAACACTAGAAGGCATGGACTTCCCAAGGAAGAAACTGATAATCAGATGCCGCTTAATCCTAATACTAATGAGATGAGCCTTTCTAACGGAAGGGGAGGACTGTTGGGAGGAAAACATTGCATGTCGAATCTTGCCTGTACTTATTAAAAGCCTACCGCAACGAGGATAACGTGTCCACATTGTCTATTGTTTATCTTTATTTAAAATCACTTTTATTGATGAAGACATAGTTGAACAGACAAGATTTTGTCGTTCATCAAATGATAGTAAACCAAAAAAAGCATAGATGTAACACCATTTTGTCATGGCCCCGAAGTAATGGAGAATAATGTGCATCATTGCTCCTCTCCTTCCCCCAGTTCATATCGTTTATCCTGCTTTTCTCTGATCTCTCTTCTCGCGACCATGAATTCTCGAGAGAATTTCTATCTCTGTATCTTTGGTAGCTTTCTCTATCTCTGTATCTTTGGTAGCTTTCTCTATCTCTGTATCGATCTCTGCTATTAGTTCGTCTGCGTTCTGATTTTCCATCATTATCTCCCACAATACTAGGTAAAGGCTCGTCTCTCAATCGCTTCTTCAATTTATGTTGATTTGCTTCAATTTGTGTTATATTTCGTTTTTCTGGAGGACTCGAGGCTTTGATGAACTTCCTTAGAAATGAAGATGAATGAGACGAGGCTTCTTTAGGAGAAGCAGCTTCCCTGGTTGAGAAGCCGATGCCTTGTTTGAACCGAGCAGCTCCTTCGCCATTGTTCTTTAGATTGTTCATTAGACCCAAATTAAAACCCATTACCGAACTGTTATAAAAATAAAACCTACAACAATAATTTAAAAATAAAATATTCAATCATACTATAATACAATAAATAATATAATAAATGAAATACAATTTCAAAAGAAATTATGATTAGGATATTTTTCAAAGAAAATGCAATCTACTTTTATAAAATAAATATTAGAAATCACAAATAGATTTCAGATGTGGTCAAAGTATTGTTTCACCAATCACTTTGAATTTATATTATTCCACTTAAAAATCATATTCTTTACTTAAATATGGTTGTTTATGTTCTTGATGAATCATGTGAAGTTATACATCATTTAAACTTGTTAGTATTAATTAGTTTGGTCAAAACATCTTATATTCTTATCAGTATAAATATTTTGATATCAACATTTTCTTTTTTAACTTTCTCTTGCATAAAATAATATCATACTCTGATATATTTTATCTTCGAGTGAAATTATAAATTTCTTACTAAGCATAGAGCACTCGGACTATCACAAGATAAAATAATTTTATTTTATCTGTGTCCTAGTTCTTCCAATAGCATCTACAACCATATTATCTTTTTACTGGCTTGTGTTACTGCAACATGCTTTGCTTCTATTGTAGGAATAAACACAATAGTCTATAATTTTGAAACTCAACTTATAGCTCATCCAATAGATATAAAAACATAACATGTGGTATAATTGTTATTATCAATATCTCTAGCATAGTCTATATCAACATAACATCTGATAATAAAATTCAAATATCCATAAAATAATATAGCACCCGAGGTTCTTTTAATATATATGAGAATCCTTTTCATATTACTCTAATGCTCACTGATAGGATTTGTCATGAATTGACTAACTATTCTCACTGCTTGTGTAATGTTTGATCTCATACAAATCATTAAAAACATTAAACTTCTCACTACTTAATGTATATAGTACTTGAGATATCTTTCTCCTCTTTTCTTTTGAGTTAGGTACATACTTGAGGATAACTTAAAAATAACAGAAAGTGAAGTAGAAATTGGCTTACTACCTTGCATGTTGAAGTGTCACAAAATCTTATTAAAGTAGTTTTCTTGAGAAAACCAAATTTTATTATCATTTCTGTCTTAATAAATTTACATCCCTAGAATCTTGTTTACTAGTCCTAAGTCCTTCTTATCAAACTTCATAGCCAATTGTACCTTTAATTCTTGAATTTAACATGTGTTGAGGCCTGCTACCAACATGTCATCCACATACAATAAAAAAATGATGAAACTATTATTATCCTCAAATCTCTTATAATATATATAATAGTCTGAACTAAGTCTATTGTACTTAAAACTAATGATGAAGAAATCAAATCTTTTATGTCAATACCTCGGTGTCATTTCAAACCATATAAAGATTTGTTCAACTTACAAACTAATATCTCATTACATTGTTTCAACAAATTTTTCTAGTTTGAACATATAAATTTCTACTTCAATTTCTCTTTGAAGAAATACAGTTTTGGCATTCAACAACTCCAAATATAAATCAAATATTGCACACAAAGTCATTACTACTTGGATTGTTATAAGACGAACCACTAGGAAAAATATTTTATCGAAGTCGATGTCTTTTTTCTGAGCATATTCTTTTACCACTAATCTTGCACGATACTATTTTTCTAGATCATTACTATCCCACTTGATCTTGTAAACTCATTTATTACCAATTGCCTTTTCTTCTTAGTGGTAATAATACTAGCTTTCAAGTCTTATTTTTGTGTAGAGCTTCAATTTATTCCTCCACCATTATCATCCACAAGGATGCATTTGAACTATTTGAAGCTTCATGAAATATTAAAAGTTTTTCATCCTCTATTAGAAGACAATATGCAATATTGCTCTCTATAACATACCATGAGTGCCAAGCTGGCAGCCTTTTATCACATGTTGGTTAACTAAGTTCTGGAGCCTCAAACTCGACTTACTTTTGTACTTTGTGCTCTAGTTCTTCCTCCAAAGAAATTAGAGTATATTTTCTCCCATTATTTTCTACTTGCACAGTTTTAGTTTTTGAAGCTTCTTTCAACATGCTATCAGTGTCATAAATTCTTTAAAGTTAATTTTTTATAAAGATTATATCTTTACTAATAAGTACCTTGTGGGTAGTAGGATCACACATGTGATACCACTTTATTCCTCTAGTATATCACAAGAATATATAATTTCTAGATTTTGAATTAAACTTTATTCTTTCTTGGGTGTTGTACATCACATGTGAAGGATATCAAAAAAAGTATAAAGTTGAATAATCCACTAGCTTACTAGTCCACATCTTCATCAACGTCTTCAAATCAATCATAATTGATGGAGACTGATTTATTACATAACATGCAGTATTGGCTGCTTCCACCCAAAAAAGAGTTGGGTAGACTTATAGTCCTCAATATTGCTCTCATATGTTCTGTAAAAGTTTTGTTCAACTATTTTACAACTTCATTTTGTTATGGCATGTATGTGACTATGAACTTTTATTTGATATCTTCCTACTTACAAAGAGCAAGAAAATTGCTACCTATACGCTCTCTTCCATTATCTATTCACAAACACTTAATCTTTTTCTCGGATTCAAGTTCCACCCACACTTTAAAATCTTAAAAAATTAGAAACACATATGAGTTCTTCTTGATTGGATACACACAATATCTTTTTGAGTAATCATTAATGAAAGATACAAAATATTTTGCTGTTCCTTAAGATATTTCTAGTAATTCTCATATATCAGAATATATCAAGTCTAGAATACATTTATTTCTTACAATTAATCTACTTAATGTTAATTAATTCTGCATACTTGTTATACGATGTGCACAAAAAGGTAAATTTACTAATTTGAGCCCTAAAAGTAGTTTTTTATATGAAAGAATCTTTAAATCTTATTATAATATGTGATCAAGTTTGAGATGTCACATCATCGTTAATTTTTCTCCTTTGCTAATTGATGTAACACATTCATCAGCTTCTTGTACTGTTCCTCCTTCAAGTATTAATAAATTTGTTGCGATCTTTTTTCCCTTCATGACCACAAGTGTGCCTCTCATAATATTTATCATCCCATTCTCAATATGGGTCTTACATTCAATACTATCTATTTGTCCCAGAGAATAGATTTTTTTTAAGTATATCACATATTCTACCTCTTGAATGATATGAATCTTACCATCAAATATATTTATTTTGATAGTACCAATACCAATAATCTTCAAAACTTGATCGTCACGAATGTACATAGAACCTCATGAGATTGGTTCATATTTGTGAAACCAATATTTTTAAGATGTCATGTGCCACAAAGCTTTTAAGTCTAGTAACCACACATCACCAAACTACTTTCTATTTTAAACTATTATTGTCACCTTACTATATAAGATATTGTCATCATCATTAATACTTGCAACTTTTTCTTGAGTATTTGATAACTCATCATTCTGGCTCTTTTTCTTAAACCAACAATCTCTTTTGAAGTTTAATTTCTTGCAACAATTGTAGAACTTAATATTTTTCTTACTTTTTTATTTTGATCTACCATAATTTTGACTCTCACTATGGTCACGCTCTATTGATCTCTCTCTTATCACCATCAAGGCTTCTACTTATTGTACATTTGCATATTTATTCTTCTTATTTTTGCATATAATTTCTTCTTCTAATATGTCAATGACAATATCATTAAAGATTAGATAAACAATCAGAACACTATTCGTCAGATTGATGACAAGTTATTCATATGAATCCAATAAACTTTTAAGTAAAATCTCAGCATATTCAACTTATTCTATTTTATGACCCAACATAGTAAGTTGAATAAATAGAGTATTCAAAGTACCAAATGTAGAGTATCCCAAATAGAGTATTCAAAGTAAAAAATGTAGAGTATACCAAATAGAGTATTCAAATAACATCTAATTTGTCTTGAAATTAATAGGACTATTAATATGTGAAATTAATAGTTTGTTTTGAAAATCACAATGTGCAATATTATTTACATAACACATTATTATTTATCAAAAATTATATCGCAGTTGTTACTAATAACATATCATATAATTATAAATTAATTTGATTCTTGATTTATATACACGTAATGTAATTTTAATATTACTTCATTTATACATATCACAAACACACATGACATCACAATTTTAAATTATTTGCATCACAAAATTAAATACCACAGAATATAATATTAACATGCATTATCAATGTTTACATAATAATAGCAAAAGATGTGTTACACCTTTTTATTGTAGATCAAGATCCCCATAGTATAATCAGCCAACTTTGCAACCTATGACAAAAATATTAATGTTATATAAACATTCAAATGAATTGTCTAAACATGTGATGCATGAACACACAAAATTATTTATAGATTTATGTATAAAATAGTCTACATATATATAACACACACACACACACACACACATCTAGATAACATACATGTACTATATATATAATAGTATATGTATATATAATGCATGCATATATATACTATGTATGTAATAGTATATGTATATATATTGTGTATGTATACATGTTTATACATAGAAGTGTGTGTGTGTAGATAGTGGTATATATATAATTTGTATATGCATGTTTGTAAACACAATATTGTATTATATACTATATATATATATATGTGTGTGTGTGTGTGTGTGTATGCACAATTGTTTAGTTATATCAATTAAAAACAATACAAACATATGTATGTATATATATATATAAACAAAATATAATTATGTACTATTGTTTATAAGTGTACATGTATTTATAAGCATATATATAAGTAATATTTATATATAGATTGATATTTAATTGTGTGCTTGCATGTGCATAAGTAAATACTAATGGCATGATATTATAGTATATAAATCACATGTTACTTACATGGACAATAATAAAGATGCAATTATTATAATGATAAAAATAATATACAACAAACAAAATCACCTCAAAACAAGTTATACAACATAAGGTTTAACACAAAGAAAGAAAACCAAAATAATTAATCATGATAATGAATTCATACAAGTCTTTCTATTGTGTCAAGCCTTGTTGCATCTGGAACAATATACAATCTACTTGTGCATAAAATGAGATTTTAGACATTTCTTTTTGTGGTCTTCCAAAATGATATTTTGACTTTGGAGGATATAAATAGAAATATATTATATTAAAAATATCATGCATTACACCATCTTTACAAATTAATGGCATGTCATACATCTTTATTCTGTAAAATGTGCTTGTATATATTGTTTCTTGCTTTAAAAATTTATGTCAATATCAACAAAATTAATCATAGATTCACTAATTGATAACAATATTACACATGCATGCTCACATGAAAAACCTAATATTTACTAACCTTTACAAGTGCATATTTTATTAATGATACCAACATTAACATTAGTCTGCCCAATGCAAACTCCAAATATTATATTTATAAATTGAGAAACTAATAATAATTGATGTTGAGTAATATTAGATATTACTTGTTTTTCAATTTTAGGACTAATGATTCTCTTCAATTGAATGAATTTGTCTTGTGTTTTGCTAATATCGTACCCAACTATGTCATATGATTAATTAGAAAACTACATATCAAATGATGACGTTCAACACGAACCCAAGCATTAAAAGACTCTACAAGATTGTTTGTTATTTTGTCTCATATTTCCATTTGAAACTTAGATATCAACTAATGTCCAAGTTCATTTGCTTTGGCCTAAAATGCTAGAGCTTCACTAAATTTTCATTCTTCTTCCAAATATATATTATAATCATAATCTAACTTAGCATATGCAATATTATCAAGCCAATTTAATACATTTTCTTTATCCTTACTCCCTTTAGTGTTGTGCTTACTCAAAATACTACCACATTTTTTAAGCGATGAAAATAATAAGCATGATTTGTCATATTAAATAACCATGGAACAACACACAAAAGATCTTGGTGCCTATCAAATATAATTACATCTTAATCAATAATAATTTTCTTAAATTTTTTCAAAACCCAAAGCTAATCATCATAATTTTTTGAACTTATCACTCCAAAAACTAAAGGAAACATCAAATCATTAGCATCATATGTTGTAGTTTAGGAAAGAGGCCCACCATAAGGGCCACTCATATGTGATGAATCAATAGCAATAATAGGCTAACTACCCTCAACGAAACCTTTAATATAGATATTATACGCAATATAAAGTTGCTCAAAATGTCCATCTTTTGAATAAGTAAATTGCATAATACTTTCTAGATTTATTTCAATAATGCAGTCACATATCCATTATAATAATTTATAGTTATTACAAGGAAGTTCAAATATATATAATTTTTTTTTCTTTTTGACATATCATGCTTGCTGATAAGATAACTACAAACCATGTTGTCTAATAAAACTCTTACATATTTGTTCTTGTGGATATTTAGGAGTTGATTTGATAATATCATGAATTAAAATAGAAGATTTACTTGGTCAAACAATAGACACACACACACACACATATCAATATCCTCCAAATAATGATCATGTAGATTGTGAAAAGTATGTACTTAAATAACATTTGAATTTCCTATCGCATGACAAATAATTTTCCAAGGACATTCATAAATATTATATACCACAAACACCTTCTTTGAAGAATTCTTCTTAAATTCATATTTTAATCTTTTAGCAAATGATATCAAATAAATATCATAAAAATTAATTGAACTAGAAAATGTTTAACTCACACCCATAATCACATTATCATAAAAAAACAAATGAAGTTTATAATTGACAATTGATGGGTGGGTTAGAATTCTTTTATGCACATGTAATGGCACATGCATTATCAATTGATGAGGAACTTGAAACAATAACTTAGATATTATTGAGATTTTGTTTCACTACCTAATTTTATCAGTTAGGTTGTATCACAAAAGCTCATTAATAAGAGCATCACAATAATTAAGATCTACAAGTACATGAGTTATACAAGTAGTAAAGATGACTTTTATATTCAAAAGTCATTCATATTCTTATATCTGTTGGGCAAATTTATGAAATTCCCTTGATAATTGTTTCATATGCACATTTTTATCCTCTAGCCCTATTGTCATAAAGACCAAATATTAACATAGTTTATAAGCATTTATATTTTTAGGTTCATAAGCATCATACTCACATAATTAAGATGTACTTCCCTCAAGTTATACTAGTGGGAACCATATGAGTAAATGCAACTCATAAGGGTTGTCAAGACTTTATACCTCACAACATACTCACACATGTTATGAGTAATTCATGTTAATGTTATCCTCGATAATGATATGACTTTCATACTAAATATGAAGCCATAAAAAAAATATTCTATATAACATTCATCCTAATTGAGATCTAGTTCTTTAAGACATATATAATGGACTGACATGTAAATGAATTTATACTTTTGACTTCATAAGTGACATACTCATGACAATTAACATATCCAAATTTTAGGTTTCAACATATAGGTTTATCTCATGCATCATTGTTAGAAGAGTTGTCACTTCCTTCCTACTATATGCATGAATAAGCCTCATTGTTTATCTATCACTGTCCACTATGACAATCTTGCATAAACCTACTAATAATCAAAATTCTAGTTCAAGTATTTTTTAATCACTATCCATCAATATCTATAAAACAAAATAATTAAAACACATTAATTCTTAAATAAAAACCAATATTATTTTATATATATCAATTAACACAAACTCTAGACCATATGCTATTTTGGTAAAAATTTCTGAATCTACCTTAAAGAGAGCAGTTTGAGAGCTATACCCCCTAACTCTAGGGATTAGCATTAATCTTATTTTTTTCTTGCTTGTGGATCTCCTAGAGAGTAAAACATTTGTCCTAGGATTTGATACTTGTACCATAATATTGTTTGTTATTTGGAAAGAGATGAAGAAGAATGAAAGATTAATACAAAATTTTCTATTTTTCACTTTTATATTCAGGCAATTCTATATTACTATAATATGAAGTTGTAACTTTTATAAAAAAAATCATAACTTTGACCTTCATTTCTTAAGCTTAAGATTGTGGATCTAGAAAATAGTCACGACTCTAAACTATAATCATAATCTTTCTATAACATAAAGTCATGACACTAACAATAAGCATAAGGGGTATGGTTATCAAATCATGCTTAATCGTTACTTTCACTTTATAACATGAAGATGTAGAAATACAAAGTGGTTGCAGCTTCATGCAATTGACTTCTTATCTTAAATAAGTGTCATAGTGCTATGAAATGACCATGGTGTGGTGATGGGCTTCTCATATTATTTTATGACCATGCCACTATGAAAAAAACCATGATATTGGTATTGCTCATTCTTAATTATTTTATGTCCGTAGTACTAGAAAATAATCATAATACTAAGAATGTCTCAATTATGAATCATGTAGCCACAATACTAGAAAATGACCAAGACACAAACTTTGCCCTTCATATATCTCAAGTGTCCATCATATTATGGTTGGTGGTTGGCATTGGCCATGGTATAAACTTTCACTTTTCTCATATATTATGGTATCATGATAATTTAAGGATGTCACAATACTAACAATTAGCTTAAGAATAAATATCAAGATTTTTCCTTCCTTTAAGGATAAGAATCATGGCCTTGGAAAATAGTTGTAATCAACTATATACTATATAAATTTTAGTGTCCCAAAAGTTACAACTCTGAATAATTGTAGTAGCTTTGGTTTGAGTAGTTTCAACTCTGTAATTTTCTATATCTCAAAAGTGGTGGCATTATTAAAAGGCCATGACTCTGACTTGAGACCACCAAGTTATTTAAAAGATAAAGTCAAGATACAAGGACATGACAATGATCTTGAGCATTAAAGGGGTACTTAGTTGCTACAACAAATAATTAATGTTATAGCCATTAAAATTTTCTAAGCTAAGTATTATTGCGACTCTATGATAATATCACATCTACTAGATTATACCGTATAATGGAAAGATTATATTAATTAGTTAGTAGGATCATAGTTATAATGATTGCCACAACCTTTTATGCAGAGTTTCAGCTAAAAATAGATGTTGAAACTTCATAAGATTTCATGTTCTACCAACTTTACTAAACATATCTAAAAACTTCATAATTTCTCATATTTCATGTCTACACATCATTATAAAGTACAAAAATATATATGAATATTCGATAAGTTAAACATTAAACAAACTCTCACACTAAAATAATTACTCATCACTAAGCATTAACTTCCCTCTCTATGAAAAAAAGTTTTCATCTTTTCTAAAAAATATTATGACTAGGTTTGAGTTTCATTGGGTCTAAAACTAGTGAAACAACTTTAAGTGAACATGATGATAGTCATAATGGGATTTGAGTTCCACAACAATACTTTTGAATCCTTTGCTATGTAAATTTATTTATATAGTGGATATAAGTATTTACTATATCACAAATGCGGGAAAAACAACCTTATGTTTCCTCCCAATTAATATTACATTTAATATCCATAGATAAATAATCAAACCATATTTTCCTTGATTAGAGATCTACAATGTCCATGTTAACTTTTTAGTATATCACTTTACTTTATTTTTGTGTGTTTATTTCTTTTGTCTTACTCTCCATTTATACTTATTTCTTGGGCTTCTTATTTATTTCATACCATGACTTTAGTGAATGTCATGACCCTTTCATTGTGTTGTTTTGTCCATTTTCTTTCTAGATTCTCAAAGTCATGGTGTTAAGTATGGTCATTGCCTTTAAACTTTTTTTCTTCCATTTCTTCCTATAACTCCAAAATTGTGGTGCTAAGTGAAACTGTAGCTTTCTCTTTAAGTTTTTTCTTATCCTTTTCATTATATAACTCCTAAGTTGTAGTGTTGTGTATAGTCGTGACCATGTCTTAAAGTTTTTGATGAACTAATTCATTATTTTCTCCAATGTTTGGTGTTAAGCATATCTATGACTTTCTTTTCATGCTTTCATTGGTCATTTTTCTTATGCAACACCAAAGTCATGGTGATGTGCATAGTCATGGCTTTGTATTAATATTTTCCATGGTTATTTTAATTTTGTAACACTAAAGTCACACAATTTTGGATAACCTAAGTCATGTCTTTGATTAACTCCTCCAAATTTTTGTCTTAGTATTGTCTTTCTCTTGTAAACCCTCATCTTTTTTGGAATTGTCAACATAAGATTCCTTCAAGGTTGTAACTTTGAAGAATAATGTGACCTCATAGTTGTCATCTTTCTATGTTTTCTCATTTTCACAACTCAAATATAATTCATTATCTTTGTATTTTTATCTTCATCACTATTACAGCTCCAAAGTTATTTTTTTTCTTCATACCCTTTTTATAAATTCAAGTAGTGGGTTTCTATTAAATCCTTCCACCAAAAATTTATTTTAATTACAATATGGTATGGAAGTAATTGTTGATTCTCCAATACCCAAATTTATCATCGTCTAGACCCCATAAGCCATTATAAAAATAGAATTTTACTTCTTCCTCACTGACATGGAGTGTAAATACTTCTTTTTCATATCAATAAGGGTTTGTCACATGAAAAAAAATGATCATCCTAATAATAATAGTGTATAATTATTTTTCTCCATATATAATATAATGAAATCCTTAGCAAAATACAATATTCCCACATTGACTAATATATCTTTCATAATTTCCTCCGGGCACTTGAGAGTATGATTTCCCATTTGGAATGAAAGAGATGTTAGAATGATTTTAACAAGACTCAATCTTCATGTAATTGACATGGGTATCAAGTAGATACTTGATCTCTAGTTGCACAATGCCTTCTGAAAAATGTGATTTTTAATAGTATAAGATATATTAAAGCTTATATGATCATTCAATTTCATCAAAAATTTTCTTTGAATGATTTTACCATATTTTCAATCATATTCATGGTCTTGTATATCTTCAACTTCTTCTTACTCTTTATTATGACATTCATAAATTTCATGAAGTTTGGTTTTTAGGATAGAAGCTTTAGTAAATGGTATGATCTTGTTCATCTTCAACTTCCTCTTACTATTTATTATGGCTTCATAAATTTCATGAAGTTTGGCATTTAGGATAAACCTTTAGTAAATAGTTTGATCACTCCTAACTTTTACCATATTTTGATAAACTTTTCAAAGTGTTCATTCAATTTTTTATTTCTAAATTATTGAGGAAATGAAGATTTATTGGAAACTTATCCTTAGATTCATTCTAATTTATTTCTTTATCTCCTTTTCTTTGGGTAACCTCCAATCGATCCTATGTTTCTTCATTTTTAGGTAAAACTTGGACTTACACTTATTTTAGATTCATGACCATTTTAGTTGCAATGGTATTATATCCTTCATGTTTCAAGTTCTCTTTAATCAAGGTTGCAACTTCTTAGAAAATTTAAGGTAGAGTTATGAATTTTGAGAAAGTCATGATGTTATCACCCCCAAAAGAACCACTTATTCAAAAAACTCGTATAGCTCTAAAGCCATGATATTTTGGAAAGTCATTATGCTTTTACCTTCAAAAGTTCCATAATAATTTTATTCAAAATTTCTTGGTAGCTCTTTATCACTTCTAAGTAATATAAAAGAGTACTTATTTTGATTTGATTTTATATCACTTTATAGTTCATTTACTTCTCTTCTCTTTTATTATTTCCAGTTGTACAAGTTGATGCTCTATATTTTTCATCATCAAATTCATTTGATCAATTATTGCTTAAAGCACCCTCATTCGATTGTCTTGGGTATCATTCATTTTTTTTAATTCTACTAAAATAGCCTTCATTCATTCTTCCAAGATGGACTTCTCTTCTCTTCATGATAGTTGACAATTAAAATATGAGCTTCCTTGATTAGTGTTACTCACCACATTATTCTTAATATTTTTTGAAGATTTTTCAATGTTCTGCAACCAACTCCCATATCTTACATATGAAAATTTCTCATTATTTCTCATAATTGAATGGTAATGTATTAAGTTATTATTGTTGGGTCAAAACATATATTTGTTTCTCTACATTTGATTGACTTTTTCCATTTGATAAATGAGATCCGAGTTCACTGATTCATAAGGATGTAAAATAGTTATCTTTCCTAATACTCTTCTTCTTTCTTTTGGGTATCAAGTTTCCTTTAAAGAGCTTCTATTTTCTCTTCAAGTGTGGTGAATAAATCCAACTTCAATGTCTTCTATCAAATGAATAATCCTTTAGGAGTTATATAGTCATTTTTTGCTAAATCCTCAAATATATAATAAGCCTCTTTTAGTGATTTATTCACAATTGACCTTCCAATGGTCATATCAATCATATACCTTATCATATAATTTAGTCCGTTATAGAAGGTTTATACTTGGAGCCATAACTTGAATCCATGTTGAGGACATATCCTCAACAACTCCATAAAATAACTTCAAGCATCATTTAGATTCTCATGTCCATCTTGCCAAAATTGACTTTATCTCCCTTTGTAATTTAGTTGTAATTTAAGATGAGAAAAATTTAGTGAAAAATATTCTCACTAATTCATCATAATTCTCAATAGAACTTCGAGGTACATATTGAAACCAACTTCATGTATTATGACTTAATGAAAAAAAAATTAATGTAACCTTATTATGTTAGAGCTAACTTCATTTATTTTTACAATGTTATATAGCTCCAAAAACATTATGCCATTGGTAGTGAATGGGCTATCAGACAACATGTCTATTACTATCTTGGAGCTCTCTATTACTGCTAGTGCCTTCAATAGGCTGTTTATTTACTCTTTGTTCAACAATCACTTGATAAATTCTTTCAATTTCTATGTTCACCGGGGTTAGCTTTGTCCTAAAGCTTTGGCTCATAAAAGGGATGTAAAAAAGAAAAAAAATGCAAAGAATACAAACAAAAAACAAAACATAACTATCCACCTTTAAACAAGTTAACAAAATATTACTTTTAGATTCATAAAGATTTATCAAACTCAACATTATCTAAACTAATAAAAATGAATTATTTTTTTACAAAGATAATTACATCAACTTACATTTACCAACTAAACTAAATAATCTCCAACAATGATATTAAATACTTATTGCAGCTTTATTATCCCAACTAATTTTAACATTGAAATGTCCTAAAAGTTCATTAATAAGAATATCTCATTAATAGAGATCCAAAAGTACATAAGTCATACAAGTAATAAAGAGAGAGTTCATTCAAATATTGATCCCATAGTGATTGTATAAGTAGTTCAGTTATTTAATGGTGAGACAACTTATTTTTAGTAAAATAGATATTCAAAAAATGAGACACTCTTAGATCTATGCATTTCATTATTTAATCTATGTGATAATGGTTAAGTTGCTCACTTAAATTATATTTGGACACATAATGAAGATTGATGTGTTATGCAATAATTTCTCACCCTAATGGTATACAAGGTGATTGTCACCAATTAGCTTGTCCTAATGGTGGTCCCATTCTAGTTGTTCCTTTGTTATGACACTACCAAGGTAAAAAATAATATCTGATCGAGACATGAGAGTCATTCATAATCTCATACTTTTTAGGCAATTTCATCAACTACTCTTGATATTTTTTTCATATGCACACTCTTATTCATTAGCCCTAGGAATCATAAAAACAAAAGATTGATATAATTTGTAAGTATTTGTATTGTTGACATTATAAGCTCCATTCTAATATAATTAACATATACTTCCTTCAAGTTTCACTGATAAGAACCTTATGAGTTAACACAACTCACAAAGACTATCACCACCTTCTAAGTCACAACATACTCATGCATACACTACTACAAAAACCATAATCAAAGACGCTTAAAAAACATCATTATATATATATATATATAATGTCGCTTATCGATAGCGTCATCCGCTAGCATGACATAAAAAGTCTATACATATAATGACATTTTTTGCAGTGTCGTTGAATCATACCTTGACGCTAAAATAAAGTGTCATTTTTATTAACTATGACACTTAGTAAAAGCGTCAAGGATGATTATTATTTAAATAAATTTAAATTTAATAATTATTGTAAATATATTTTCACCTGTTATTGTAATACTTCATGCACATGTAATTTTCTTTATCCAAACCAAGAATATAGTTCCAGTACAAAGGGGAACTCAGACTTCATACAAATAAAAAAAAATATATTTTCACCTGTTATTGTAATACTTCATGCACATGTAATTTATTTAAATTTAAATAAATTTAAATTTAATAATTATTGTAAATATATTTTCACCTGTTATTGTAATACTTCATGCACATGTAAGAACAACATTCTTTATAATCCATACCAAGAATATAGTTCCAGTACAAAGGGGAACTCAGACTTCATACAAATAAAAAAAAATATATAACACAATTTCAACATTCATTTTTTAAATTCAATTCAAATTTTCTGATATATGCAATCCTTGTGTGCCTTAACTCCATAAAATTGGTTCCTGCTAGCATGACAAAGTTGAGAGTTAATTTCCAAATAATGTAGCCTGCATACAAAAAGATGAACAATAAATACTTACACTTGAAGAAAAAATATATATTATAGAGCATTGGAAAAAAAAACAGGAATGATAACAACATATCATAAAAATAATTTATATAACAATTGACATATACGATTAAACAAATTTAACAACAAAAAAACAAAGTTAATAGTATGGATAAAATATAAAGCAGGAGATGTATCAATTATGGCATAAAAGTAGATAATTTTTTTTATTACAAAACAATAATAATTCATTTAAAACTTGTAGTTGTGTAGTGAGTTTAAAGATCTCACAAACAACTTGAAAAAATACTACAAAAACCAATTAAATATAATAAAATGAAAAGTTAAATTACTTTCCATCCTACCAACAAATCAAAAAAACTCGATGAGATGCTATGTAATGTAATTTCAAGTTCTATTTGATTACACAAATATAGTAATCCAATCAACTTATAGTTCTAGATATTTTAATAAAATATTGGCTGCAGAAAAAAAAATTGTGCCTTGAAATAATAATTATGTTTTTTAAGGGTGAAAGGGTAATTTATACTGTTGTGGTAAAGTATTGAAGCCAAAAGTAGATATCACAATTTTTTCCATTATCAATCTACAAAAAAAATCTATGGTTGACAACATAAACAAAAGATAGTATGAAAACATAAAAATTGTAATTACATATTCAAGTTTTGAATATATAATCGAAAGTAAGAAGTAATACCTTTGATCTCATTAAAAAAATACTTTTATTATCACAATAGTTCATGGACCATTCCAAAGTTGGAAGATCTCCTAACTTTACTTAAAAAAAGTTTACCTTTAAATGCCTAAGAATCATGCATACAATATACTAACATAATTCAACATATGAAAATTATAGAAATATAATGAATGTGTAAGGAAAATACTAAAATATCTTCAAATGATTATGTCGAACAATTTACCTTCAGTCATAGTTTGGGTAAAAAGTGATATAAATTATGAACCTCATCAAAAGTTAAAGTTGGAAATACCAAAATTTATTCATGCTTCAATACAAAAAGGTGTCCACAATGCTTTTCAAACCGAGAAAAGTATTAATTGAGTCACCAACATTACCTATTCAGATCATACTTCATTCAACTCATCTTTGTTGTATGATTTCTTCTCATTAAAATGTTGAAAAGTAAAGTATTATTTTAATCAATAAAATTGGAAAATTAAATAAACCTGATTTATTGAGAAACAACAAATCAACACATACCTTTGTTGTTAGACATCATTGATAGGGAGCAGATAACTCAACTAAGGCAAAATCACCGACAAAACCAGCACCAATATCACAAAATCTGCATAGAATGATGGAAACATAACTAATTAAACTTCACAAAATAGCAACACAAAACATGATGTCGAATATATGATGCATAAGCCATGTACAACTCCACTTTCCACAGTTTGTAAATCAAAGCTGTGTAGAAACTGATGACAAGATTATTTGAACTACAATTTCTATCTTTTGATCACAATGTTAACTCCTTTTCAGCTTTTTATTATGTCCTGCCAATCTACAAAAAATATCAGTATAACAAGGGTAGCGATTAAGTATTATGCATTTTGGTAACATATATACTAATTTAACAATAAAGGGTGGCGAGGACCTGTCGTGCACCACGTAATAATCTATTCACTGAGATAATGTGCGAGAATACAACAACCCTGAGAAAGAAATATATAAATAAGCAAAGAGATTTCCATCCCTAAGAGAAATGAAAAACGACGCCATAAAGAAGCATGTCCAGATAAATCCTCTCCCAGAACAAAAAATGAGAACATAACGTTTATTTGTTTCCCCCCTATCTCTTTCTCTCTACTTGTGAATTATGATAAGTTTATGCATAATATAAGATGCAAAACAGAAGAATTTGGAAGAAGCTGCGAATAAATACAAAATGATCGGAACACGTTCACGTTCAGTTCTTAGGTTATCCTCGTCAATTCCAGTGATTCAATGCACTTTTATTTGATAAAAGTTAAAAGATGGAAGAGCTGATACAATTATAAACTTAATGGAGAAACTTACAGGATGCTGCAAATATGACCAATGATATCGAAGACGTGAGCTTAAACCTGAGCTATTGGAAATGGCCGAACGTGATGAAGAAGAAGCGCAACTCTTTCTAGCGATAGATTCTTCAATATATTAAATTAAGTTAAAAATAATATTAAATTTTTCACATAATTTTATTAAATCACCTTATATTTACATTATATTTTTATTTCTCTTAGGGATAAATTAAATATTAACAAATTAATTTTAAAATTAAATATTATTACTTATTTTATAAATAAAAAACTCAATTTTGAATGTAAAAATATTTAGATATTTTTTAATTTTATCATAAGTTTCTGTTTATTTTTAATAAATAATTTTCAACTAAAATTTGATAATTTTTTTTTATTTTTAAGTAGTAAAAATAAAAATATTATTAATTATTTAAAAAAAATAAAAAAGAAATTAGTTAAAAATCAATAAATTCAATATTAAATTTTCCACATCCACGACACTAATAAAAGCGACAAGGTTTTTAATTTTCAGCCCCTTATTCCTTGGAAATTTTTAAGGAGGTAAGAAATTTTCCTAACCTATTAGTCTTAATAATGAAAGATATAGTAAGTGTCATTAGATGTATAATTATAAATATAATAATGATATTTTATTAAAGCGTCAAGATATAAAGTGTCATTAATTTTAAGTTTTGTTAAATTAACAATGACACTTCTAATAAGTGTCATAAAAACAGAATACATTGTCGAAATAATGACGCTTTTATAAAAGTGTCATTAAATGTCTAATTACAAATAGAATAATAACATTTTTTGAAAGCGTCAAGGAATAAAACGTCATTAATTTACTGTTTTGTAATAGTGATATCTTGAGAATTGACTACCATCATTCTTGTTGGGAAATTGCGCTTCCATGGTAGTAATATTAAGATACAAAAGACAACACGAACAATAGAAACAAGCAATATATATATCCAATCCAGCAACCAATCACGGCAGAATCAAAAAACAAGAAATAATCACCAAAAATAATGTGGTTCGCTAGTCGCTTAGTACAACTAGCTACATCTACCAGAAAATGCTTATGCGTTACAGATTAAACCAACAACACAATTTTATAGTATGCAGCGCATAGAGCAGTCGTGATAAATCCTGCAGAGAGAGAGATGATGATGAACAGTTCCCTAGGCCCAAAAATACTAATCCGGAATTAAAATTACAAAATATTTTATAATAAGAAATCTCTCGGTTCATTTAACCGGAGCAGGTCGGATCATGGGATGGGTTAGGCTCTGCTCCAAAAATTTCAGCCCACTGACCGGATAGTGAGACCTCCGTTGTTGTGCTACTGCTGCATTCCCGGCCTCTTAATATTTCCTTTCCTGCACTTACTTGAAAATATTAAAACAAAAACAGAAATATTTGGTTATACAAATAGATTATCAAAAAACAAATTACATATACAACAATATTCACCTTAATTTATTTTGCATACAGATAGAGAGACACTCTCTATAAATAGTTAGTCTAAAAAGACTATATCTAATTTGATATGTTCAGTAAGTCAAGATAGTGTCTTAACTTATTCAGAGTAACAGGTTTGGTAAACATGTCAGCTGGATTATCAGATTTTGCAATCTTCTTTACTTGTACCCTTTTCTCAGATCGAAGGAAATGATATCGCACATCAATGTGTTTTGTCCTTTCATGGTGAACCTGGTCTTTTGCTAAACAGATAGCACTAAGGTTGTCACAGAAAACTATTGCAACCTCTTCATAATGACCAAGGTCCTTGAGAAAACCTTTCAGCCATATTCCTTCCTTCGCAGCTTCAGTCAGAGCCATATACTATGCTTCAGTAGAAGATAAAGTAACAGAAGATTGAAGTATGACTTTCCAGCTAACTACAGAATCACATATAGTGAAGACATAAGCAGTCATAGACCATCTATTATCAACATTTTCTGCATAGTCAGAATTAGAATATCCTGCCAGCATGAGTTCAGATTCATTACCAAATATCAGACCAACATCAGAAGTCCCCTTGAGGTACCTAAGTATCCTATTAACAGCTTTCCAGTGCTCTTGCCCAAAATTTATCATAAACCTACTTACTGCACTTACTGCATGAGCAATATCAGGTCGGGTGCACACCATAAGATACATGAGCCTCCCGAAAGCACTAGAATAAGAAACCTTAGACATTTGTTCCTTGTCAGATTCAGATTGAGGATAACATTCTAATATTAGATGGAGGTTAGAAGCAAATGGTATAGACAGAGGCTTACAAGAAGCCATTCCAAATCTAGATAGAAGTTTCTGAATATATTGTCTCTGTGAAAGAAACAACTTTCTTTTAATTCTATCTCTGAATATTTCCAAACCCAAAATTTACTTTGCTCCTCCAAGATCTTTCATATCAAATTCAGAACTAAGAAGATCTTTCAGTTCCTAAATATCAGATTTATTTCTGGCAGCAATAAGCATATCATCTATATATAATAGTAAGTAGATATATGACACATCCTTGTGCCTTTTGAAATAAACACAATAGTCATGGTCACACCTACTGTATTTATGACTAGTCATGATATAATCAAATCTCTTGTACTACCGATGGGGAGACTGCTTAAGTCCATAAAGGGACTCCAAAAGCTTGCACACATGGGTTTCTTTACCTGATACCTCAAAACCATCAGGCTGGCACATGTAAATTTCTTCTTCTAGTTCTCCATGAAGAAATACAGTTTTAGCATCTAGTTGCTCAAGTTCAAGGTTCTGATGTGCCACTAATGCTAGAAGCACCCCCTGATTGAGGTATATCTAACTACAGAAGAAAATATCTCATTATAATCAACACCCTCTTTCTGACTGAACCCTCTTGCAACTAAACGTGCCTTAAACTTTACACCACCAGCTATAGAGGCATCATTTTTCTTCTTGAAAATCCATTTGCAAGAAACTATCTTTCTCCCTTTTGGTTTAGGTACAATAAGCCAAGTACCATTCTTATGAATAGATTCAATCTCTTCATTCATGGAATCTAACAATGACTCAAATTCAAGACATCTAACAGCATTCCTAAAGGAGGATGGTTCAGGAATATCAATCTCTTCGGCAACTTGTAGGGCAAACCCTACAAATTCATCAAAGCCAAATCTCAGAGGAGGACATACATTCACCCTCATTTGTCTATCCCTTGCAATGCAATAGGAAATATTATCTTCAGGTGTAGGTTCAGGATCAGGTTCAGCAATAGACATAACATCATTTTCATGATTAGTTATTATTTGTCTAGAGGCAACAAGCATCCTTCCTGGAGCTTCAGATTCAGATTTTAGCTCCACCTTAAGCTTAGCTTGAGGAACATCAGGTAACTGGATAGGACAAGGTACTTGTCTTAAGATGATACTTTCATCAATGGTGACACTCCTAGAGAGAATCACTCTCTTTTCAGATGGTGACCAGATACGGAATCCCTTGACTCTGTCACCATGTCCTACAAATATTTCTTTTCTTGCTCATGGTTCAAGTTTACCATCATTTATATTATATTAGGCAACACACTCGAACACTTTAAGATTAGAATAATCTGTAGGTTTACCAGTCCACACCTCAAATGGAATTTTAAAATTAATTCCACTATGTGGTGATCTGTTTATCAGATGGCATGCTGTATTAACAGCTTTAGCATTCAACCCAAAACTCATTGCCTAAGCCTGATTGAGAGAGCATACATCTAGTTCTCTCCAGAAGAGTTTAGTTTATTCTTTCAGCAATGTCATTCTACTGAGGAGTATCCCTAATAGTTTTGTGTCTCGCTATACCGTTGTCCTTACAGAATTCCTCAAATTCAGACAAACAAAATTTTAGACCATTATTTATTCATAACAGTTTAACATTCTTTTGTGTTTGATTTTCCACTAGGCTAACCCACTACTTAAACTTTATAAAAGTCTCGAATTTATGTTTCATCATGAATACTCAAGACATCCTGAAGTAATCATCAACTAAACATAAATAAAATCGAGCACCCCCAAGAGATCTGACTCTAGAAGGGCCCCAATAGTCAGCATAGATATAATCCAAAATACTGTTTGTACAGTGTATGGCTTTACCGAATTTAGTTCTATGTTTCTTACCAAAAATACAATGATCACAAAAATTTAATTTACTGACTTTATGACCAACAAGAAGATTAAAATCAGAGAGAATTTTCATACCTTTCTCTCCCATATGTACGAGCCGCATATGCCATAGTATGCTAAGTTTGGTTTTGTTTTTAGATGCTGGCTCTATAGATGTGACAACAATAGCTCCTATCACTATGGAACTTATCAGTGTGTATAGCATTCTAGTCTTTTGCCCCTTCAATACAATATCATCTCCTCAGTGAACATTTAGTGTTCCCTCTCTACCACTGAATGAATATCCCTGATTGTCCAGAACACCAAGAGAAATGAGATTCATTGTCATATCAGGGACATATCTCACATTTGAAAGTGAGACTATTCGGCCATCCCAAGTTTTTAGTCTGACTGTGCCAATTCCAACCACCTTACATGGTTGGCTGTTCTCCACCATAGCATGGCCAGCTTCCTTCATGTCATATTTGCTGAACCACTCCAAGTGAGTGCTTATATGGAAGGAAGCACCAGTATCCAGGATCCAAGAATCTGATCTTGTGATCGTTGTGGAGGTTACCAACACAAGATCTTCTCCATCATCCAGATCATCAAAAGTCACAGCAACATGAGGTGGGGGGTTAGGTTGACCTTGCTATTCCATCCTTGCTCTTTTCATCGGACATTCAGTTTTCCAATGCCCTTTCTGTTTACAGTAGTGACAAGTGTCACCCTCCTTTGGCCTCTTCTGAAGCTTATTTCCCTTCTTCTTGAATGGAACAGGCTGTGGCCTCCTGTTTATCACCACCAATCCAGCAGAATGTTGTTCAAGTCGTTCAACCACAGCCTTATGCCTCATCTCACTAAAGTGTAGGGCATCCCAAACATCCTTTAGTGTAATCTCTTCCTTTCCCACAATGAGAGATTCGACAAAATTCTCATAGGAAGGAGGAAGAGAAACTAAGAGTAGAAGTGCAACATCCTCATCTTCTACCTTAGCATCCACACGTTTAAGGTCCATGAGGATGCTGTTTAAGTCATCTAGATGCTTCTTCAAAGAGGTTCCCTCTTGCATCCTCAGTGTGAACAATCTTCTCTTTAACAGAAGCTTGTTTGTCAATGATTTAGTCATATGCAGTGACTCAAGCTTGAGCAACAATCCTGCAGCAGATTCCTCATCTGCTACCTCAGTAATGACTTCATCCGAAAAGCTTAACAAAATGGTGGAGTGTGCTTTCTCTTCATGTCTCCAAGCCTCAGCCTCAGTTAGTCCAAGAGCAACAGCAGTGTGAGGACCGAAGCCTTGACCTAGAGGACTACAAATATCAAAATTTTTCAAATGCACTTGCATTTTAATCTGCCACATACTAAACCCATTTCTGCCATTGAATTTCTCGATCATGGTGTTTAGGGTCATAGCCATTTCAACAGAATATCACTTGTACAGAAAAATTAAAAACCCTAATAGCACAATTTTTCGGAAAAAATTTCTCAAACCTTGCTTTGATACCAATTGTTGGCCAATTATGCTTCCACGATAGTGATATTAAGATACATAAGACAACATGAACAACATAAATAAGTAATATATATATCCAATCCAGCAACCAACCATGCCAGAATCAAAAAACGAGAAATAAATACTGAAAATAATGTGGTTCGTTAGTCGCTCAGTACGACTAGCTACATCCAAGAATAATATATGAAAGATCTTCTCAATAAAATGGCTACTTCAAAGTGTCACGACTATATAAAACTCAAAAGGATCATTGACAATTCCATAGCCTCTACTAAGTGGCACAACTATATAATAAGTTAAAAAGTCATCTCCACTCTATGGCTAATTCTCAGCATGATGGCCCTTGATGAACTAAAATGGACAAAGAAATGAACTCATGTCCACTTCATAGTGAAAAGACTTTGCATTATAGAGATATTAGGCTCAAATCATAGTCATTGTTAATATGCAGAACATAGTGGTGACCATTTTTTAGAGTCTCCACCTCAAGCCGAAGAGATGAAGAAAAAAATTATGAGTTTCTTATGTAATATACAACTTCCTACTTAATGTAATGTAAGGTCATCTATGTATAAAAATATAAGATAGAGATGTTGGGCAATTGCGCTCCCATAGTTATGATTTTAAGATACAAAATACAACAAAATCAATATAACAACAAATAATATATATCCAATCCATAATCCAACCACGACATAATCAAAAAACGAAAAAATAGAAAACTAGAAATAACATGGTTCGCTAGTTACTCACTATGACTAGTTACACTCACCAGAAAATTCTTATGTGTTATAGACTAAACCAAAATTATCTTATAGTATGTGCAGCGCAGAGACAATGGCGCTAAATCGCACAGAGAGAGAAAGAGAGAAGATGATGAATAGTTTCGGATCCAAAAAAATAACAACCCAAAAATAAAATACAAAAATATTTATAATAAAAACTCTCGGTTCAATTAACCGGAGCAGGTCGGATCAGCAGACGGGTTAGACTTTGCTCCTAAAATTTCGGCCCACTGACCTCCGTTATTGTGCTACTGCTGCATCCTCGGCCTCTTAATATTTCTTTTCATTCACTTATTCTCTTATTCTCTTATTCAATTAACAGAAACATTTGGTTATACAAACAGATTATTAAAACAAGTTATATATATAGCAAGAGAAATATCAAAAAAAATTATTCTCTTATTCTCTCTCAATGTAATAAGCAAAGTCATAATAACTACCAAATTCTAAAAGAAAATTTCATACTTTCTAGTGGTTACATAAGCAAGTAAGGGATGTAAGATTAATACAAATTCTTAGAGTTGGGGGCACAACTCTCAAACCCCACTCCACTATGCATGAATTTGAGATTTTGCATCAAACTAGTGCATGTCTAGAGTTTGTATAATTTGAGATATGTGATATGAATTGATTTATTTATGAATGAATGAATCATTTTCTTTATTTTATGTTTAGATATTGATGGATGATGCTTAAATAGAACTTGAATTAGTATTTCAACTATTAGAATGTTTGTGCAGCATTATCATGGTATCTAGTGATAGGTAATCCTTGAAGCTCACTTATGCATATGATTGGAAGATACAACTCTTCCAACTGAGATGCATGAGATAAACTTGTATATTGAAACATGAAATTTGGCTATATTATTTATCACGAATAAGATGCTTATGAAGCTGAAAGTATGAATACCTTTACATGTCAATCTATTATACATATTTTAAAGGAACTGATTCTTGAATGGGCTGGATGCTATATAGAAATATTTTTTAAGGGGTTCACCTTTAGCATGTGTATTGTATCATCATCGAGGGGAATCATGATAAAAAATTTTCATGATATATGTTAGTATGTTGAGTCATGAAAGGTGCTAACACCCCTTGTGAACTAGTTTTAACTTGCATGGTTCTCTCATGGTGAAATATGAGTGAAGTATACATTAAATATGTGAGTATGGTGCTTATGAAGCCAAATGTACAAATATTTATAGACCATATTAATTTGTGGTCCTTATGATATTTAAGGCTAGAGAGTAAGAGTGCGAATATGAAACAACTATAAAAAAATACTTGATGAAATTGCCTAAAATACATGAGATTATGAATGACTCTCAAGTAAATATGAATTGTTTTCTCAATGCTAACATAACGAGGGGACAACTATGAGGAAACCATAATTAGGATGAGCTCAATGATGATAACTACCTTATATGTCATTAGGGAAATGAGTCATTACACAACATCTAAATATTCATTCTATGCCAAACATAATATAAGTCAGAAACTTACATAATATCACATAGATTAAATTAGTAAACTATGGACTTAATATTGTCTAACAATCTAAATATTCATTTTACTAAAAATTAGTTGTCATTATTGAATAACTAAATTACTGATATAATTATCATAAAGCAACCTAATATCAGAAAGCAACCTAATATCAGAAAGCAACAACCTAATACTTATCATCTTGATCAAAAAAACATCTTACTAACACTTATTAGTTTCCTTGTTTAGTTATTACTCCTTGAGCAATAACATACCCAACTCTTGTATCTAATACTGCCAACACATATTATCTTGAGGAGAGTAGTGTGACATAGTGATGCCTCATCAAACCATGCCTTTGTTGGGGATCATAATGGTATGAGTGAGGGAGGAGCCTAGTATGAGTATTTCACATGATAGATGACCTGAGTCTCTCTGGGGAGGGGGGGGGGGGGGATAAAGGTTGTGAAACTTGATCCCAACCTAAAGGTATATAATTCATTGGTCATTGGTCATTGGTCATGTCCTTTGATATAATTCAGAGTAACCCCTTAAATTATTCAATTGCTCAATAAAAGGATCCAACGATGTGTTTTCTCCTATTTTTGATGGCTATTACTTCTAATCATTCATGGGATTTTGTCATGCAACATATATGAAGCTGATAATGGAATATGAGTGTACATTATGAAGATTGTGCCTGAATGAAAGATTCATTAGCTTAAGATTATTTTGGTAGCTCGGAGATTTTATGTAGACTTGTATTTAATGTTGATTAGTAAGATGTTTTTTTGATCAAGATGTAAGACTTGTATGTAATGGAAGTATTTCTATGAGATTGATACCTAGATGAAAATATATTTTACTTGTATGATTCATGCACTTGTGATTTTCATTTGATGAGATACTTCCATTAAAAAGCTTTTAAGATATTATCTAATCGATAAATTTAGTCTACTTAACATAGTCGCAATATATTTTTGACACTACTACTAGGGATTTCTTAATTTAGTTAGTCTACATAAGCTGATATAATTATTTTTATAAAAGGATAAGTCCATTTTAATAGTTCATATAGTATTAAGTTTGATAATTATTCCCAAATTCATAAGTTAAATCTTGTTAACTTGCTTGAACATGGATAATTATCTTTTGGATTTTACTTATATTTTTTTCTTCTTTTGTTTCTTTCCAACCACTCATAAATAAAAACAAAATGTCTAGATAATCTTTCCAAGACTTGATAGCAAATTATCTTAAAGAGCTATGAGAGGAGAATGAAGCATTTGAAAGCCATTTTGGGAAACTTGCAATAGAAGTGAGTAAGAATATCTCAAACTATAATTACAATGAGACTTATCATGCTAAAGTGAATTTAATTGTGAATCTCATGACAACCATTATTAACCATATTATCAGTAGGAAAAGAGTTATAAAGACTGGGGATATAGAAGTAATAAAGAGAGGACATATTATGAATCTCAACAATCTTTAGGATCATATTGAATAGTTGAGCTTGATGAATTTCTGAAAGAATTGAGAAGAGATGATGCTCTTAAAAAAAGGATGAGATAATGGAAAGAGAGAGAAAAAGTTGAATTAGGTTAAATGTGAAATATTACTAATTACTAATTCTAGTGAAATCAATTTCTCTCTCAAATTAAAATTTTAACTCATATGTTTTAATTCGAATAAATTTATCAATAATGTACTTGTTAGTCAAATATTGACTAATTTTCTTATTGAAATTGTGTTTGTAAAAATAAATTAATAAAATATTTGATATGGGATAAATTATTATTATATATATAGTTAGATTTTTATTAATGATTTAAAATCTTGGTAAATAACTTTCTAATAAAATAATTTGGATTTTTCAATTATGGCTTGATTTTTTTTAAGCTTATAAAGCCTTTGCTTAATAAGTAATTTTTATTAAAATATTTTTTTGATCTCAAATTAAAATTTATTTTTAATATTTTACTTTAAGCAAACTTAAAATGTGTCACAAAAAAAAACTCAAAAATATAATATATAAGATATATAGTTTTTACAAATATAATTAGAATATTTATAATGATTTAAAATAATGATGAAAAAACTAACTAATAAGGAATTTCTATATTTTGAATTTTAACATATTTTTTTTAAGGTTATAGACATTGAACAAAAAGTATTTTTACAAATTATTTACCTCTCTCAAACATAATTATGTACTCTACATTTTAGATTAGAGTATATGTTGATAAGGCTATTGGTTTGGTTAAATGGAGATGGATTCGCATGAAAGGAAGATTTGAATGCATACTAAAATATTGACCCATAAAAGGCCATATTATGTTTAAATTAAGTGCGTATATACACTGCCATACAATTCTAATTTTATCAGTAATTATTACTTTTATCATATGGCAATATCTATGTATATAAAACATGAATTTTTGTAAACAATATTATTGATTCATTTTATTACTGGTTGTCTCTTTGCTCTTGTGACATGTTCATCATCCTTCTTCAACTTGAGTTTTTTTCTACGTACTTAAATATCATAAATCCCTGTGCGTTCAAGGTTTATAATACCCAATAATCAAACATCTCGTATTAGAGCATAGTTGTGGTCTTGTAGTTGTGTTTTCTAAAAAATACTTTCTTCTTTTTAGTAAGTCCTCATCTATTCTTTGGGGTTTCTAACCAGATCAAGATGAAACCACATTTCTACTAAATCTAGTGCAATTATGCTTAAATGCAGAGCTAATTTGTGCAAAATAACAATTATTAACCAAGATCCCTAAATAAATTTGCGAGTTTCTCATCCGTTTCTTCAAAAAAAATAGTGACATGTCCTAATATTATCTCTTCAAGCTTAGTGAATAAACCTATGACCCTATTTGAAGGTAAAAACTATGATTATTAGAACGTAAAGATGAAAACTCTTTTTGCATCACAACATAATTAGAAACTTGTTAGTGATGGATACTCATAATCTTTAGATCTCTCATCTATTGAAGAAAAAAAGATATTGAAGATAAGGGAAATAAAAAAACTAGATACCAAAACATTATTAATAATCTAACAGGGTGTTAGTAATGTTATCTTTTCTAGAATATTGGAATTAACTAAGGCTAAAGATACTTGGGATTTACTTAAAAAAGAATTCCAAGGTGATAAAAATCTGAGGACATAAGCTTCAGTCATTGAGAAGGGATTACATAAAATACATAAAGAAAATATCTCTAAAACTAGGTTAGTTGAAATATTACTCATAAGTATGCATGATAAATTGACCTCATAGTTGTAGTTATTGAAAAAATTCAAAGATCTCGATAAACTTAATATCTAGTAGGGACTTAGTTCTTTAAAATATTATGAGCAAAGACTACTTAAAAGTACAAAACCATTTATAGAGGCATCTCTTCAAATCAAGTGGATATCACCTTTAATGGAAGCAAAAGATAAGAAGAATACATATGCAAAACAACATAACACATGAAGGATGACTAGGTATGTGATTCAAAACAAATCAATAGGTGAGAAGAAAACCTTTGCCTATCCAATGAAAACCTATACCTCTTCTGTAAGACCTTCCTCCCATGCTTCTATTATGTGTAAGGAGGATAACAATAAAGAAACAAATTATTGGTACAAGTACAAGAACTACTGCATTAATTATAAAATGTTTGGACACATTCTAAGAATAATAGGTTGAGACATATACAATAAGCTAGTTGTGCATAAAAAAATTTTTTTAGAGAAACACATATTCTACATGTCAAATAATAAAAATACAATGTATCCTAACGTATGATTTCTAGATAGTGGTTGTGTAACACCCCATCATGAGAGTGTGTATTGTATGTGTAACCATAAGGTTGATCGCATATGAGCAAAAAGGGTTTTCTTAATTAGTTGAGTGTTATAATTGTAATTTTGAAAGTTATTTTTAAGGACAAAATTATAAAGTTTTCAGAACAATATATTTTGGCATTTTTGCAATTAAGGAAAGTGGAAATCATGGAAGCTTTAACTAGTAAGAGTTTAAATTTTTTTGAGACTTATAATTATTTTGATTCTTGCAATTTTCTTGAGTCTTGCAACTTTCTCAAGACTTATAATTAAAAAAAAAATCAACCCATTTGGGGAAGAAAAATACCAAGAGTTTCACTTAGAGAGATGATGATTTCTTTAACTTCTTGAGTTTTTGCAAGGGTTCCGGTCCTTGAGAAGTGGGGAGAAAGGTTGGTGCATCAGTTAAGCAAGAGTTATTTTATTTGGGCAAGAATCAAGCAAGAAGAAAAATCATGATTGGTAATTTTCTACTAGGAAAACTTAGTTAATTTTCAAAATTAATGCATACGTTTTTGCTCTTTGTATGTTATCTTGCTTGATTGTGTGGTTGATTTCATAATTTGGGAATGATTTATAAATAAATTTCTAAGTTAGGGTTTAAGAAAGATAAATGCCTACCATGTGTTTGATTTATGATCTAAGTGAAATATTAGCTTAAAGAGTTAAGGGTTGGTTTGAAATGTTATTAAGGTGGTTAATTAATGTAATTTGTTTGGAATTTCCAAATTTGTTAAGTAAAATAGACATTTTGAGAATTTTCTTTAGAGTGCCAATTAGGCATGGAAGGTCATAAGTGCTTAGATTTGATACAAGAATTGAAGTGATTAACAAAGAGTCAGCAAATTTTCATTCCAATTTTACTAGTAAGCATGTTTTTGGTGGTAGGGATAAAATAGTAATTTCATTTCCAAATTTTCATTTCAATCAATAAATTAATCTATTTATGATCTAACATTGGTAATTCTTTTCAAGTTATTAAATGCCCTTCTACTATCATGCCAACATTTCAAAAATGCTTGAATCTAATTCACCAGGAGATGTCTAACATAAAACGTAGCTAACAATGCTCTTGTATCCTCAATGTCCAATATCACCCCTAAAGCTCTTAGGTCCACCAACAGTGGAAGATAACATGAACTCATATAAGACAAAGAATATTCTAGCTACCTTCTCAATGTATCTACTATGATATTATCTTTTTTGAGATGATACTCAATAGTACATTCATACTGCTTAATCAACTCAAGCCATATTATTTGCCTTCAGTTTAACTCTTCATGGGTAAAAATATATTGAAAATACTTATGATCTATAAAGATCATACATGGAGCACCATATAAATAATATCTCCATATCTTAATGGCAAATATGATTGCCACACACTCTAAGTTGTGTGTAGGGTAATTCTACTTATTCTTCTTCAGCTGCCTATATGCATATGCAATTACCCTATCATTCTAAATCAAAAAAAAAAAGGCCTTGTTGGGAATCATCACTATAAATCACAACTCCATCTCTTCCATTGAGAAAAAATAGAATTGGAACTAAAGTCAACATGTCCTTCAACTCATTGAAACTCTACTAGCAAGTATCCACCCAATCATACTTGACAACATTCCTTATTAGCTTGGTCAATGAGGTTACTATCCTGGAGAATCCTTCAGCAAACTTCTTATAATACTCAGCTAGACAAAGAAAGCTCCTAACCTTTGACACATTCTTTGGAAGCTTACCTCAACGTCTAATTTTTTGGGATCCACACTTACCTGCTCAATTGAGATCACCTGACCTAGAATGACATCATATCAAGCCAGAACTAGAACTTTCTCAATTTGGCATATAATTGTTGCTCTCTTAGGGCCTGCAACATAATTTTTAGGTGCTCTGAATATTTTTATAGACTACTTGAATACACTAATATATCATCAATAAAAACTATGATGAACTTTTCCAAATATGACTGGAATACCCAATTCATCAAATCTATAAATATTGTTAGGGCATTAGTCAACCTAAACGACACCACCTAAAACTCTTAATGCACATAGCATGTCTCGAATGTAGTCTTAGG
Source organism: Sapria himalayana (assembly GCA_029783825.1). Lineage (NCBI taxonomy): Eukaryota > Viridiplantae > Streptophyta > Magnoliopsida > Malpighiales > Rafflesiaceae > Sapria > Sapria himalayana. Next base: position 1,863,229 of record JAREIK010003611.1, on the reverse strand, counting down.
AACATCATCCTTCTATACCATCAATTGCTGACACCTCGACTTTCAATCTACCTTGGAGTACACTCAATACCCATGGAGCTTATCGAATAACTCATCAATCCTAGAGACTAAATAATGATTATGGATGGTAAATCTGTTTAGTTACCTGTAATATATATACAACTACAAATTCCATCTTTCTTTTTCATGAAGAGAACAAGATCTCCCCAGAGAGATACGCTGGACCAAATGAATCCCTCACTCAACAACTCTTCCAACCGAGCCTAATGCTCCCTCAACTCGATAGGAGCCATCCTATAAAAAAGAATATAATTGGGCTCAGTCCCTAGGATGAAATCAATGGTGAACACCATTTCTTTATCAAGAGGTAATTCTCATATATCATCTAGAAAAATATCTAGGAACTCTCTAACTAGAATTCATCCACCATAGTCCATTCATTCCTCATCTCCACCACGTAAGCTAGATGACCCTAAAAATACGTACGTAGCTTCATCTATGCTACCATGGCATAGGCTTAGAGATTATACTAGAAAATTACTCTCTGCATATTCCCCTGAACTTTACCTCCAATTTTCCTGATATGTGCAACTTTACTTCCATTTATAACAATGTAATGAATTTCTATGGTGAGATAACCAATCCGTGTTGAAAACCATATCAAAATTCCTCATATCTAGGGCCACAAGATCCATTGGGAACTCCTATTCCTCTATCAAAACTCTACTATTTTTGACTACTCTATATGAGAATAATGGTTTTTTGACTAGAATGGAAAATCTCATATGACTCCATAATGGCTGGGACTCTATTTGGAAGTTATCTAAGAAATGTCTAGATGAAAATGTATGTGTGGTGCCTATGTCCACTAATGTATGTGAATCATGTTCAAGGATAAAGATAATACCATCAACAAAATTTGGAGCCACATCTACATCATGCTAAGTCATAGCATAAACTCTAGCCTGAGTATGGGTTTTTGTCAACATTCCTTGGGCACTACCTTCACCTCTACCATGGTTGCATCTACTAGCAATTGTAGTGGCCTTTCTACTATAGAAACCTCTACCTGAAGACCTCTGAATACTCATATTTGATGTTGGTTAGTTGGGTTGGATACTAATGTCTATGCACAAATCAAATGTGGACACTCCTTATCCTTAGTGAAATGGCCTTCTTGACCATGGTGGAAACACCTTATACTACATCTTCTACATTTTCCAAGGTGTTACTTTTGAAACATATCATAACGAGAGGATTACTTTGGGTATCACTAAAGGTAGTTAGGGGACTCACTGATCTCTCACTAGAGGTTGTTCCTCGACTTGCACATTGGCCTCTATAACCTCTACTAGTCTACCCTTATTTTTCTGCTAGTCTGATTAGAGCTCTTCTAGAAAGGGTGTGGTGCACTTTTCTTACCTTCTTTCCTACCCTAACACATAGTTCTATTACTCTTCTCAACCCTTAGAGCAGCCACAAGTAAGTCTTCAAATATGTTATGAGGAACCACAGATAAATGAACTCTAATCAAGTATTGTAATCTTGCTATAAACTATTTGCACCTCAGGGCTTCATCAACCTAAATATATGGAACCAATCTAACTAGGGCTAAGAACCTCTTCTCATACTCTGATATTGGCATGTTCTTCTACTCTAATTTGAAGAATACCTCAATCTTTGAATCCTTATAATTATTAGGAAAAAATCTATCAATAAACTCTTGCTGAAACTAGTCCCATAACATACCATCAGGATACCATCTATCCATGGCATCCCACCAATCCTTAGCCTCATCTTTCATCAGAAAAACTAAAAATAGGACACTCTAATCATTTGTGTAGCCCATAACTTTATAATTCTTGTTTTCTCTATCCATCCATAACAAGAGTGCCTCTAGATTGTCATTTCCATCATATGGCTTGATGCCAACTTTTAAGCTATCTTTTTAGACCTTGTATGATTTTAGGAATCTATCTGATTGGTAGTGGAGGTGACCGAGGCTATAGTTGCTGATGAGTCACTATAGCTACTATCTGAGTAATTTGTGCCACATGTTATGAAGTAAACAATCCTAGAACTTGAGCTCCCACTGGTGGGCCAGATGATCTAGCTTGACTTTTTATTAGAGGCTAAATCATGGAGATGGTAGCAGAACCAACTACGTGCTCAACTTTCATAGGCACTATATTATGCTTGGAAGCCTTTGGAATGGTTCTCCTAGGATGACCTCAATATCCTCTACCTGGCTTAATGCTTGATTAAAAAAAATATCAATTATTTAATACTTTGAAACACTTAAAATATATGTACTGTGAATTTGAAAATGCATGAGTTGCCAATAGTGTATAACAAAATTATGGTGCTTAATAACATAGGTCCTTTATGCCAAACCTAACCACTAATTCCACTAGACACATTCCCACCCTTACTAGCAGGTGATATGCCAGTGACCCCACAAAACTTTTTAGGGATACTTCCATATACTATAAAAATCCTATGGGGTTAAGCTATGTTACTTGCTGAAAACATGAATAATTTTTTTAATTATTTTTATTATAACTACATATTGGACATTCCAAAACTTATAAATACAATTGATACTTATAAAATATGGCAACCAATAATACATTTTTTCTAAAAGAGCCTCAAGCTTATCACAATTTCATAAAAATAAACTATGTACATACATATGCACCACTATACTTGTTCAACTTATTTTCTAACAAAAGTTAGTTATATTTTTTTACAGATATATATAATAGTGAGTAAATACAATACATATAATGAAAAGTTGGGTGAACACTAAATAGTCCCAGCATTCGATATACTCGTACTAGGAAAATAAATTTTAAAAATAAAAAAATAACGAGCTAAAGGAGTTCTATGAGTGTATGCTTTATAAAATACTTGTTTTATAAGAAAATATCTTTAAAATTGTAAAACTATTTTTTTACAAAATACTTTCAGAAAAACTTGCTTGTTTTGCTATAAATATTTCCAATAATTTTCATAAAAATACTTTCTTGCTTATAATGATTGATTTTTAACTATGTGAAAATACTTATAAATATAATGATCAACCACTAGGGGTCTTTCTTACTTTCTCAAATATGAGACACTTGTGTCTCTACCATGCCAGTAGAAAAGCCTCGTGTCTCTAGTTATTTTGTTAAATACGATGGAATGCTCCATCACCACATAATAAGCTAGCACACTATGTGAAAAATATGGTGGAATTGTTAAGTTGATTAATTAATGTGATTGGTTTGGAATTTCTAAATTTGTTAAGCTGAATAGGGATTTTATTTAATTGGATGGTCCTAAGTGCTTTGATTTGATGTCTGAATTGATATAAATTGAAATGGTTAACAAAGAGTTACTAAATTTGTATTTGAATTTTACTAGTAAGTATATATTTGGTCGTAGGCATAAAATGGGCTTTTCTTTTCAATATTTTTCTTTAAAAGTCTTAGCGAAGGATCTCGAGAGAGTGTTTTGCTCAAGAGTAATTTGGTTATTTTAGCTTTATATAAATGTTGTGTGACCCTAGCATGGCCTGCATGTGAAGTTTTGTTAAATCTAAATCTGCTTTAAAATAGTTGCTTTCCTATGTTTAAGTTTTTGCAATTACATAGGCGATTAATGTTTTCACCATATTCTCTTGAGTGTGTAGGGTAAAAGTGGAGATGAAAAAATTGTGAAGTCATGTGCAACTATTATAAATGGAAATGTGAGTATTCCAAGTTTTATTTTTTTCAATACTAGTGTATTATTTATAAATCATTTTATGATCTGTATGCTATGGTTTTAATTATTAAACCATATTTTAAAGTTTATTATTTTGATTTGTTATACCATATTTTAAAACTCATGGTTTTGATTTGTTAAACTATATTTTATAAGGCAAGAAAAAAATATAATTTATATGTTAGGTCTTTAGACACCCTTAGTTTTAAGCAACCATTACTGGTCATAGGTATTTTGTACGTGCATGAGGAAGTTAATACATGATTTCATTACATTTTATATTTCCTTTTTTGGCAAACTTAGCTCATGCAATAGGGTATATTAGTGGAGGACCATGACACGTACCAGAGTATATAGGATTATTATGCTAGCTTATTATGTGGTGATGGAGCATTCCACCATATTTACTAGAATAGGTGACATGGACATGATGTTTTTCTGCCAACATGGTAGAGACATAGGATTCCCATGTTTACTATGGTACGATAAGCAAAAAAAATCTATTGGTTGTTTATTTTATTTGTAAGAATTTTCACATATAGCTTAAAATTAATCACTGATAAGCTAGCAAGTATTTTTATTAAAAGTGTTTGAAAGCATTTTGTAAAAAAAAGTTTTATAAATTTGAAGACATTTTCAAAAAAAAAAACAAGTATTTTATAAAGCATACTCTCACTAAGCTTTTTTAGCTCATTATTTTCCTATACTGGATGATGAGGCATATCAAGGTCTTAAATTCTTGTTATATGTATTGTATTTACTTAGTATTGTGTATATCTATAAGAAAATGTATATAACTTTTGTCACAAATATTTTGAACTTGTTTAGTGGTGCATATGTATGCATAGTATTTTTTGAAAATATGATAAGCCTTAGGCTCTTTTAAAAAAAATATTTTGGTTTCTATATTTTACAAGTATTAATTATATTTATAGGAATTGGAACATATCCTATATGTAGTTATATAATAAAAATAAAAAAAATTATAAAGGTTTTCAATAAGCAACATTGCTTAACTTCATAAAATTCACTAGTTCTTGGAAGTATCCCTGGAAGTTTCTATGGGGTTGCTGCCCCATCACCTACTATTAAGGGTGGGGGAGTTACAAGTGGCATCAAAGGCTAGGCCAGCTTAGGGAACATGTGTTATTAAGCACAATAATTTTGTTATACACTATTTTACACTATTGCCAACCATGTGTTTTCAAACTCACATTACATATAATAAGTGTTTTGAAGTATTAAATATTTGATATTTTTTTTTGAATCAAGCATCATATCAAGCAGAAGACGTTGAGGTCATCCTAGGAGAGCCATTCTAGAGGCTCCCAAGTGTACTATAGTGCCTGAGAGAGTTGAGCATGTAGTTGGTTTTGCTACCATCTTCATGAATCCACCTCCAGCAGCAATCTAGGCTAGACCATCTAGACCACTAGAGAAAGCTCATGTTCTAGGATTGATTATTGCAGAACATGTGGCACATATTTCTCAAATAGTAGCTATTGTGACTCATCATCAGCTATAGTATCAACCACTTTTGCCGGTAATCAGAGAGATTCTTGAAGAGCTTAAAAGGTATAAAGAGAGAGCAAATAAGTTGGGCATCAAGCCATTTGATGGAAATGACAATCTAGAGATAGTTTGATAATGGTTGGATAGAGTAAACAAGATATACAAAGTTTTGGGCTGCACACATAATTAGAGGGTCTATTTTTTGGTTTTCTAATGGAAGGCACATCTAAGGATCAATGAGATACTATGGATAGAAGGTATTCTGATGGTAAATCATGGGACTAGTTTCAGCAAGAGTGTACTGGAAAATTTTTACCTTAGAGTTATAAGGATTTGAAGATTGAGGAGTAATTCAGATTAGAGCAGAAGAACATATTAGTATTAGAGAATATGAAGAGGTTCTCAGACCAAGTCAGATTGGTTCCATATATTCAGGTTGATGATGTACTGAAATGCAAGCAATTTCTGGTGGGATTACAATACCAGATCAAAATTTATTTGTCTTTGGTTCCGCATAACAGATTTGGGGATTTGCTTGAGATAGCTCTGAGAGTTAAAAAGAGTAATATAACTTTGTATCATAGTAGGTAGGAAGGTAAGAGGAGTGCACAAGACACTTCTTAGTAGAGCTTTGATTAGTCTAGCAGAAAGAGAAGCAAGTGTACATGATATGAAGGCTGAGATATACATCATGGAACTACCTTTCATTAGAGATTATTGAAGCCCACAACTACCATTAATGGCACTTAGAATATTCTTCTCGTATGTGATTTGTGTCAAAAGCAACACCTTGGGGAATGTTGGAAATATAGTATATGGTATTTCCACTATGGTTAGGAAGGTCATTTCATTAAGGAGTGACCTTCATTGATTGGTGTAGAGACATCAATATCCAACCTAACTACCCTAGTATCAGAGATGAGAAATTAGAGATCTTCGAGAAGAGGTTTTTAGAGCAGAGGGGCCAGTGTAGCCACTAGTAAAGGCAACTATTGTAGAGATAGAGATACTTCCCAAGGGATGTGAATAATGATTGATACTCAGGTTAGAGTTTATGCTATGACTCAGCATTATGCATATCTACCTCTAGACATGCTCATTGGTGTTATTTTTATCTTTGATCATGATGCATTTACATTAGTGGATCTAGGAGTCACATATTCGTTTGCATCTAGGCCTTTATTAGATTACTTCTAGATAGAGACCTAGCCATTAGGGAGTCAAATGAGAGTTTCTCTTCTAGTCAAAGATCTATTATTCTTAGATAGAATAGTCATAAATATTAAAGTTCAAATTGGGGGAAAGTTCATAATGGATCTTGTGTCCCTAGACATGAGGGATTTTGATGTGATTCTTGGCATGGATTGACTATATTGTCTTTGGGTTACATAAGATTATTATAAAAAGGAAGTAAGGTTGCATAAGCTAGGCAAATTAGAGGTATAGTTTAGGAGAATATGTAAAAAGATATTTTCCAGTATGATCTTTGCCATGGCAGCACAAACAATGTTGTGTAAGAGTTGTTAGGGTTATCTAGCTTATGTAGTGGAGAGGGGAAAAGGGGACTTTAGTGGATTTCTTTTGTTAGAGAGTTCCCCAATGTATTCCCAGATAATATAGTAGGATTTCTTTTAGATAGAGAAGTGGAGTTTATCATTGTTTTGATCCTAGGGACTAGACCAATTCCATTCCTCCTTATAGGATGGATCCTGCAAAGTTGAGGGAGCTTAAGGCTCAGTTAGAAGAATTGTTGAGTAAGGGATTCATTTGGCCAAGCATATCCCTTGAGCTCCTATTCTCTTAATAAAAAAAAGATGGGAGTTTGTAGTTGTGTATAGATTTCAGACCGCTAAATAGAGTTTTCATCCATAATCATTATCCACTCCCCAGGATTGATGAATTATTAGATTAGCTCAAGGGGTCTCGAGTGTACTATAAGGTAGATTTGAGGTTGGGGTATCATTAGTTGAGGGTGTATGAGGGTGATGTTCCTATGATTGCATTCAAGACATGCAATAGACATTATGAGTTTTTGGTGATGCTGTTTGGCTTGAATAATATCATGGCAGTATTTATGGATTTGATGAACTTAGTAATCTAGTTGTATTTGGATAGGTTCATCATAGTTTTTATTGATGATATCTTTGTGTATTCAAGTAGTCTATATGAACATTCAAAGCACATGATAATTGTGTTACAGACTCTAAGGGAGTGTCAATTGAATGCCATGTTGAACAATTGCCAATTTTGACTAGGTAGAAATCATTTATAGGTTATGTGATCTTAGCTGATGGGATGAGTGTGGATCCCCAAAAAATAGAAGCTATGGCAAGCTAGAAATGACCAAAGAATGTGCAAGAGATTAGGAGCTTTCTTGGTTTAGCTGGGTAATATAGGAAGTTTGTTGAAGGATTCTCCAAGATAGCAACCCTACTGAACAAGCTGGCAAGGAAAGATATCAAGTATGATTGGGTGGATACCTCCTAGTAGACTTTTGAGGAGATGAAAAGTAAATTGACTTCAGTTATATGTCTAGCTTTGCCCAATGGGAAAGATGAGTTTGTGATTTATAATGATGCTTATCAGTTGTACATTGGTTGTGTTCTGATGTAGACTGAAAGGATATGATTTTACCTATATGTTGTGTGACCCTAATGTGGCTTATGTGTGAAGTTTTATTAAAATATGAATCCATTTCAAATAGTTGCTTTGTAAGCCTATGTTAAGTTTTGCATGATTATGTATGTGATTAATATTTTTGCCATATTCTTTTGAGTGTGTAGGGTAAAAGTAGATGTGAAGAAATTGTGAAGTCATCCTCAATTATTGTAAATAGAGATATGAGCATTCTAAACTTTATATTTTCAATACTAGTGTATTGTTTATAAATTATTTTATGATTTGTATGTTATTATAAACTTGTGGTTTTGATTTTTTTATCATATTTTAAAGCTTTTAGTCTTTACTTGTTAAACCATATTCTAAAGCTTATCATAATGATTTGTTAAACCATATTTTATAAAATAAGTAAGTAAGCAATATGTTCTATTAAGCAAGCAAAAATTATAATTTATAAGTTAGGCCTTAAGAAATCCTCAGTTTTAAATAAGCATTACCGATCATATGTATTATGTATGTGCATAGGTAGGTAAGACATGATTTCATTGCATTTTATATTTGCATGATCGGAAAATTTAGCTCATGCATTAAGGCATATTAGAGGAGGACCATAACATGTACTAAAGTATACATGGTTAGCATGCTAGCTTATTATGTGGTGATGAAATATTCCACCATATTTATCGGAATAGGTGACATGGACATGTGGTCATAATGCTTACATGAAGAGAGATAGGTTTCACATGTTTACTAGGGTTCAATAAGAAATAAAGGCCTCTAGCAGTTGATTATTATATTTATAAGTATTTTCATATATAGCTTAAAACCAATCATTAATAATGAAGCAAGTATTTTTATGAAATGTATTTAAAACTTATATACCAAAGCAAGCAAGATTTTCTTAAAGTATGTTGTAAAAAACAATAGTTTTACATATTTGAAGACATTTTCCAAAATAAAGTAAGCATTTTATAAAGTACACACTAACTAAGCTCTTGTAGTTCATTATTTTCCTATTTTCAAAAATTTATCTTCCATATACATGTATATTGGATGCTGAGACAAATTAGACTCTTCTTATCTTCTAGTTATATGTGTTGTATTTACTCACTATTATATATTTTTACGTAACTAACTTTTTTTATAAAATACTTCGAACTCGTATAGTGGTGCATATGTATGTACATAATTTTGTTTTATAAAAAAGTGACGAGCCTAAGGCTCATTTGAAAAAAAAAAGTGTTGTTGGTTGTCATATATTGAAGTATCAATTTCATTATAAGTTTTGGAACATGTATACAAGTATTCTGCAATCAACATGACTTAGCTTCATAGGATTCTCTAGTCCTTGGAAGTATCCCTAAGAGTTTTAGTGGGGTTGTTGGCACATTGCCTGCTAGAAAGGGTGTGGTGTTTCAGGTTGATCAAACTGCATGTCTTAAAATAATAAGTTATTTATGAACTTATAATCACTTGTAAGCTCATAAGTAAAAATGAAAAATTAATGACTTTGCAAAAGTAAAAGGAAAAGGCAAGGTCAGAATCTCTATTTCCACTTTCACATGACAAAAAATTATTGATAATATGTTGTTGGTTCCTGAGTCAAACCATAACATCCTAAGTGCAAGACAACTCATGCAAAATAAATTTAAAATAGTATTCAAAGGAAATGAACGTACTTTCTATGATAGAGTTAAAAGATACTCTTTGGATAGATATGTATAGAGGCAAAAGCTTTTCTTTAACTCTTGATAATAATGTAGGTATTTCAATAAGCATACAAACCATTCAAGTAACTAATTTATCGCATAAAAGGATGAGATGCTTAAATGATAGAAGCACAAAGATTCTTAGTCAAAAAAAAATTAGTAAGTTGTCTGCCCTCTTGCCTCAATATGTCCACATCTATCTATGAAAGTATGTCTTAGAAAAATAGTCCAGAGAACTCTTTCCAAAAGCAATTGTCTGGAGATCATCCACACCACTTGAATTACTTCACTCTAATATTTGTGGACCAATGTTTGTCTAATCCTTGCTAAATAATAAATACTTTATGTTTTTTTGTTGATGATTGCACTAGCATGATGTGAGTGTATTTTATAAAGAGTTTGATGAGTTATAATAGTTGAATAAGATGAAGTTAAAGAAATTATAGAATTCACGACAACTTTTAATGTGATGGCCAAAATTTAAAAATCCATGGCATTTCTTGATGTCATGCCTCAAACAAAGGAAAAGTTTAGTCTTTCATTATAGAGATTCTATACAAAATACCATCAAGATAATTTTAATTTTTCTACATAGCATCATTGGTGGATACTTAAAAAAGAAGGAGAAAATAAGTGAACAATTATATGAAAAAGCTAACATGGATAGTAGAAATTATGGGTAGAAAAAAACTTGATGATTGACTAGCTATGGACATTAAGCATAATACTGCTTGAAAGGCAACCGAAACACTTTGTTTATTGTTATTTTTATTTGGGTGAAGAAGTTTTTTTACATGCAACTCATATATTGACATTAATTCACCACAATAACCTTTCTATTTTTAGGAATAGTAGTTTCAAACTAGCTGCTAATTTGATTTCACTCAATAAAGTTGTGGAAAACATCCATCACTATGACTTCTCATTTCAAAGGTCATAAAAACCTCTAGTGATGTGACATCTCATTTATTAAGTCGTGGCATTATTATATTACCATGAATTCTCATTTATAAAAATCCATGGTTGGTAGAATATATATTATGGAAATGATGAAATTGTTTTCTCAAACCTTAACCTTTCTTTCTCCTGAATCCATCCGAAACCCTAAATTGAAATCACAAATATGCTATGCTGCAATAGGAAAACCATGGATATAGGCTTGCATTCTAAGCTAAAGGGGAAGAATATGGTGGGATAAATGGGTAACAAGGATAAATCTAAGTGGTTGAAATCCAGCTTTGGTAAGGAATCACTGAAGCTATTGTGCCCATTCTAACTTTTTACATAGAGCAAGACAGAATGTGGATGAATTTATTTTTGTCCAAAAAGAACTTTATTAAAGAGTGAGATTTCAATGAATATAAATAATCTTTGTAGCAAATCCCTGAAAAGAAAGATTGGTTTGTATTTTTGCATGCATAGAGAAAGGGAAAATACATCATTCATGAGATATTGTTATGCCAATTTGAAGGATAGAAATGAGAAGAGATATTACATGTATGGATATTGGGTCTACTTTGATAGGATAATTTTAAATGAATTCTTGGATTGTCATGAGTAAAGGATAATAAATTTTTAAATTCCCTAAAGAAGCGATACAATTTTCAAGTAATTTCAAAAGCTTTGATGTATAGAAAGAGAGAATGAGAGCGACTTTGAAGAGTACATATAGATTTTTGATACATGGATAACTCATGGAGGTGAGTAAAGTATGATGGTATTTTTGTACTTCTTTTTTTAGACTACATTCTAAGTCTTAACCATCACACGAGAGAGAACAATTTTTCTTTAAGTCCTCTTGATTGTTGTACTTTTGATGTGGGTAAGATAGTTGAGAAATTCATTCTCAATTATTAAGAGGGTAAATTATCTGGCTAAATAATTCATCTATCTCAATTATCTTATAATTCAAAGCTAAATGAGTCCCTTTGGGTGATAATATAGATAAATTATATTCGAGGTCATCCCCCAAATATTTTGGGCATTAAAAGAGGGTTTGGAAGAGACAAAAAACCAATTCTCAAATAAAGCCAATTCTCAAATGGAAAGAATCAACTTATTTGGAGTAAGAAAGGTCATCTTTCACTAAAACTGAACTAGTAGCAGCGAAAAGAAGTATATGAAGATATGAAGAGAGAGAAACCAATAATGAGCATTCTTTGGGGAAGAAAAAGGTATGATGAGAAATATTATTCTTATTTTAGACAAAAAATAGTTGGAAGCTAGAGATATAGAAGCACCACCTTATGGAGGAGATAGGCAATTTTCATATAATGATGGTAGTGAACGTGAAAAGATGAGATGCATGTTGGGAAATACAATTCCAACAAAAAGTACTATTATTTGTAGCAGTATAAGTAAAGTTTGAAGACAAGATTTTGATACTCTTGGAAAGAATGAAGAAATATGTTGAAGCTGATGTAATGGGAAATACATAGTTTTCATATAAGTTCGTTACAATGGAATGGAAGATAATAGTGACTAACAGAGATTAGAGGTTGGGAACTGGCATGCTAGTCCGATAGAATCAATAGATTGAAGAATTGAGGTAATGTAATAAAAACTAAAAAGACTTGTACCATGCAATGTGATCGTTTGAAGATGAACTAAATTTGATTGGGAGAAAAGAAGATATATTGTGTGACATAATTGTGAAGATATTGGATTAAGCATCAAGTTCTAGAGGAGATCTATAAAGACCATCCACTTTGTTGCTACCATTTGAGCTTTCTATATCTAATTTTATCTTGAAGGAGTATGATCATAAAGATAAATCATAAAGAAAACTACCATGAACATGTGGATATATGATAAATTATTTTTTTTTGCATATTTAAAAGAGTTTGGATGTGGTTGTAATAATATGGAAGTTGTGTTATATTGTTCCTATTTTTTATAAGTATGAGATAAATTTCTCAAGAATGAGCAGTAATTTTAGCGTGTGAATTTATTCGATATATCAAATGCTGAATAATACTAACTATTTATACTATTTTCATATTGTGTTTGCTTAAAAGAGGCCCTTATTTGTACTAATTTCATAAAAACTAAAATTTTAAATATTTTGAAAAATAGTTGTGAAATTAGGAGTTATTAGAGTGAAATATGCAGCTTGATAAAGTTAGTGAGCAGAAAAGGAGAGAAAAATCATACAAGACTTAGCATTTAATATCATACTACTTGATAATATCTTTGAGTACATATAGATTAGTTTTAGGTTTCATTCTTGGTCAAAACTATGCGCATATAGTCATGATAATCTTTATGCACTATTACTTTATCATATTATTGATTAAAACCATTTATTGTGTAACATATTCAATTGTTTGTGAAGAATTATTAGAATCATAGTTGAATTAGTTTGAAATAATTTTACAATTATGATATAAATTTTACATCATAGTACCTAACTAATTTAGTAGTGCTAAAAGTCATGATAGTCTCCACACATTGTGACTATTCGTTTACTAAGCCATAGAATACTAAATTCAATGTCATGACTATGATTTGGTCTCTTGACTTTTGACTATGAAATTTTATAGAGAGCTAAACTTGAGTTATGACCACCACAAATATTATGACTTTTAGCTCAAAAGACAAACTAATGTCATGATCATTCTTCAATATCATGACTTTGGGGTACAAAAGCAAATGCATAAGTAGCAACCATACTCAATACTCTAACTTTGTGTTATAGAGGCCAAAAATATTATCGTACATTTTCTCTGCATCACGACAATCAAGTAGAGGAAAGAGACCAGAACTATGACTCATTCCTAGTGCTACAACTTTTGTATTATAGAATTGAAAAGCCTAAGCCATGATTTTTATTTAGTACCATATCTTCTCATTGAAAAACCTCATACAAAATGCATGGGTATATAAGGAAAACACTAAGAGTCCAAAAAAAATATATGAAAGACTCGAGGAAGATGATCCAAAAGACCCAAAACTCTATTTTTGGGGCAATCCAGGAGTAACAAAAAAGATACAAGAACAAACATAAATCCCAAGAGGTGTGCATACATCCTAACCCTTCCTAGGGAAAAATCCAAGTGACATTGAGTAAGTTTTGAGGAATTTAAGTTTTAAAATTTAGATTCTTCCTATGTTTGAAAATTGGGCACATGGATTTGTATATAAAAATTTCCTACTTGTCTCGTATTATAATTCTTTTCAAATTAAGGCTAAAAGAATAATATAGAGATGGTTAAATGTATATATGTGTGATGGATGCTTATTTTAAGGTTTGAATGTGATATATGAATTTATTTGGTTATTGATAGTTTGGTAGTTAAATAAAATTAAGACTAGGGTTTTATATATTGGTGGCTTCATACATAATTGGAATGGGAAAGATGATAGGTATGCTATGAAAATTGGGCACATCTTGTTGATGACCAAGTCTTGGGACTAATTTGGCATGAATTTTTGATTAAGAGTCTAAATCTTTCTTGGCACTTCCTAATGTCATGGGGAAGGTAGGGTGGTGGCTAACAAGACTATATGTCTTATGTTTGTGAGATTGACTATTTTATTTTTCGTGGACACCCATGACTTGGAAGTAAAGTTTGATAATTAATATTATTTTTCAATTGATTTTGAAGCTACAAACTCTGGAGCAAAAGAAAGAAGTAAAGGTGCTTTCATAGCTACAATACAAAGATTGGTATGTAGCTAAGTGGTAATCATGCTAACAACATAGAAAGGGTGGATTTTAAGTAGAGTTGAGCCATATTTTGCTTGTTCCACTAGGTTGCATTCAATTTTTGTTTCAGACTTTCCAAGTAGAAAACATTTTGTATATCAACTTCTCAATAAGTGAATGAAGTAAGACATTTGGTCAATTAGTGTCTTGCTTGCCCTTATTAATGGACAACATGATTGCTCATTCATGCATAACATTCCTATTGTGTTGGATTCTACTCTTAACTATGTCAATTCATAATAGCTAGATTTTTAAACAAACCCATAGGATGGATTCCCTCCTCTTCCCAAGTGGCATGCTTTGGCTAGAGATGATACATTCTTTAAATAATTATTTGTCTTGGGGAAACACATAAATGTGCATCTAGCACATCTAAATATCTTATGCTTGTGAATATCTTCTTCCTTTTTAACCTATCTCTATTCCTTCCTCCAAAAGGTATTCAATTTCAAAAGATATGATTCAATTACTATAACCCAGTGGTTTAGAGTACTAGTGTTTATCCATGATTCTTGCAAAAAACACAATGACACCTTTTTCAACTATCCCATTAGCTAATGTCCAAGTTGTTGATTCATGTATGTGTTATTAGGCTAGTCTGGTACTAGCTAACAAATAGCATTCGCTCAACCATGCCTGCCTCAACCCGACAATAATCATTTTTTTTAAATCATGAAGCAATTTCAGTAATTTTTTTTCCCAACCGAGAACATGACCCATGCATAATTCATTACTTGGGCTGATTTGGCCCAAGTGGGCTAATTTCTCGAGTCACGTTGTGTTTCATGCTTTAGCAGTATGCATGCCAAAAACCCCCTACCCTGCATGACCCATGTCAGTTTTCATGTGATTTCTTTCATGAACCATGTCAAGGTTGCCCAACCTTTTTTCTACCTTTACCCAAACTCACAATGTTTGTCATAAAATCAAAAAATCATAGTTGCTCATTGTAAGTTCTTGACTCAACCACCATGATATTTCTGCAAGTTATGATTTTGATCATTTGGAGAGAAAGAGGCGAGATTTGTATGAGAATAGGAGATGAGAGAAAAGGAAAGACAACTGTGGATAAGTTAGTTTATAATGCACTGTGTATCAAATCCACAAGTGTACTAGTGCATTAAAGGTTCACTGTGTGTGTAGCAGGGTGTGCCATGGGCGCAGTGAAGGTGCACTGTGGGTGTAGTGGTTGTTCAAGTGGGGGAAGCATGGAAGCCTTTTATGCATTGATAAGTTCAAACATGGGCCACTAGTTATTTGAGGTGAGCATTAATAAGTATAGAAGATCCACTTAGGCCTCCAAGCTCAACCCTAAGCTTATATTTATTACGATAAGCCAATAAAAAGATATTTTAAATTTTTTGTTGTAGTTACTATTTATGTATCATGATTGTATTGGATGATTGAGTCTGCTAAAAATGTAGTCGTGTTATTTGATATTTATGCTTATTATGGGTATGTAACATGGTTAGCATGGGTGATTAGGTCTCTTGGAGACTTCTCCACCAATGTGTATGTTTATTGTAACAGTTATGTACAAAAGTATTAAGAAAACATGAATATAATATAGAGAAGTTTGTCGTTGTTAGTTCTGGTTCTCATCCAAGAGAACTAAATATTTTCTGCAACTCATATTTTTTGTTTAACATTGGAACTATGATGTTATGTCCATCTTGTAGCCTTGGCTGCTTGACATGTTACCGTGTAACACACCCATGTCTACCAAATATAAATGCAATAATGATAGATTCACCTCTTCTGCAAACCTAACTAATATGAAAATTCTATTTATATTAAAGCAGCATTGAGATAATTACGTACCAAATTAGATTCTCACTTTTAGGTCATATAATGGCAAACCCAAGCCCTGAAAGAACCATGTGAGTGGATGACTACACTAAATTTATAATATGATCAAGTCAATAGTTTGCCTGAATATATGAGTAGTTCTATGGAAGTCTCTATAATGAAACCTATCACTACAATGGAAACCAAGTATATCTCATATGTAATAGCAACTTTTAGGCGCACTATGACCTAATTAATTTCTCCAAATTTGATGATACTAAGAGCATTTTTAATCACATTGAACAAAATAAATACTCAAAATATATTTAAATATTAAATTCACTACTTTTGTTAGTAATTTTTTAAAATACACTCCAACCACACTCTATTTACACCTAACTTCCAATAATTAAAAAAAAAAATCATACATATATATAGAGAGAGATAGAGACAATATAAGGGAGATAGAAAATTTACCAAACTCAAATAGCTCTCCACATTTGTTACGCCATTTACGTAAATTGAGAAATAAAGAATAAAATAAAGAGTAAGTTTAATTTTTTTTTAATACCTAGCTAGCTAAAATAACTATAAGTGAAAAAATAGAGAATGAGATGAAAATCCTCTAATCTTCTCACGGATAAATATTTAGTCATGAGAGATTTTTTAATTCTGATGAAGTGAAAAATAATTCACCAAATTTGAAACACTCACGAGTAGAAGGGGATTCGCAAAAAAATACTAGAATAAATTATGTTTAAATTTTTTAAAAATATTTATAAAAAAGGAGCTAATATTTTAAAATAAAAAAATATTTACATTCTGGTGCATTTTTTAATTGGAAAGCTAAAATTATCCCCAATTTTAGATGTCAGCATATTAAAAAAACTTATACATTTAAATGTGTATATATATAAAGACAAAGACACAGACACAGACACAGACACAGACACAGACACAGACACAGACACAGACACAGACACAGACACAGACACAGACACAGACACAGACACAGACACAGACACAGACACAGACACAGACACAGACACAGACACAGACACAGACACAGACACAGACACAGACACAGACACAGACACAGACACAGACACAGACACAGACACAGACACAGACACAGACACAGACACAGACACAGACACAGACACAGACACAGACACAGACACAGACACAGACACAGACACAGACACAGACACAGACACAGACACAGACACAGACACAGACACAGACACAGACACAGACACAGACACAGACACAGACACAGACACAGACACAGACACAGACACAGACACAGACACAGACACAGACACAGACACAGACACAGACACAGACACAGACACAGACACAGACACACAGACAGACACACACAAATGTGTGTGTGGGTGTGTGTGTTTTTATGAATACATTTAAAAAATACAATTTAAAATGCACCAAGACCACTGAATCTATCTGACTTTGGTTCATGTAAAATAGTTTGTGTACAAAAATTGAAAAAAAAGATTGGCAACCAGCTAATTGCAGAAGCAAAATAACATGGAAGTGAACGTATACATACATTATACACAACCATCAACACAAGAAATAGGCCTACACTACAATAAATTAGCATGATCATGAATTACAGCACTGATAAATTACATTTTTTTTATAAAAAAAAATGGAGAAGTGATTATAAACCAGCCTCAATGACGTTACGCACCGTTGCAAAAAACAAGTTATTATTCCCTTGAATACTGCATAAGCTCAAACCACTGCCCACAAAAGAAGATAAAAAAAAAAGTTAAAATTTGCCGGCTAGGTTTTTTTTATTAGTCATTATTTAATCTAAAAAAAAAACATAATTTACCTGTCTCAACAGATTGGCAAGCGTACTAGGAAGTTCTTCAATGTTCCTCAACACAATATAGTAAGGGAATGGGAAGGAATGTAAGAACTTGGTAAATTTAATAACTCGCTCCCCACCTTGCTCCACAAATGATGCTTCCTACACGGGCACACACTCATCTTGCGTCAGAAAGCATCATGTAACACGAGCAGACGCACAGCAGAGCACACCCACCATGGGCATAACCATAGGCTTGCTGGGTGCGGTCCAAGTCTAATTAAGAGAGAAATTAGGATCGTCTTACCATCTGATCCATGATGGATTCCTGCAGGCTATCAAGAAGAAGAAACGCTACCATCCGCTTGCGGCTTAAGAAATCTCTAACGCAGCGCTTCAATCTTTCCTGTAAAAAAATACAAAAATAAAATATTAATTATCTTTAGTTCCTCGGATGGTGCTGTGCATGTGCATGTGCATGTGCACTGTAAAAAATACAAACACAAAATATTAATCATCATCATCATCATTAGTTCCTCGGATAGTGCTATGCATGTGCATGTGCACTGTAAAAAATACAATTACAAAATATTAATCATCATCATCATTAGTTCCTCGGATAGTGCATGTGAATGTGTAAGTGCATGCGCATGCGTGGGCGTGTGTTATGTATAAATACTATCTCAACATTTGTATGCTAATGGTAACAGTGAGAAACAAAAAACAAAGGCTTCATTTCAATGAGGAAGAGGGGAAACATGCTACCTTCTCGTGGAAACGGCCATCGGCAATAATTAAAACAAGCTGTTGAAGTGGATTGTGGCCAGAGGGGAGCCGCGCCCTTGCAACTGCAGCGTCCAAAATATTGTTGAGATATTTCAGCAGATCAGCCACTGGTTCATCTGTGATGGTGTTCTCCTGGCTGAAAGTGAGGCTGGATAGAATCTGTGGCAAGAAGGGAGGAAGATTAAAAAAAAATAAAATAATAATAATAATAAATCAGACAGATCACAGTGGGTCCCACAGAGAAGATGATGCAAGTTTTGTTGTTGCTATTGTCGTTCACCTTTATTCCTGCTTCGCTGGTGAAGCTCTGGGCGAAATCATGAAGCAGCTTTACATTTCCCTTCTTTCCAAAGCTCGTTACTGCCAAGCTACCAATTTCCATGTGCGACATGGCCCGACATACCGTCACCAAAGCTTCAATGGCAAAATCACCACAGCAGCTCTCCGACATGCTCCGTGAATCATCCACCGCTATCACAACTTGGTAATCTCGTTTATTGGCCCGACTTCGTCTCAGCCATATTTTATCTTTCTGGTAGTGACTTGCTATGTAAGGGATTACCTATCAAAATTAAAAAAAAAAAAAATTTTAAAAAATAAAAAAAAAATAAAAAAAAAATAAAAAAAAATAAAAAAAAAATAAAAAAAAAATTAAAAAAAAATTAAAAAAAAATTAAAAAAAAATTAAAAAAAAATTAAAAAAAAAAACTAAAAAAAAAATTAAAAAAAAATTAAAAAAAAAATTAAAAAAAAAATTAAAAAAAAATTAAAAAAAATTAAAAAAATATATAAAAAATATAAAAAAATATAAAAAAATATAAAAAATATAAAAAATATAAAAAAATATAAAAAAGTATAAAAAAGTATTAAAAAAAATATAAAAAAGTAAAAAGAAATAAAAGAAATAAAAGAAATAAAAAATAAAAAATAAAAAATTATCCACTGCCTGTCCTCTCACAATTGAATTGACTGCGATGTAGCTCACCTTCTTCATGTTGATGCGTTTCCCCGTCTTATAGTCTCCTTGTAATTTGCTAGCCAGGGTGGGTTCCAGAACGAGTCTCAACTGTTCTGCCAGCAGATTGGACAGCCTCATCGTTCGCAGTTCATACCTCCCCCAAAGAGAAGCAGCAGCAGCAGCATCATGTTTGATGATACCTAGGGCAGCAGCATTTTCATGAACCTGGGGTCTCTCTATATAGTCGTTGTCATCATCATCATCACGCTGACTAATTCGATGAGCATCCTCCATCTTTATGGATACCACACTGTTGCGGAGGCTCCTTGGATCACCACCACCACCACCACCACCACCATCATCAAGACGGCCACAAACGCTAGAAATTGTTTCTGCGGGCCATTCCTCAGCATCACCGGCCTGCGTTTTCTGTTCCATTTTCTTTTTGATGGCCGAAGTAGAACAACACTGTCTAAGAGTCCACTCTTCTGGACTCTCCTCATCAATTTGCATCTCCGAGTCATCCTCGTGAGCTGCGGGATTCTCCTTTTCTAGGGAATTGCCGTCGGCACTTGTATCGATCTGTTCCGGAGCAGCAGGACCCAGCGCTTGGCAAGTCCCCTTCTCCAACCCAGAAACAAAACCATATTCGTCAGCACTTTCTCCACCGTCTCCCTCACCAGCTACCTCTGCATCGTCAGCAGGCCGGAGATCGGAAGATACCTTTGCTCTATCACTCCACTTCTCAAGCGCATCGCCAGCATTCCTATAAGGATTTGGTTGGCTGAGAGGTGACGGTTCTTTCCTTGAGAATGATGCGTCCAGTGGGTCTCTGGGGAACCTTCTTCCACCGGACGAGTCTGGCACAAGAGTTTCCATCCCGCGAGTGCTAGCCAACGGGAAATTTGTTGCGGAGGCAAAATCATCATCGCCGCCCCCACCACCGCAGCCATCATCAAAATCATCATCATCGCCAAGCTCTGCATCACGTACATGGCCGCTAGATGGATCTCCACCCACGTCTTTCCTTGAGGGCACGCAGCTCATCTCCCCGCTCTCCTTGTTCTCTTCGTTTGGATCAGCATTCTCCGTAGTTTGATCCCCTGGTCCGGCCTCCGCAACTTGCGTTGTTTCCTCGCCGGGAGGAACAACATTATCACCATCATCTTCTTCTTCATCCTCGGGCTTCCCATCCTCGGTGCCACATGCATCGTTTTGGCATTCCGCTTCTTCATTCACATCCAGCTTCTCTTTCTCGGGCACCCCAGGAGCAACATCCACATCTTCATCATCTCGTGGATCCGATTCATCTAGATTTCTTCCAGCTGCATCAGCGAAAGATTCTGCTTTATCCGTGATCATCTCGTCCGATTGCTCTTCCCCACCACCACCTTCATCTTCATCCCCATCACCCTGGTTTCCCAGTTCATCCTCGCGTTTATCAACGTCTTCGAGATTAAACTCGTCATCATCCTCGGTGACGGGAGATGCATCTTCCTTGCATCCGAGGTCTCTATTATTAGGATCGGCATCCTTGACCGGAGGACCTGATTGATATTTTTCTTTTGCGTTGTTCGGATCTTCATCTTCGTTCCGGTCCCACAGTTTCTCACCGGCAACCTCACCACTGTCTCCAGCTTCCCCCACCCTAGTGTCCAGTTGCTCAGCCTCATCATCTGCATCACCACTCTCCTCCCCACTCTCTTCACTGACGCTAACCATGTCAGCATCAAAATCATTTTCCATCTCAATCCCCTTCTCATCCGTGCCTTCTTGAGCTTCGCCCGAGGGATGATCTGGGGCTTCATCAAGCTGTAGTTTCGTAAACAAATTAAAAAAAAAAAAACACACATAAATGGCCAATTAACAAATTATTTAAATCCGACCTTTCATCCTATTTTCTAAAAATTATTTAAATCCGACCAATTCTACGATTTCACACCTTTTCAGCTGCTCCCAGCAATTGATCTTCATCATTGATCTGACCGCTGATATCGGTTTTGCCACAGCCTTCTCCCATGCCAGTCCCACTTGCATCTTTAGATCTACAGCCATCATCACCATCATCCAACGGTTCATTAGACGCGCAACCGAAGCCTTTGGAGAACAGTGAAGCCAAGACATTTGCTAGCACGTAGGCTATAGCAGACACCTACGCACGAGCACGGTTATTCAGAACCATCGCACCATATTGTCCATTATAATAAGCAAATACAAGGCCAACAAATACAGGCTAAAAGACTTACAACTTTATGCACGGCTAATAAATCTTGAAGCAAGCCATCGCAAAAAGTTAACAGCCGGTCCAAAAGTACATGAAGATACTCAATATACATTCCAATGTGAAGAATATGCTCCATGGGAAGACCTGCCAGTTTTCTCTGCATTTACACGAAAAAAAAAATTATCAATTTTTTATAAATTTTCAAAATTATTATTAAAAAAAAAAATTATATTGTGAATATGTATTATTAATCGAGGCATAATCATTTTAAAAAGACGAATTTCCCTCATCATTGCTAATCTGACTATGCCGATAATCTCTAAACATATATCATTTTTTATATTCTTCTCAATAAAAAAATTTTTTATTTATTGAGAAGAATCTAAAAAATAAATAATTATCCACACAAAATAAATACAATTAGCCAAGTTATTATCAGATAATTAAATTTTTTTATGAATATTTTATATCTAGTAAAATTTAAGTGACAAACTAATATTTATAAATAAGTCTACACATGAATCGAGTGATGAGTCAATAGATATATGTGTTGATATACTGAAATTAAATAGAATATCCAAAATGTATCTCTTTTGAAAAAAAAATCATCCCTCTTGAATATTTAATATCTATATCAAAAAAATATCTCATGCATAATAAATTTTTTAACAGAAATGTATTTTATAAAAAATAATTTCAACTTTGATATGTCCAACTAGAGTGCTTGGGCCTATGTTGGGCGCACCCTCGGCACAAATTGTGCGGAGGGTTTTTGGCCCGCGTGCCGTGCCAGGCACGGCACGGGTGACAGGTACGTGGGCACGACATGGATAACCTCGCTCCGAGCGACGTCCGATGAGGAATGACACGAGGATGCAGCACCAAAACCCTAATATTTTAAAAATTCAACCGACCCGATCTGAACCAGCCCACACGAACAGGGCCGAATCAGCCCGAACCTGAGTAATTTTTGGGTCGCAAGCTCGTGGCGAGTCTGCCCTCCAAGGAACTGCGTTGTGCTAGGCACGACACGCCATCCTGGGTGAGCCTTAAAAAATGAGCCGGCCCAGCCCATCATAGCCCAGCCCATCCTACCCCAACCCGTTTGACATCTCTATGCCTAACTAATCATCCCATATACTTAAAATATTATTGATATATATAAATAATATCATATACTTCTTAATCCAAATTAAAAGAAATAAGAATAATCTACTATAAATATTTTAAGACCAAATATAGTAAGTATAAAAAAATCAACTAAACATTGGAGTAAAAAATTATGCTAAACTATAAAATATCTTTTGTAGTCTATACACCATAAATAAAGCCTTAACAATTTATAATATTATATTGAAAATGATTTAGTATCATCATCGCTGCATTGACTCCCATGGGATATATCATCATCAACGAATAAATAATTTTTCCTACCCAAATCAAATTGTCAAACATCCAACCACCTCAAAAAAATAATAAATAACATAAAAATCTACTATACATCAATATTTTAGTGATATTATGAGGCAGAGCTATGATAACAACCAAAATCTTTCATCGATTATTGTTGCTAGAGCTCCTAGATGGTGCGCCATCGCCAACACACCCCATCATCATAGAACTACCTCTGATACCTTGTGAAGTTCACATGCCAAAACTCTTAAGAGTTTGTACCAAAAAAAAAAGAGAGAGAACATTAAAAAAAACTAATTTTTTATTAAAATAAAAAGTTAATTTATAAATACAACATTATATATATTTATATATATATATAAAGAGAGAGAGAGAGAGAGAGTATTTGATAGCTCACAAGTCGATGAGTGCTCCCAAAAAAAGAACAAAAAATAAAATTACTAAAAATAAACTAAAACTCAATAAGACTTCAATGGGATACAGATGTCACTCATCAAAGGCAAAGAGAATTATTAATAGTGTTAATGTGATATTCTTTAAGAATAATTCCTTTTATAAGGATTCAATTCAAGAGAAATAGTCGAGTAACCTATATGTGACATTCAAGTACCATAATGATAGATTCGTTCCCAAGTTAAATTATTAATATTCAAATATGCAAAAACTCTAAAAGTGCTCCTATGTTTTTACTTGATACGACTAACATAATTGATTTTGAAATATTATTCTTCCACAATGAGGAAGATGAAAATGAAGCACTTGATGATCTCAACTTAAAGAAATATACTAAATGGATATATTTGCAGTCTTCCCCAGATGAGTCTCACATTGCATCAGCAAATCCAATTTAGAGTAAAGGTGACAAATGGGGTAAGTGGCTTAGGCATATCCCGGCTGAGTTGTGCCTGACCCGACACGACATGAGGCACGACTCGTGCCGTGATGGGCAAAGAGGTGCAAGGCCTCGTTCCGGGCATGAACTAGGAACACGAAGCTTAAATATTTATTTATGTAAAATTAACCGAATTATTTACATACTACGACAATAAGTTTGATAGTAGCTGTAACTAGGTTTCGAGTATAAATATAGACACCATTATTAAAACGATAACTTCTCCATTCAATTTAAGAAGAAAAAATAATAGGGTAAACTGCCAAATAAGAGTGAGCTATTTCGTTACCAAGATATCAATTATTGCTCAATTTTATTATATAACGATAATAAGAACTTTAATATTTTATAATTATAAAAATCATATGAGTCCACCTATCTCATATATTTTAAGATAACACGAAATCTACTAATTCCTCAGATGTCAAGCATAAAATTAAAATCTATTTTTTTGTTGCAATCAATATAATTTCGAATAAGAGATCGAGACTGTAGCCAAGATACTAGCATGTATGAAAGATCGAGAAGATTCGAAATTAGACATCCGAGATTATACTAAAACAAACGCAAAAAAGTTATCGATAGATAATGATTTGTGGGACTTTGAGAATGTTGAGCCCACCGCTAGTAATACAATTAGATGCTTATGCGATGATGATTAGTTGCATACATACACAAATTAATATTGGGATTGAGCTTGCATGTCTTATCGCATGAATCATGTTTATAATTAATAATTTTTATTTTATATTGTGACATTTTTTTATTTTTTTTTTGATTGGATTAGATGATAATTAAATATTTATGAATATTTTTTTTTGATATTTTTGATTATTAAACTTTATTATTTATGATTTATGTTGATGAATTTATTTTTTTATGATTTATGTGAAATAAATAAATAATATGTCACAACTCATAATGGGTAACTTTAAATTTGTATTTTATAAAAAAAAAATTAAACTTATTAATCCACAACCGATGGCGGTGAGGCAAGTCAATCTCGGTGATCGATGGACCTAGTCAGCTAGTTCTAGGTAGGCTGGCATCTCTGGGCTCACTCCGATCAAACCTGCATGGCCTAGCACAGCCCAGACCAAATTTGGCCAAACTTAGGCTGGGCAAGCTAGGCTGGGCAAGCTAGGCTGGGCTGATCATTATCTAGTTGTACCATGCCAAGCATGTCATGATTCGTGATTATCATACTAGGTCATGGCTGGCATGACAATTTGACCAAAATGGGCCACCAAAAAGTGAGTTGTGTAGACATAGCAGACCCATTTGACACCTCTAATTCGGAGTAATAACTCAGCCCTTATGATTTCACTACAAAAGAATCCATTGATGTCTATACCACACCCGATGTTATTAGTACTCTTTTATTCTTATTTTAGTATTATATATTTTAGTTTCTTATTCTTTTTTAGATATACATAATATCCAATACTTTTTCTAAGATACATAAACATACCAAAACATACTTAATATATCATGCAAATTAATATACACAAAGAGGAGATCTAAAAAAAAAATTTGATAAGCTCAAGACTAAATTGTTAGCAAAGAAATTTATAAAAACTTATGGCATTAACAATTGATATATTTTCTCATGTAGCCAATAAAATCACTATTAAATTGATACTTTCAATTATTCTATCTTACATATTGATTGTGTTATCTAGATATAAAAAATATATTCATTCTTACTTATCTCAAAGAATAAATGTCTATTCAACAACTATCATAATACATAATTTTTGAAAGGGTGGATAAATCATGACAAGTCCTTTATGGCCTGGAACAATCAACTAGAATATGATTTAGTAGATTTTCTTTTCCACATATCACATTTGGATGCAAATCGAACTAGCCTTATTTTTTCTAATATGAATCAAAATGTTAATATGTGATGTTTTATATATGTTAATGATATTCTGACTATAAAAAATATTAAATTAAATATATTCAAATTGAAATTATTTTGACGATCTATGTTTAATATGAAGAATTTATAACATCTTATGTTCCTCGATATTTAGCATTATACTCAGAAAATGTGATATTTATTTTGTAGATAAGATACATCATGAATTTTTGTATGATCTCAATATGTCAGGATATGCACCAATTGACTCATCACTTGATCCAAGTATGAGCTTATCTACATATGTCAATTCTACAAATATTTCTACTAGACATACGAGGATCATATGAAACAAATCTAATATTGATCAATCCATAGATTCTCTCAGACAGACTCATAAATATAATTTTTAGAATTTTCAAGTATATGAAAAATACTCTAGGACATTAGATTTCATATAGAAATCAAGATCATAGCTAAGTAGACTCATAAATCTATCATGAGTTCTCATATATTTATTTTAGTCAATTTTAATTTATATAAAATAAGATAAATACAATTATTTTTGGATATATTACACAAGCAAAGTATCAAAATATGATATCATTTATGTATGAGCTTCAGAGAATCATTTACTTCTTGAAAGAGTTTTACTATTCAATTCAGAAGCTGATGAAACTTTATTTTTGTGTAATCCAACAGCTCGATACATTATTACTAACTCAATCTTCTATAAGCAGATAAAATATATTAAAATTAATTATTATTTCATTAAGAGAATATATTAGATAATTTCATAGTAACTACCTAAGTACCTATTAGTGAATAGATTACAGGCATCTTCACAAAAACTCTAAGAATACAATAAAAAACACTCTTTTCTTCTAAGTTGAATGTTCATGATAAGTACGTACCAACTAGAAAGATTATACTTTCAAGATAGTACATGGGAACACCAGACATATGGGAGGGCTGCCCCAATCACTTAGAAAACCAAGAGGGGAGAAAAATAGTTATACTTTCAAAATTAATTTTTCACAATTTGAGAGCATCTGACATGTGGCTACTCCAAACCATTCATATAGAAGTTATACTTTCAAAAATAATTTTTCATTTTAATCTTAATAAAATTTACTCTCTTTTTTTCTCACCTTCCCTCCTCTTTCGTCTCCCTTCCCAACCCCAACCATGAGCCTAAAGCCTAATCAGCCCTCAACAATTAAGAAATATAATATCCTTATGAACTTCTCATCACTAAGTTATAATACATCTTCAATATTATTTTCTGCCAATAAATATTTTAAAAATCCATGTGTGGGCAATAGGTGCATAAAAAAATCACAAAAGCTTCAAATCCAAGATGAATTCAAGCTTTCCCTAGCAAGATTAATCATTAGAAATCCTAGATATATAATGAACTTACAGCATGAGAAATTGTTTGGTGAAGAACATCATATAAATCTTCAAGATGCAAATTCACAAAATATGACTGGTACAGATTTTCCCATGAAGTGATTTTTCCGAAAGAAGCTTCAACAAGAGCACATTCATTATTTGATATCCATTTCAATGAATCCAGAGTGAGAGAAATGGATCTTTTGATTGTCCCTTCAAATTCAGCTTCAAGCTCAGAATATTTTCCATTGCATATTTTGTTCAAGGATTCAACAGACTTCATGGCAATATTCAGCTCCTCACTTAACAACTTTCCCTGCACAATGTTGAGAAAAATCACCCAAAAAAAAATAAAAAAAAATAAAAAAAATAAAAAAAAAATAAAAAAAAAAAAAAAAAAAAAAAAAAAAAATAAAAAAAAATAAAAAAAAATAAAAAAAAATAAAAAAAAATAAAAAAAAATAAAAAAAAATAAAAAAAAATAAAAAAAAATAAAAAAAAATAAAAAAAATAAAAAAAAATAAAAAAATAAAAAAAATAAAAAAAATAAAAAAAATAAAAAAAAAGTTGAGAAAAATCACCACGTGCAAGACTGACTACCAAGCAATAAAATTTCGAATAAGCAATGAACACGCGAAGTACCTTATTCAACACATCAACAAAACGATCAAGAAGAGCTGTTGCAATGGATCTTTTCCCCAGTTCATGCTCTTTAAAGTCCATGATATCTTTCTCAAACTTAAAAATGACTTGAAAATTTTTGTAAACCAACAACTCCATTTCCTTTGAGATAACAAGAGGTCGAACAGAAGAGGAAGATTTTAAGCTGTCATGGTGAAGAACATCTTCATCTAACATTTCACGAGAAAGATTTTCCATAACTCCCGTATGGCCAAAAAAATAATCATCCAAAGAATCCTGTAAAAAATTTATGTAACAATATTTGGAAAGCTATGATCTTATGCAACAAAGGGAAATTAGATGTGTTTAAGCCACCACTAATACACTGGATCCTATACGATTTCAAAAGTTAAATGTGTTTGGTCGCAATTACTACTGAGACGATTGATCAGTATGAAAATTTATCGTTTGCATCTACTCTAGGGTTGGTAAGAGAGGAGGATTGAGAAAATGGTGGGAAAAATTAAAAATAAAAAAGTACCAAAAAAGAAAGAACAGAAGATTCTACCTTAGATCTCTTAACAACAGGAGCCAAATTTCCAATCAACTGAATAAGTAGAGCAACTTCTGATTTTACTCTCTGACAAGATGTCAAATGAGTACCATCCACTGTTCTAAGTAACAGCAATTCCTCAAGCAGGATAGCATTTAAACAATCAAAAAGTTGCTGGGTGAAACAAAGATATATTGATCATACAAACACAGTCAAAGTACAAGATACCAAATAAATTATCAAATTAAAACATCAAGATGGTACCTTCTGTCTCCACAAGCAATTATAAATAGCATGCTGGTTCTGAGCAATTGGCAACTCAGTCTCTTCTCTATTATCACAATCAGTGTGTTTTGAATATAAATCACCCAACACAGATAAACATTCTTTCAGGCACTTTAAATGAACAGAAAAACCATAGGCAGCATTACGGTGTGCCTGTTGTATGACCACCAGATGACCGAGAAAAGAGAGTGCTTGAGAAACCTGCATAAAATTAAAAATTAACTACATCCAAGAGAAACACTCATTTAATAAAAATTATATTAGTAACTTTATATGT
This sequence comes from Sapria himalayana, assembly GCA_029783825.1. Lineage (NCBI taxonomy): Eukaryota > Viridiplantae > Streptophyta > Magnoliopsida > Malpighiales > Rafflesiaceae > Sapria > Sapria himalayana. The sequence continues at coordinate 1,834,038 of JAREIK010003611.1, read as the reverse complement.
GTTTATTTTATTTCTCATAAAACAAATATTCTTGTTAAAATTATAAAAAACAAAATAATAAAAATAAAACTATATCCCATATCATGTTGATGTGTAGAAGTTCACAATATAATACAAGTAAGAAAGAAAAATAAATTGAGACATCTTCAATATATTCGTGATGAAGACTACTAATCGTTCTACTGCATTAACTTACATTAAAGTAATAATCTTATCACAAATATTATCTTTTTGAAAAATCAAATAATTCATCATTATATTGAGGTGTTAATTGGGCCGGGCTGCTTGGGCACGATTCAGCCATGCCTAGCCCAGCATGACATGATCCAGAATAGTGCCTAGTCCAAGATTGTACCAGCCCATTGCACGGCTCGTTCTGATCTAGGACGAGTCATGCCTCATGTCGGACCAAGACCAATAGCATGGTCCCCGATAAACTAGGACCAACTATAGTCAAGTCTCAGGTCATAGGTATAGTCTTATTAGGTGATGGCCCAACAAGGCAATTTTAAAAAAAAACCAATCAAGTGAGCTAGATATCGCTTACATGGCAGATCAAAATTGGGCGGTCATCCTCCTCCACCCTACCGCTAAATTGAATCAACATAATATTATATATATATGTATGTATGTATATATAAGTATGTGTTGGACTAAACTCTTAAAAAGAAATACCGATTAATACACTAAAAAATATGGTGCATCAAATCTAAGACAAATCCAACTTTGTGGTAAGATCTTACAAGTTGGATCTAGTTTAACTTTATTGACATCATTCATAATCATAATAATTTTAAAAGGAAAGAAATAATCAAACTGATTATAATCATGAGTCTCCCTATTTAATTTTAGGAGGATCCTAGAATAGTTAGTATTATACAAATCTACTTTTAACTTGCTTATCATAGGATCTTTATGCTTATATGTAAGAATTATATAATAAAATATTATAAATTAAAAAAATAATTAATAAATTTAAAAAATTTAATATAGTTGTGTCTATAATATCTAATATATAAACTAATCATGACAATGCATGATTTGCATACTTCACTACCTATTATGTAGACTCAAAATATAAATTTAATAAAAAAAAATTAAAATTTTCTGAGATTCTTCCACCTGAAAATGATTCTGCTACATATGAGTATATGACACAAAACTTTAGTGAACATAAAATTCAATATAATGAAATAGCTATTTATATGTTTGTTAGAACTATTAGAGATAGACTATTAAGTGAGATATTTCACATTAGATGCATCTGTCACGTGATTAAACTTATAATACATGAAAAATTAAAAATTATTTTTTACATTAGAAAAAAATAAGAAATTCACTAAAATATTTCAGGATACCGAATAGATAATAAGAGTTTAGCAGTCTATGTTTGTTTAGAAGGCGATAAGAAATTCAAACGAATGTGACACATCATTAGAATTATATCTACCTTATGTTAAAATCCTGTATTGACTAACAACAAGTGATACCTAACTATATTAATAATAAGCGTGATGAACTTATTATTGATAATTTAAATTAAGATACAAAAATTTTATTTATAAAATTATTGAAGATTTTTTGACACAACAAACATGTATTCGCCTATGTATACTATCACCGCTTGTATTGCACTTGACAATTTTAATAATATGTTTAGCAAGCACAAATATCACTCTACATTTACTGTCATGATTAATGAGATGAAAATCAAATATTTAAAATACTGATTATCTATCCTAACTACTGATTATCCATTCCAACTCTATAATGTTTAGTTGCAAATATGAATTCTATGATTATGATGAAATGTATAGAAAATACTTTGACACATATATCCATGTGTAAAAACTAGGTACACTAATATGAAAATTTCAATCAAAATAAATTAACTAACTTATTTTTATATTATAACACTAAATATGATAGTTATAGTCATACTTCGAGTACATGCATGAACATGATATTCGAAGACCATGACTTCTCAATTCAGTTAGTCATTAGCAAAAAATGAGGTGATCTATCTAATAATAATAAACTATCTCGATACTTAGATATCAATTACCACTTTATCCTATTACATGATAATAATAAGAATTTAAATATTTTGCTATAATGAAAATTATAAAATATACTCATCACATGTTATCTAAGATAAAATGAGATCTACTGATCATTTCAATGTCTAGCACAACATCAGAATCTATTTTTTTGTGATATACAATATTATTTCAGATATGAGATATAAATTATGACCATATATCATAAAGGTATTTATATGTACAAAAAATTAAGAATATTCGAGCTTGGACATTCATACTAATACACAAGAGATGATAGAAAATGATAGGACGCATTCATGATTAATCACTATCCTTGTCAGGTCGGATACCTCCACTAACCGCCCATTGCATTTTCACGCAATGAGCTCCAATAGGGACAATGACAGGACATGTCTGTAATAAATTTTTGTCCTTCCAAATTTCTTCATGCAATGGGCTCCACTAAGACACAATTGCATTTTCATGCAAATTACATGTCTGTAATAGTCCTTGTCAGCTCGAATGATAAAAAATATATTTTATATTTAGTATTACTATAACAATCAGATTACTTCCAACAAAAATTATGGCCAAAATCCAATGGCTATGATAATTTTGGCAATATTAAATTAAAAAAATCAAAATTTTAAAAAATATATTTTTTAAATAATTTTGATTTTTCTTTTTATTTATAAATAGAGAAGAAATTTAAATTTTTGTTCTAAATTTCTACTCTAACTCTCTCTTAGTTTTTACTTTTGACACTATCTCCTTTAAAATTTAAATATTAGATGATAGTATAGGTGTGGCTGTGCAATATTATAATTTGCCACGAAATTAAAATTTACAACAAAATAGTCTGCAATATAATACTAGTTTTTTTGTTATTTTTTTTGTGAATTTTATTTTGTTTACATTCATAAATTATTTAAAAATACTAATAATTAAAAAAATATATATCACATAATAAATTTAACAATAATAAATATGATATTGACGAAAACATAGATAATAATAATAATCATACTAAAAGATTAAAGACCAAAACTATATTTTATTTAATGACCTCGACTAAATTCATATGTCACCTAAAATAAACTCATATGTTACAAAAAAAACTAGACAACATCAATAGTATAGATGTACTTTAAAATAATATAGACTATAAATTCTAGGGATGTCGATGAAAAATCAATATAATATATATATATATATATATGTAAAGATGTGCGTTGGATTGAGCACCTAAAAAAGTATGCCGATCAATGAACTAAAAAACATGATACATTGTATCTAAGGCAAACTCAACATAGCGGTGGAGTCTTATATGCTGAATTTAGGTCAATTTCATTAATATCCTTCATATATCACAATAATTTTGAGAGGGAAAACATGATCAAACTAATTATGATGATAAATCTCTCAATTAAATTTTTTGAGGAACCTAGAATAGTCAGTATTATATAGAATTACTTTCAACTTGCTTATCATAGAATTCTTATGTTCACATGTAAGAATGATATAATAAAATATTATAAGTTACAAAAATAAATAATAAATTTAAAAATTTTAATGAAGTGAAGTTTGTCACGTCTGATATATGAACTAAGCATGACAATGTATCATTTGCATACTTTATCGCCCATTACATAGACTTTAAAATAAAAATTTAATAAAAAAATTTAAGATTTTTTAAGATTTTCTAAGATTTTCCATCCTTAGGATGACCTTACCATATATAAATGTATAACGCAAATTTTTAAGGAATATAAAATTTAAAATAAATTATTTAATATCATTTTTGATAATGCTTATAATAATAGAGTAACTATTAAATAAGTTTTTTAAAACTATTAACAATGAACCATAAGTTACGATATTTCATACTTGATGCATGTGTCACATGATTAAATTTATAGTATAAGCAGGACTAAAAATTATTTCTCCTATATTACAAAAAATAGAAAATTCACTAAAATATCTCAAAATGCCTAGCAGACAATGAGATTTTAGTAGCCTATGTCTGCGAGACTAAAAAAAATTTAAACAAATATTAGACACCAATAAAACTATACATATTTTATGTTGAAATCTTGTGTAAGCTATCAATAAGTGATATCCGAATATAAAAATAATAAGAATGATAAACTTATTATTGACGATTCTGATTATGATAAAAAAATTTCATTCATAAATTCCTAAAAATTTTTTATGATATGACGAAAATGTATTGTATGTGTACATTCTCACCACTTGAATTGTACATAGGTACATACACAATATTAGTAATATATTTAACAAGTATAAAAGTCACTTTGCATTTAATATTATGAGTACTGAAATGAAAATTAAACATTTAGAATGCTAGTCATTTATTTCAACTCTATATTGTTTGACTATCTATATTGATTATGAGATTAAAATAGAAGAGATAAAAAAAATTTTGATATACAAATTAACGTACAAAAACTAGATACACTAACCTGAATAATTTATTCACTACAAATTAACTGATATATTTTTATATTACGATACTAAGTATGATAATTATAGTTATACTTTGAATATGAACATTAATATCATATTCAGAGATGATGACTTTTTTATTTAATTAGTCATGAGCAAATAATAAGATGGTCTATCAAATAAGAACAAGATATCTTGGTACTTAGATATTAATTACTATTTCATCATATCACATAATGATAAGAATTTAGATATTTTGCTAAAGTAAAAATCATATGAATCCATCAATCCCGTTCTATCTAAGATAACATATGATTAAGATTAATTATTTTTTAAAATTTTAATCCACCTGTCCCATGCAACCGAGATCAACTCATCGGTTGCGAATTAAAAATTTTAAAATTTTTGTGACATTTTAAAATTTAAGTTACTTATTATGAGTTATAAAATAGTTTTATTTATTAATTTATATAAATCATAAAAAATAAATTTTTTCACACAAATCACAAATAACAAAGTTTAATAATCAAAAATATCAAAAAAATACATCTATCAATATTCAATCATTATCAAATCCAATCAAAAAAAATATACAATATCACAATAACATAAAATAAAAATTATTAATCATAATTATGATTCATTCGACAAGATATGTAAGCTTAATCCTAATACCAATTTGTATAAGTATGCAACTGATCATCATAGAATAAACATATGATGGTATTACTAGCGGTGAGCTCGACCATCTTAAAATCTCATGAGTCATCATCAGCTATTAACTTCTCTACTTTTATTTTAGCATGATCTCAGATACTCAATCTCAAATCCTTTTAATCCTTCAAGCATGCTAGTGTTTTAATATTATCTAGTCATAGTCTCGATCTCCTATCCAAAATCACATTGACTGTAACAGAAATAATAAATTCTGATACTATACCCGATACCAAAGAAGCCAATAGATCCTGTGTCATTTTAGAAAGAAAAAGATAGGCAAACTTATATGAATCTATCATTATAAAATATTAAAATCCTTATCATCATTATGTGATAGGATTGAGCAGTAATCAGTACCTAAATATTGAGATAGCTTGCTCCTATTCAAAAATCTATCCCCTCGTTTTTCTCTCGCTAACTAAATGAAAAATTCATTATCCACGAATACGGCTTGAAAAAAAAATCAATCTCAAATCCTATTTATAAAGATTTTTTTTAAAAAAATATATATTTTTATTAAATAAGGCAGAAACCAGACAGCAATCGAATTTCTACCATAACTATTAAAAGTACAACCAATAGCCTGGATATTAAATGATTTATAATTTTTTTGGACTATTAGAAACATAACAAGAAGGGGGACCGAAGCTTCTAGATGGACCAAAAGCTTCAGGATTTAGGGCATCAACTCGGCTGTCGGGCTGAAGAGGAAGGGGGAAGGAGGCACGCGCATCCACGTGCGCCTGGGTTGTGCCATGCAGACACCCTCAACCAACTATGTGGCAGGTTTTTAAAAAAAAAATCCCCCACGTTTACCAAGTGGCGTGGGGAGATTTTTAAGGAATAAAATAATAGTTTTTTTTTAATATTGGACAAGGTGAGCGGGGTTCGATTGGACTATGCCCGATATCCAGTCCAAGTTCCGAGGCCAGGTATGTGCCCATACCGCTGGACGGTGCCTACAGGCCAAGCAGCCAAGTTGTGCCTGGTCATAATAGTCAGACCAAGCATCAGGCCATGCACGGACCACCCAACCCACTTGCCACTTCAAAGCATGATCTACTGACTCTTCAATGTATAGCATAACATCGAAGTCTACTTTTTCTGTGATATCTAATATCATCTTAAATACGAGATCAAGATTGCGATTAAATTTCATAGAAACATTTACATATATGAAAGACTAGTAATATTCAAAATCAAATATTCAAGATAATGCACAAAAAATAATGATAAATAATAATTCATAAGTCTTGGAGATCATGGATATTAAGGAACTAAGAATATCTTCAAATACATCCAGGATGATAATAATTTTCATCTTCATCCACAAACTATACCACAAATATTAATTGATCATTGATAAATCTTAATTTATGTGATACTTATATTGTGTTACAATGCTAGTAATAATTTATTTTTATTTTTATTAAAATTTATGCACTATTGATGTATTAGACATTAGATTACAATTTTTATCATTTTTAATATGATTTAAGCATCATTCTTTCAATATGATTGATGCATTATTTATGAATTTGTTCCTTTAATACTTTATTAAAATTAAATACAATTTTTAATCTTTTATTTGAGTTGAATAAAATATTGAAACATAATGTAAAGTTACTATCACATTATTGCGATTTAGAATTTAAATTTATATTAAAATTTTAAAGTAAAATCCAACAGCCTAAAACCCATAAAAAGCCAAAAAAAAAAACTAGTTCGTGCTAGCCTGAATCAGCCTAAACCAATACAACCCAACATGACTTTGAATTTTTTTATTTTGAAATGTCTCAATGAAGTTTCAATCATATCTATTGAAAAAGCTTCCAAGATTTTGTTCTTTTGGAATACAAGATATTAACTTTTCTCCACAAAAAAACTAAATTTTCACCATTCAAACACTACAATGCCTCATGAGTAGAAATATCAAGAATCCCCACTAAGGACACTTGTCACGTTATACTGGTAACGACTGTTGTAAGGACACAACTCCAATAGTTAGTTTATATCTCACAATATTATATAAAGCTATTGGCTTTCTCTCAGGGTATAATATCTAATGATTATCTATGACGTGAGTCATTTTACTACTATAAGTATATTGAACTGCGATTCTTCTAAATCTATCTCTATCATGATAATTTTTTTCATATTATACCATAAAATTATGATTCCTTCAAACTAATAAAAAATTATACCTATTAGGATTTTTAGCAAACCCTATATTTTATTTTATTTCTTTATAATTCTATCAAAACCCCAGTTAGGTCTAATGCCCAAAACACCATTGTGGGTCAACCTGTGCCGCCACAAGGTGCAATTAAGGTTTTTCCCATAACTCCATTGGGTGTCACAATCACGTGAGCTTCTGCTATCAACACCATGCCTGCCTATTACAGACACCACCACCACAGGTACCTGCTACTGACGCCACCATGTTTGCTTGATACCACAACCACACGTGTCTGCTGCCACCACCATGCGTGCCTGCTGCCACCACCTTGCACCCCTCTGCTACCACCACATCTCACACCTCTATTATGACTACCACGTATGCCTGCTACCACCACATCTCACACCTCTATTATGACTACCACGTATGCCTGCTACCACCACACATACTAAGCATACTTCTATCCACAAACCAAGGGTTTAATTTTTCCTTGGTTGGCTCTGACATCATGTTACAAATTAATACTATAAAATAAATATAAATAACACTCTAATGAAATCAAAATATTAAGTACCTTTATATGATGAATAAAAATAATTTAGTCAACAAAATGTCAAATAATCTCATAAAAAATACAAAAACAAAATAATAAAATAAAGACTACAATAAAAAATTAAGACAATGCTTATACTTAACAAAAAAGTCTACAAAGAAGATGTTTTGGGACAAACTTACTTTTTTATAAGCAACTAACGACATTTACTTATAGTTCAAAGGCTAAATGTGGCATAAAAAATCAAAATTCAATGACCAGAAATAGAGCTTTAAGCAAACTAATAAATATTAAAATCAAACAAGGCAATGAGCATTATTTATCATCATAGGTACTAGGTTTATTATTTGCAAAAGAAAATAAGCAAGCATCTAGCCACAATTTCACCTTCTCAAAAGAAATGTCTTCGTGGGGTTTCAAGCAAATTTGTTGTAGAAGCTTCCAAGATGCTATGCTTTTGAAATACAAGCTATTAACTATCCTCCACAAAGAACCTAAACTTTCATCAGGCGAACTTTGCAGTGCCCTGGGAGTAGAAACACCAGGAATCACTATTAAGGATGGCTTGTCACATTGAGCCGGCAACAAATGTTGTGAATCATATGATGGCAGAAGGAACAACCAGCTAGAGTCCTGAGATATCTGCAAAATACAAACAATTGTAGAAGAGAAATATGGTCAGCTCCATTTAGATAAAGAGAATAAATGCAATATAACTTCAAAAATGTTGTCCAGCTAGTTCTAAATGAGCTACACCAAGCCCTTCCAATTCTATACAAGATTGAATTTTCGTTTCACTTGCGAAACAAATTTTCATGGTTACTTAACAATGAAAAGTCATGAAATCCTAGCATTTTCACAATATGAATTCCAAAACAACAAATTATGGCTTTTCTCACCTTCATAATATCGTATTTGTGCTTCTGCAAACCACTGCTTTCTAAGAGCTTTAAAAGTTCAGAAAAAGCCCTTTCTTTTTCAATCCTTCTTGCATTTTCTTTCCAGACTTCTGCAAAAGTCATCGTAGTTTTAGAAATTTGTTCTAGTTTCTCCCAGATAGCATTCCAATCTTCCATATATGAAGAACTTCCAGGATGGCCAGCTTTGGCAGCAAGTATGAAACCAATAGTTTCTAAATAAAGTTCAAGAAAACTCTTTCAGAAGTTAATAAAAATAAGAGGAACAATCATGAAAAAAATGAATGAATATAAGAACCTCTATCATTCAAAAAAGAGATGCTTAAATTGCTGTCTAACTGTGAGTTTTTTATAGTATCACTAACTTCTTTCTTCCAATCAGGAAACCACGAAAATCTGAAAACCAGAGGCAATATCATAAATCAAACATTCAGCAACCAACCAACAACAAATATACAAGGAACAATTAAGAGAAAATTTCGTAACTTGTCATTATCACCAAACTGCATAAAATTTGAACCCTGAATTAACTCTTCTGAATCCTTCCCGGGGGGAGAAATGGCAGGCATGTGAACTTTTACCGATGGCATGCTAATTCCTTTGCGCACTGCTTCTTGGTTAAGCAAAACCATCATTGCCGGTTGTTGCAAGAAATCCTATAAAAAAATATAGCAATGATCAATAATACTATCAAAAAAAAAAAAAAAAAAAAACAAGTCTTCAAGAAGAATTTTACTTGTTCACAGAAAAAGAAATATTTTTCTTAAGTCATCAAAATTTGGAGGCTTTTATTTCAACTTTTTATGCAGCTTGCAATGGTATTTTCAATGTTAAGACATTGAAGCATTGATATTAGAACTCAATCTCTTACGATACCAGACATTATGTCTCAACCAACCTCCGATACTAAATGTAAAGATCTCTCTCCTCCCCCCTCTCTCCTCCCCCATCTCTCTCCTACATCTCTCCCTCTAGCTCACCCTCTCCTGCCTCTCTATCTCTCTCCCCTCCCCTCTTTCTCTCTCTTTGCTCTGTAAAGTTACAGCACTATCTTATAATTTTAAAAAACATGTAACATGTTAGAAAGTTTACATAAATTGTTAAAACACATCGATCCAAAACCAAAAGAATTGAAAAAGATGTCGGGGTATTTTTGTCTAAAAGTTTTTATTCCCCTCAACAATTATCAAAAAATATATTCCCCTTAAAGCAATTATTGTTTCCCAAACCCCCAAAAACACAATTGATCCATTTTAATATAAGATAAAAATATAATTGATTATAATATTAAAATATTAAAAAATAATAATACTTTAAAATATATTTTTTATCAATTTTATTATTTTTTAAGAAACATGAGATTATTTACCAAACATTATGTATTGATATTCCTGGATATAATTAATTAAAACTTCCTATTTAATTGAATATTATATTCTATTCTATTAGGTCGTATCATATATTAGTCTTTACACTTAGAAAAGATACTTTTATTGATTCCATCCAAAATTTTGAGGTATATTTTTTTGTTAAAGATATCTTTCCAAGTAGAGAGAAAATAGATGCACATGTCATCAAATATATATTCCTCAAAAAGTCTAGTACTTAAAAAAGTATACATGAATTACTCACCAAATATCTAAAAGATCATTACAAGTATGAAATTGATATTCTTGAGAATAAGTTTTTTTTTATGGAATTGATACAAGAAAATACACCTTTGAACACTAAAATGATAATTATTTTTATTATCCAATTATTACTCCTGACATAATCACAACCGACTCAACACCCACACCCACACCTACACCTGATACTAATAATACATCTAGTCCAGAAAAAATAGTGGACATCCCATGATGATGTTAACTAGGAAGGAGCCAAGTTTAAAAAATTCACAAGGCATCCCCACCAAAATATACATACTAGAGGATACATCCATAACATTCACCAGACGAGTCATCAACCATGTCCGCTCAAATTCAGAGTGTTGACTCAGACATTCTGATTTATCTACAAAAATAACTAATGATATATTCTACCCAATATCCTTTATTACATTCATTCATTTATTATCATTTTGATACTATTTAATTTGATTTTTGTCTTCTCGTGATAGTTGAAGTATCCATGATACTTTTTATGAGACTTTTAATGATGCATAATAATGATGGGTTAAATTATATTAACTAAGTACAATCACTTCCACTCATATAATTAATCTCATTTTGAAGCCTTCAAATAAGCTAGTAATGACATACAAATAGGTGAAAATAATGAAATATTATACATGAAGGAAATGTCAATCGACTTAACAGTAGGTTGGTTACTATGAGATTTACAAACTTATGATGCTAATTATTAAAATATTTATTTTCTTTTGTTGCCAAAATGACTACTATCATATTGTGCTTTTCTGTTGATGCTTCTCACTGAGGAATATACATTAGTTGGATAAGAAAAATATATTCATTCATAATGACCTTGAGAAAGAGATATTTATGCAACAACCACTAAATTTTATTTTTCCAAAGAGTATAAATATAATACATAGATTGCAGAAGTCTCCCTATGACAAACAAAAATCTTCAATGAAGCACCCCAAAGAGTAAAAATATAATGCATGCCAATTGACTCATCACTTAATCTGAGAGTATATTTGTTCATTAATACTAATTCTTCAATTTATCCTTTCATATACAAAAAAATTATAAAAATATTAAACTATCTAACATAAACTAGATCAAATATCCATTATGTTATTTTAATTATTTCCTAACTTTTTCTAAATAAACTTATTTGAATGCAATTCTCAAGATTCTCCCATAAGACACATGAATGGTTCTCAAAATTCTCAAATATGCAAATAAGACTACAATATAAAATTTTCATTTACATACTTACTCACATTCTAAATGAGCTTCAACAATTACATAAAAAAGATTTACTATTGAATTTTGTATATTTATGGTATATAATTTTCACTCAAAAAAATAAGCAACAATTAATTATTTTAAAATCAAAATTAATTAAAAGTACAGAGTTATGCTATCAATTACTTATTAATTCTAGTAAATCAATTATTTCTTCAAGGAGTTAACCTATAAGTTCAAAGACTGATGATATTTTATATAATAACCAAACAACTCAACATATTCTATGAATCTAGAAATATCATATAGGTCGTGACATGCTGGTACAACCCCTTTCAAAGTGGCTCAGGTGCACCATCGTGCCATGTCGTGCACGACTAGAGAGGAATCTTGAGTTGTGCCAGACACGGCACGAAAAAATTTACACCTAGCCCAACATGACATAATTGGTCGCAAAATGCTAGGACATGTCAAGCCGTACCAAGATATGTAGGATCATGTCAGACCACGTCTGCTTGTTAAGGCACGAACTAGATCATATTATATTGGTCTTTTGGGCTGAAATTTAAAATTCAAATATAATATAATTTTTTTAAAATATAAATTTTTGAAAAAATTGTTATTTCAAATATTACACTTAAAAAATAAAAAAAAAATACAAAATTAAAAAAAATTAGACATTCCATTTTTGAGTCTCACAATCGTGTTCGGATCAAATTATATAATAAAAAATTATTTTATTCCATAAACAAAAACAAAATAACATACACTAAATGATTTGTATTTATAAAATACGATGAAGTAAAATATAAATTATAAAATAATTAAAATAATACAATAATAATGCATAAATCATAATAAAATAAATAAACATAAATAAATCATAGTATATAAATCGTTATATCATAATTATATAAAAACAAATAAAAATTATAAGAATCATCAATCAGTATATATAGTATGATAGTGCGAATGTAGATTTAGATCATCATCATATATGTGTCTAAATATATGTTACTCATAATCTTAATATTCTCAATCTTCATATCCCATGAATCATTATTTATCATCATCTCTTGTACTTAATCTAAAATATTAAATCTCAAATTTTTCAAATTATTCATATATACAAGTAATTTTATGATATTTAGTTATAATTTTAATCTTATATTTAAAATAATATTGATTACCACAAAAAAAGACTAATATTATACTGAACATCGAAAAGATTTGTAAATTAACTGTCATCTTAGATAACACGAAATAATTAAATTAGTGTGATTTTTACTAAAATAAAATATCTAAATTTTTATTATCATTATATGAAAGAATAAAATAGTGATAGATATCTAAGTATCAAAATAATTCACTCATATTCGATAGATTACCCCGTCATTTGCCCTTAGCTAAGTGAAAAAATAAGTCATCACCTCCAAATATGATATTTATTAACATAAGTCTGACTACAAATATAATACATAATATCGTAGAATATGAATAAATTAGTTATTTTTTGTGAATGAAACCTTAAAGATAGAATTCTTAATTTATGTACATGGATATGTATATCAAAATATTTTCTATTTTTTTCACTTTAATCATTGGATTCATAGAGACAATCAAGTAATACAAAAGATCAGTATATTAAATACTTAATTTTTATCTCACAAATCATGATACTAAATATAAGATAATCTATATACTCGCTAAACATATTATTGATATTGTTCATGCAAGTTAGTGCAATACAAGTGATGAGAATATATATAAATAAATATATATTTGTCGTATCATAAAAAAAAACTTAAAGAATTTCATAAAATATATTTTATATCTCAATTTGAATCATCAATAATAAATTCATAAATCATACTATTGACATAATATGATATCACATTTTTTAGCTAACATATTACTTCAACATAAAATATGTGTACTTCCAATGATATATTACAACTGTTGAAATTTTTTTAGGTCTATAGATAATTAGAGACTACTAAATTCCTATTAAATGCTAGACATCTTAAGATATTTTAGTAAAATTTTTATTTTTTCTAATAATAAAAAAAAAATTATTCTCGCTTCTCTTATTATATTAATTAATGACACATATACCTAATATTAAAAATCTAACCTAATAGTCTGTCTCTAATGATTTTAACAAATATACTAAATAATTACTTTATTATTAAAAAATTAATCAAAAGTAATACTAAATATTATATTCTGAATATCATATTTCCTAAAAAATCATCACGCTCGTATATGACAAGATTATCATGAAAATAAAAAATCTCTAAAAATCCTAAAATTTTTTATTAAGTTTCTAATTTAAATTTATATATTGGGTGATAAGACATGAAAATTTACTATTATATTTTATTATAATCTCTAAAAATCTCTAAAATATCATAATAATTTAAATTTAAATTTATTAATTTTCTAAAATTTTTATCATGAATCATCACGAATAGTCCATATATCAAACATCAAGAACATCATTCTATTATATTTCTGAAAATTTTTTAATTATTAAATATTTTTCTAGCTTATCATATTTTATTATATTATTTATACTTATGAATCTAAGAATCCTACGACAAGCAAGCTGAAAATAGGGTGACATTATATTGATAATTTTAAAATTCTCTGAAAACGTAATAGAAAAACCCATGATAAAAATCAGTTTGATCATGACTTACCTTCCAAAATCATTATAATATATGAAACAAGTCAATAAAATAGAACTTAAACTAGATTTAGCTTGAAAAATTTACTGTTCAATTGAATTTTTTTGGAATCTAATAAATTATATTTTTTGATATATTAATCATCATATCTCTTAAGGTAATTAGTGACATATACACTTTTATATAATATATCTTTTGATAATATATATATTATGTCGATTCTTATTCGATATCTCTAAAATTTTTATTTTTTATTATTTTAAATTACGTTCTTACTACATACTAAGAAGCACGGACACTGATATGAATACGGATATACGACATAATAGAATACAGAAATATGATAAATTTTAAAAAATTAAGATACGACTAGGACACAATATGATAAAATAAAATAAAAATAATTATATAAAAAAATAAAATTCTTAAAAAATATTGATAAAATAAAATAAAATTATATTTATAATTATCTTTATTAATATTAGATATTTCATATAAAATAAAATAAAATAAAATAATAAAAATAATCATATTTATAATATATTATAAATATTAATAAAATAATCTTTATAAAATAAAAATAAAAATTATTTTTTATTTTAGGGAAGAGGGGCCCCTGTCCGCTATCAAATTTCGATACGACTAGGATATGGATTTCGACGTGGCA
Organism: Sapria himalayana; assembly: GCA_029783825.1. Lineage (NCBI taxonomy): Eukaryota > Viridiplantae > Streptophyta > Magnoliopsida > Malpighiales > Rafflesiaceae > Sapria > Sapria himalayana. The sequence continues at coordinate 1,818,934 of JAREIK010003611.1, read as the reverse complement.
TGACCCTTGAACAGAAACTCACCCATGCCTAGTCAATGGTCATTGAGACGACAGACCATGACACCAAGCCAGACACATTGGTCATGCCTAGCTTGACACAAGACACGGTCAGCTCCAACCCATCAAGACATGACTCATGCCTCGGGCCAACACAATTTAGAACCAGATACGATATGAATTGTGTCGTGCCAGGCCTAGCATGGCAAAATCAAATTATGTCTCATTTCGTGCCCGAGCCACCCAACCTATTTGACACCTTTATATGAATCTAAAGTTTCAGAAAATAATATATTATATTAAGATTGATTATTATTTTATATAATAAAAAATCCAAAATATTTTAATAAATTCGTCCTACTTTCCTACTAGGGAGTATATTGCATACTTCATAAAAATAATTAAAAGATCATAATTATTTTTTTCTTAAAAATTAGACATTTTTGACTTATATGCACCAACTTAAAAAGAAATATTAAAATGTATTTGCATATGTTAAGCTTATTTTATTCTATTTTCATTTTGGTTAGTATGAGAGTATTCAACATATAAACTGCCCTAATATGAATACTTTTTGTTTTTTTAATTAATAATATAAAAAAATATAATTTTTTCATTTCCCTCTTCTTTCTAGTCCCTCTACTTTCTCTTCCCTCTACTGGATATTCACCAAAATCCCAAGGATTATGCCATTCAACATTATGAAGATAATAGAAATTTATTTGCAAACACAATCTAAATTATTAGAATATACTGTTTACAAGAATTAATGAATTTGCAAAGAAAAGGTCAAAAATTATTATTACAAACTTACCATTACATAATTATTACAACTTGTTTGATCAAAGTGTCGATCATCAAAATTTTTTTCTTTGATATGTCAATTTGTTTTTTTCATTCATCTGCCGAGTTCTATTCTTCTAAGCTACAAAGTTCTCCAATACCTTGAATAGGTTAATTTTTTATAATGATGAAATTTCCAATATATTTTTTTTAAGAAACTTAAACTTTTTTTGTTCATGTTAGAATTTAGATCTTGTTAAACAGTAAATATCAAGTTCCATACTGTGTATTTTAGTATGAGCTTTTTCAGCTTTTGACTTGTTCTCTTTGAGCTTTCCAGTGACAAGTTGGCCTCCTTCCTTTCCCATCGGCAAAATGTCAAAAGTTCATTCATTTCATTTTTGATACCCTTTTTAGTATCTTCAATGATTTCCAGGATTCTAGCACCAAAAAAAAAAAAAAACAATAAGCTGCTTTTAGATAAAGACCAGAACAATACAAGAAAAAATAAAAAAAATAAAACATAATTTATGAATTTCTCTCCAATAACCTTGCTAAGAATTGAAAATAGTATCCAAATACATTGTACAAAATCTTCAGGTTTCTCTCCTGCCAAGGACTGCAGAATTCATTTAAAAAAGATTGTCTCAAAATGAATTTCAAAAATCAAAACATTGATTCATATAAAAATAAAAATCTGTTGCAAGCAATTATGTCATTAGTACCTATGCTATGAATGCACAAAAATACAAATGCATGCATGCACAAATTGAAAAGGCATCTGATTTGTATGTTCATGGAGAGTTT